>SSNP01000003.1:5512107-5620274 GCA_006937955.1 Pachypanchax playfairii | reverse complement strand
TTTTTTTTTACCTTTTCTTTTGCCTGTTTGATAGGTTTACACAATACGAGAGCCAAAAAACTATATTAAGCACTCAGGCACTAATGGAGGGCAAAGATGTTGTGTGATAAGTGTGTCCCTTCATGGTGGGAACTGGACATGTGCTGGGATAAAGTGAGAATGGAAAAAGGGCACTCAGAATTACTGCTGGAGATATTACATAAACGTTGCATTTCCTGCAGGTTTTTACTGACTTGTTATTAAGTTTTACTCTTGAACCTTCATTTCTCAGACGTTTTTTATTGAGAATCAAATAAATGTCAGCTAATGTTGCAACTGTTTTTTTTCTTTCAAATTTGAATCTTACCTTGATGAAAATGAGACTCTGTAATATGTTTAAAGCAAAGCCGGTGGGAAGTTCATATTAATCATGTGGATGCTTTGGTTAAAGATAAATGCTCCCAGCAATACTTTCATTATTATTCATAAAATTGCTGTGGTGGATGTTTCTTGCTGGGCTCTTCAAAGTTAGGATAAAGGTTGGGCTACATACCAAAGAGACACAGTTTCATCTATCATGCTCTTTTATTTAATGTTAGAGTGGATTTTGAGAAATAATTTGTTCGGGGGTCAAGTAACAATAAAAATCTTTATACATTTTGTTTTGCATGACTTAACTACTTCTTCATGTTTGCCTTGTGAGAAAAACACAGTACAACCAAATCACCTGAATCACTAGTTATAAAATATTTTGAAGTAAGCTTCATCATGCACATTAAAATATGTAAAATAAATTGTGTTTAATGTGCAATAATCTTATTGGGAACAGTAAATTATAAATAATATATGATCTAAGTGAGCTAGTACAAGAATGAATGTTTTATCTAAAAAAAAGTTTGAATTTTCAGGAAATCATTGTATGAATAGCATTTAAATCTTTGTATTTAAATAAAGAATAAATAATCTCAAGATGCTGTTCATGGCTTAATGCATTCACATTTTTTCCCAAAAGGTCTAACTAAGTCCAAACTAAATCTTGCTGCGCGTGCACACTGAATGTAGTACACGCTGAGAATGTCAACTCTGCAGAGACTCATGAATACTTATCAAAGGCTTAAAGTTGAATATCCTCTGGGTTGGTCCTCCGAGCTTCGAACAGTGATCTTAATCTATATCCATCAACAACTCGTCACCTGCAACATGAAAGTAAAAACTCGTTGCTGTATTTTTTTTATCTATGTCCTCTCCTCTGTAGCTGGCAGGTGTGTGTTCATATTGTGGAACATTTTTTTTCTTCTTAATTCAAAGCTCTTACTGTTGGTTTAGCATTGTGTTCCTATTTAAACCTAATACTAATACCTATTCTGCCAAGATTCACCAAATTAAAACTTATTAAAAATAAACTATTACAAATAAACCATTCTAGAAATAAATTTCTGTGTATAAGATGATTTTTTTTTCTTGATCTCTCCCAGTTTGCTTTCCTCACAGCACACAAAGAACATTTTCACCCACATTAACTGTGTGGAAAAAATGAGTTTTAACAGCAGGGATGTACTTGCAGAAAATGTCAAAATGTGAGTGTGTGAAATTCTTTTCACATTGTTAGCAACTCCATAACGTTGTACAGGAAATATCTTGCATTATTCAGATGAAAACAGAACACTACAATCAGTATGCAGACCTTGAATAATTGCAGTGTGACAAGATTATTAACCAGAAATATTTTAAACCATGATGCAGTAAAACATTTTCTGTGATGGGTACATCTGTCTGTGTAAAAAAAAAAAAAGGTCTTTGATAAGTCTTAACAGTAACTGGAAAGGAAAAAGCCAATGCCAGCTATTCCCCGAATCAGACCCAGTCAGTGATAACCATGGGATGAACACAGGTGGATGTGTGTTGTAACATTGGACATGACACACACAGCGTTATCAGAAAAAAGCCACCCTGAAAGTATAAAAGAAAAGTGGGCAGTTGTCACAGAAGCAGAAAGTTTCAGGTGACCGCAGACATGCTCAGGTTTCTTTTGCTGACCTCTCTCGCAGTCCTGGGTAAGAACTACTTTCTTCTCCTTGGAGATTTTGAACCTAAATGCACCCAAAGGTTTGAAGTCTGACATTTTTCTTTCCTACATGTCAGTGCTGGCTGAGCCCCAGCCCAGGTATCTGGAGGAAGCAGAAAGAGTTGTGGGAGGCCAGGTGGCCAGTCCAAACTCATGGCCTTGGCAGGTAGTCTTTGTTTGAATTTATACATAATGAGATATAAACATGTGGCACGATTAAAAGACATACATTTCTAAAAAACAGCAGCACAATTTATTTCCTTGCAGAATGGAAATCATAGTTACTGTGATATTCTAGTCTCATATCATTAAAGTTTTTTTCTAACATGAGATAATGAAGACTATTTATTGATATGGCAAGTCTTTTACTGCAGTGTTTCGAATAAGTTAGTTAAAAGCATCTTACTTTAAAAAAAATCTTGCTGTAACTTCAAATATCATGTTGTAAGAAAAGAATAATGTAAAGTTGTATTTACTCAAGCTCAAGTTCCTGAAACTGTCAGTGATTCATGTAAATTTCAAAACTGCAATTAAACCAGCTAGTTGCACTTGTTCAAACATGTTATACCAAAATCCATAATGCTAATCACTGTTGTTTTAGGAACTTCTAACACACTTCAATATGTTTTTCATGCTAGACAAGAACCACATTTGAGTTTAAGGTGGTTTTAAAACTCTCTGTTGTCATTTTATTAGATCTCCTTGCAGTATAAATCTGGCAGCAGCTACTATCACACCTGTGGAGGAACCCTGGTCAGAAGAGGATGGGTGATGACTGCTGCTCACTGTGTGGACAGGTAGGAGTGTAAACATGCAGAGACCTTGTTTCATTACAGTTAAACTTCTTCATAATGTTGTAGAATTTATCGTTGACAGTGATTTTAAATGGCGGGGATAAGAGGAAAGTTTGTTTTTTTTATTTTGTTATTTATCTTTTTTTGGGGGTTTTTCATGGCCACAGATCCATGACTTGGCGTGTTGTTCTTGGAGATCACAATATTAATGCAAATGAAGGCAGAGAGCAGTACATGAGTGTGAGTCGAGTCTACGTCCACCCCAACTGGAACTCCAACAATGTTGCTGGAGGGTGAGTTAGTAAGCCTCACATCATCAGAGATAAAGAGTAAAAATGGCTATAAATATACACCATGTGCACTACTTTAAGCAACTTTAGTTTAGATACACATGACAAAAAAGTTAAAACCTGGAAGACAGTTCTTATAGGTTTCATTACATTAATTTGTCATTTATAAACCAGTATTTGCTAAGAACTGAATTTATTTAGATTTTTTTCTTAGTAGATCAATAATTACCGTATGGAACTTCTGGTGTTGATTGTTTTTATTACTCTTTTCACAGAATTAACATGTAGGAAGAAAACATGTCAAATAAAATGTCAAAAGAATATTAAGAAAAAAGTTCTCTGAATTATTATCACCTTCACAGACTTTTTGCTTTTTTATCCCATAACCTCAGGTATGACATTGCTCTGCTGCGTTTGTCTACTGAAGCTACTCTCAACAACTACGTCAAGCTTGGTGTTCTGCCTCCCTCTGGTCAGGTTCTGCCCCACAACCACAACTGCTACATCACTGGATGGGGACGTACCCAGAGTGAGTCTGACATCATTAATATTTGTTTTTAATAAAAAGACTCTGAATTCAAGGGGCATCTGTTATCAGAATCAGGTTTATTTAGCCAAGTATGTTGCACACACAAGTAAATTGGGTGTGTTTCCCATTACGCTTGAGCTTATAGACAAATGTAAAGATAAATAAACCTTATTAGATATTATACACAGACATGAGGTACATTTCTGTGTGTCTCTCCTGCAGCTGGTGGTAGCCTGTCTGCTCAGCTGAAACAAGCCTACCTGCCTGTTGTTGACCACAACACCTGCAGCAGCAGCGGATGGTGGGGCAGCACCGTGAAGAACACCATGGTCTGTGCCGGTGGCGGCAGTGACTCTGGCTGTCAGGTGAGTCTGCTGACAGTTCATGTTAAAGGTTTTAATGCAAAATCTTTAACAGGAACTGGTACGGATGTTAAGCGAATCTGTTATTGATCAGTTATAAATCCATGCATACAGCAGAGAACTGGTCCTGCCATCACACCAATAACCCCTCAAGTCAAGGCTGCTCAGATTTTTAACAGACTTAATAAAACTGTGCACCTCGTCATTCCTCAGATAACTATTAGGTCATACAGATTTTTAAAGATAATGGGAAGGATCCTGTCAGAATCCAGTTCACATCCTCAGTGACAGAGAACTTTATGTGTCCTGCTGAGCTGACCGCTACTTGTCAAGCAAGATATTTTTAAGGTCTGGTGCAGACTTACTTGCTGCATCAGCGGGGCCATAAGTCAGTTGCAATGATCCAAGCTTGTGCTTAAGCTGCACAAAGTGTCAACGTCTTGCAAACTCATGTCCTGCTCAAAGCAGCTCTGGGCTGACTGAGATCAAAGATAGATAAGAGGTGGAGAGAGAATGAGTCAAATGCTTTGAAACGTACCTAAAATGAAGGCATGTATAACAATAAGCTTTGATTTTTGCCCACTGTTTTGTTTTTCTTTTCTTTTTTTATTGTATGCAGGGTGATTCTGGTGGCCCCCTGAACTGCAGTGTCAACGGCCAGTGGGTCGTCCATGGTGTGACCAGCTTTGTGTCCTCTTCTGGCTGCAATACCTATAAGAGACCCACCGTTTTCACCCGCGTGTCTGCTTACATCAGCTGGATGAACGGCGTCAGTATAATATATCAAGTATCCCACAAAATAAATAAAAGACTGTCTTCCAGCACTGTCACTTACCACTTTGTGTTTACTTTTTCAGATCATGGGTTGAGAAGAGAAACTGTCTTCATGGAAATAAGAGTGAATCATTGATTCTTCTCCTTGAGAATAAAGTCTTTTTTAAATTACAATGATCTTGTGTTTTTATTTTTGGCAACATGCTCATGGGATACGAAACATGTTGAAAATGTAAATGTTAAAAATCCTGACCAGATCTTTAAAAGTATTCAACTAAAGATAGCACACTGTTTTATGCATTCAAACATCTGCTTGAAAACTTTTCCTGTAAAGATTAAGATTGCAAATTTCAGTATTCCACATCTATATTTTTAATGTAGAGATTATTAGAATGTTAACTGTGGGCACATGATACTCTGTAAAGTTCTGGGTTTTTAAGACAAAGATAGCAGATGATTGGTAACGTGAGGGTATGCTATCCCTATTTCTCTCATAATGTGTCCTTCTAGGACTCACATTAAACTCTACAAACAGCTCACTTACTTTTCATTTTCTGTGATACTTTCCTGACACAATGTTTAACTTGTCTTGTCATAACCATAAGAATATTTGAGTCAGTTAAAATAAAAGTGGAAACAACTATCAACATCCAACTGTGAAAATCTATCATGTTATTAACGCAGATCTTATGTAGATGTGAGCTCGGTGGAGCGCCAAATCTGTCTCAGCTTTTCTGAACATTTCATTCCAACTGGGAATTAAAACTACTTTAACCTGTTGGGTCACTGTGGGATGTGGCTCTGTCTCCAGCAGAGAGAGCAGAGTACGTTCTAATCCATCTCCGGTAAATATGAGTCTATCATGCGCGCTCACACTCAGCTTTAAGGTCAATTTAGATTCCAATTAACCTCATGTGTGTTTCAAGGCTGTGAGAAGAAATCAAAGAAAAGTCACATGTAAGAGAACAAGGAGAAAACATTCAAACTTAATGAGGAAAAGCCCAAACAGATGCGATTCGAACCAGAGACCTTGCTTCAGGATGATAGTGATAAACACCACATGACTTATTTTTTGAGATATAAAATGAACATTAAATCTTGATCAAAAACAAGTTTTGTGTTTTATATTTCTGCAGTACTGTTACATACAGCAACGTTAGCCTTTGTCTTTATGAGACTAAAGCAACTAAAGTAAACAAATGAAACTTAAAAATTTCCATCTGATATTAAATTTCCAACCACCCCGACTTTTCTTATTTTAGGAAATCTGTAAATATGCAAAAGCAAATAGCAACATGCTAGCTGCTTCATGGGGAATAAAGGTCAACAAGACCAAAGATGGAGCCCATATGGGTAATGGGTCACATTAGTATGAGAGATATCAGCTGAACGACAGTGAGGTAAATGTCACATGAATATGACTGATGTGAAAGATGTGTGGGTGTGTGCGAAGTGCGTGTGATACAAATGCAACTCAGCAAATGAGCAAAACGTCCAATTGCAATGACCAATCCACAAGGTAAATGATTCATTACCTTTTAGTTGAAATGTGCTTTAGCTGATTAATGTATGTATATATTTGAATTGTTCTCTAATTAAAACATACTTGTATGTTTCTGTGGACATCTAGTCACCCCGGTCTGCACATCAGTTTGAGATATGCACTCAAGAAACAAATTAGAAGTTAATACAAAATTAATCAGCACATACTTATTTAATAACATCCTTTTTTTAACCATGTTTTTGGCTGATAGAATTACATCTTAAGGTCACTGTTTCTATAGCATCTGCAGGAGGAAGTCATGTGCCATACTTTAATGAGAAACAGATCGCTCGTTGGAACAGTTACGTATATTCATTTATCAATTTCTAAGCTTGACTAATTACAATCTTATGATGAAACATGTTCACTTCAGCATCTGTCACCCTGGGGAGGGACTATGAATGCAAAATCTGGCCAATATTCTCTAAAGTCATCTCACAGATGTTTTATATCATAGCAAAAGTTTAAGATTTGAACCAAGAGTCTGCAGAGGGGAGAATCTGTCCTACTGAACATTGTTTCCATCATTAAATCAAAGCTTCAGAGTATAAACAAATAGCTTTTAAAGCATTTGGGGAGTTTATGTCCTCAAAATCATAATTTTTACATCATTATTATGCCAGATTTTAAAAAAAAGCAAAATGTGTAAACTATTTAAACCTGCTCGTTTCTTCCTAGGAAGAAAGTATGTTGATTATGTTTCCAAATATTTGTGTACTAAGTGTTTTTGAAAGGAATAATCACAGTTTAGTTTGCAGTTACAATGAAATTCAAATTAAAGCAGTAAATTTAATATTGGACATTTGTCCACAAAACCAAAGAAAACTAAAAAAATTAACCAGAAACATTTAATGGAATCCAATTTTCTATGTGATTAAAATTAAAAAGGTCATATTTTAGTTAGTACCCACATGTAGTGTCTTAGATTATATCATACTTCATATAGAATAATTATAAGAAAAAAAAAGAAAAAAAGCAAACAATCAAATCTGTTTTATAAACTTTATTTATTGATTTTTTCAGTCCAAAATCATGGACCACCTAATGAGCATTAACATTGAGACCATCTTAACCTCTCCACTGAATCCAACTAGATACATCTCAAGTAATGATGTGTTTAATAAGATTTCAAGCATTTCTTTGTCTTGTCTAAAAATTGGTGCTAAGAACACTAATAGCCTCATTAATCAGTTAAAGAGCTGCAATTCTGTCCTTCATACAGAAGCCACTTAAAGTTATTATTCTTCATTCCTTCATGTTCTAGTCTCACATCAAATCACTCACAAACATAAATCAGATTGATGAGATCCAATTTATTTTGTCCAGGATGTGTCCTTGGCGCAAAACTATAATTACTGCAGGGAAAAAAAAAACAACTCAAAACTATCCCCTCTTCATAAAGTCTACTTACTTCTTATTAACAACATGAGGTGGTGGCTGCCAGAAAATGATTGACTTGATACATTTTTGAGAAAAAGGAGGTCACCATTACCATCTTCAGTAGTCTCACCTAAATTAATGCAGGCAATATGTTGGTATATAATATTTTATTTTATTCAAAGTGTTGCATTTCTACATGATTTGTTTGTGCGTAGAAGAAATCAAACATATATATAGATATATATCAGTTGGTTCAATGTCTGCAGCCATGTTGCATGATGGCCTTCTGTTTGTAAGTATCTCCATAGATTAATCTTAAATGCTCAGTAGATGTTTGTTTGGTGCTGTGATCCTTTGTTTGATGGCTCCACAGTGCCATCTGATGGAAATCTAAAACACCTGAAACTTTTGCATGCTGTGGCAGGAGACAGCTGGTGCCTGCTGTAGTTGCCTGTTCCTCAGTCATCGTTTGCTGCATCAAGAGCCAGGTCTTCAAAGAGAGAACATGTTAACACTAATTGACTTCACATTTAAATAAAGCATTGGCAGGAATAAGTGTTAGAATGACTAAACCTGGACTCAGAGCAGTAATAGCCTCATCAGCCAAAGCTAAATGTTTTCTTGATCAGTTTTCTTCCTTAAAGTAAAATTATGGAAAAGCACTCTTGCAGTTATGGCTTAAAGCTGCCCATCTCTTCCACTCCTTCATTCAGATGACCCCAGAAAGCACAGTAAAATTATAAAAATGCAGCTAAAAGTATGTATATAATTTCTACATTTAATGTGAAATACTTATATTTACATAGTTTAAAAACACCCACTTGCCACTTTATTAGGTACATCTATTTAATTGCTTTTGAATTCAAATAGTTAATAACATAGTAGCACCTTGATGCATTTTGGAATCGAGTGGTGTCGTCTAGCAAAGATGAACTGACAAAACAAAAGTAAAACTAAGCATCAGAAAGAAAGAGGATTTAAATGGCTCTGTATGTGGTTTTTGATGCTAGGTTTGTCTGAGATTTTGAGAAACTGTTGATCTACTGGAATTTTAACACACAACCACATCTCAGGTTTACAGAGAATGGTCTGAAAAAGAAAACATCTATTGAGTGTCAGTTGTGTGAATGGAAATACCCTGTTGATGGCAAGGTCAGAATTTGGTATGAACAAGTATGGATGAATCCTTCTTAGTATGAAATTTCAGGCTGGTGCAATCATGTGCAATTTTTTTCACCTTTTTCTTTTGCTAAGATGCACTTGCGTTTGCTAGAGGTTTTGTACCCTAATGCTTTAAAGAGTCTAAAGGGCTACAATCATATAAGAGAGCAAAGTAAATTATTTAAGTCCTTAAAAGTGCTTCATAAACACATCCTCTGTTGAGGTTATAATAGAAAGTCTTATAAAAGTCGAACAGAACATGAACATTGTAGCCATGTTTATGATATATTTTAGGAATGTGTTCACAGTTTTCACCACACTGTATTCATAAATTGCAAAATCAATACTGTATTTGTGTTTGTATGTGTGCTTGTCTTTGATATATATTTGTTTTGCATGTTCATTTCTTGTTTTACTGATGTTTTTATTTGCTTCAGTTTGTCTTGTTTTTTTGTGTATATATTTGAAGCATCATTTTCTTATTTATTCAGCTTGACACTAATTTTTACAGTATGTGTTAAAAATATATATTTTTTGCATTTAAAAAAAACCCTAACAAATAATTCAAAATGCAGAAATGTCCTGATGAGTTGGGGTTTCTGTTTAAAGACATCCCATCATACCCTCGAATGTGTCAGTGGTTAGTTTTACTGAGCTGCCTTTCCTGCTGCTTCCCATCCTCTACCACCTCCTCATGTCCAAGCTGCATGGCGTCATCGAGTGGAAAGTTTCCTCGCCTGCGTTTGATGATGAGAGTAACGTAGCTGGTCATGGAAGAGATTGCTGTGAAGTTCAAACTCAGCTGGAGTTGAACAATCTTTGAAATATTGTTTAAGAGATTTAGTTCATTTTAAATTACAAATAAGTAATGATAATCACATTTCCAAGAGGTAGATAATAATTAAGTAATTAACTGTAATTTTCATACTTAAACAATGAAATTATTATATAAATAAACAAAATGGTAACTCAATATTTGGTCATGAACAAATAAGTTTCAAAGAAAAATAAAGCTTTTGTTAGATACACAGATCTTTTTCTCACCTGTCCTGTACAAATGAATCAACTGTGAAGTGTGGCCTAAAGCTAAAGAGAGAATATTAAAATGTAAAATCAATGCTATTGTAATTTACTCATTATTTTGCTCCTAAAAACATTGTTCAACACAAGTTTAGATAACTCCCTTTGTGGAGGGACATATTCTTCTGTCAATAGATGGAGTTTTGAAGCAGATATGAGAGACTGGCTTGATGAAAACGAGACAGCTGAGAGCTAAATGTCCAAAAATAACTAATGACACATGAGATGAAGTTAGAGGATAAAATAAATACCAGAAATAGGCTGAGCTCATCTTCTACTGCAGAGATACTGAATCCAGGAATCATGCCTTTCTGATCCAGATGAATGAGCACATCTGCAGCACATTTAGGCAGTCCACAGAGCTGGTGTCCATCTCCTGGGGTCACTGGGTAAAGTGTAGGGTAGATTCTGGACAAGTCACTGAACAACAATTTACACTCAGGACCTATTTACAGTTAACAATCAACCGAACATCTCAAACTGGAACATCTGGAAAAAAGTCCACATCCATGAGAGGAAAATACAAAGTCCTTGTTCAAAGACCCCAGGTGGGAGTCAAACACAGAAGATTCTTACTAAGGCAACAGTACTAACAGACTGCACATTTCCAGAGCCAGTTATGTAAAATCTTAAATCTTATTTCTCGTCTTTTAGGGTAGAAATAATTTTAGACTAATTGAATATTGAACAATAAAAATCATAATTTAGCAAGTGGTAGACTTGAGCTGTAACTGTAAGTGAAAGTAGAGGATGTCAATCAAACCCTTTCCAGGAGGAACAGCAAAAAATATGATCAACAGCTAATTCTTATTGTCAAGTTGTCAAAGTAATTTTTGAATTTTTTAATCATGATTTTTTTTTTTTTTTAATTTTGCACTTACATAAAATTAACAATGAGAAATACAGGCAATCTTAGATTTTAAGAAGTTATCCATCATCTTTAATCCAGTTGTTTCAAATATTCTAAAGACAGATAATTATATAAATCTTTTTTTGCAACTATATGTGCCAGTTTTTAAAAAGAACAACAAAAAGACTTTAATGTGTTTCTAAAAACTTGCGAGTGGAGATGAAGCTGTGTGCATTGAACTGAACTTCCAAACTGCTGCAACAGAAAATAAGAACCAGTCATTTTAACTCTGCAAAAAAAAAAAAAAAATGCTGAAGCAAACCTTCTTCTCTGTCACATAGTATCCAGTAGCAAAATTTCTGTCAGCTGTTTCTTTTTCTGACTGAAACCTGAGAGAGATGCAGAGAGGTCAATAATGAGTTATCAATAATGCATAAAGCAGCCACTCTTTCTGCTCAGTCATACTGAGCAGCGATATGAACAAAAAAAGCATTTCTTTAAGAGAAAAAACGCATTCATGTGGCATTACTCAATCCATCATATTCTTGGCTGTCCATCTTTTGTTAAAATTCCCAAAAAACTACATAAAACTACATAATTATGCCAGATTTTCTTACTTTTTTAACAGAAACGTAATCAGAATCACGTCAACTTTCTCTGCCTTAATTGAGTAAAGCTGAAGATTAATAAAGACAAAAACATGAAGATAGTAATTGTCATGTTCGTTTATTACTTGCTAGTAATTAAAGAGTGTGGAAAACTCATGAATATATTACTGATTACATAATGTAGCATCCTGTTATCACCTGACGTGGCACTTGGAAAGACAGACGCTGATATCTGCTGTTTAGATAATGATTCAGACGCAAACCTCACAAAATATTAATATGTTTAGCTGTATTCTGTTCAGAAGAGACACTGATGAAAATAAATCCTATTCACCTGGTGCATTTGGATGTTTCAGCTTTTTTTTAATCAAGATCACTAAAATGAAATACATCTTATGTGTTCGTTCTGTTCATACAAAATAAAAATAAATGTTCTGCAGGCCTATCTTTGTAAAAATGCAGAAACAAATCTTTGTTTTCTCATCAGATCCCAAATTACAAATAAACAGCTCTGAGAATGGCTTTTATAAAGAGAGAGTGGTTTCATATCTGTGCTGACTCAGTGGTGAATAGTGCGGTCCATCTGTTTACCTTGATAAAACAACTGATCACTATATGGCTCCAGAGTTCACCACTGGGCGCTTATCTTGGCAAGAGTATGATGAGATAAGTGCAAAGTTAAAGAGAAGTTCTGGATGTAAAAATAGTTTTGGAGATGGAACTTCAGGAAAGTTATTTGATAATTCAACGAGTTATCAGATTAATTAAAGGTGCAATATGGAAAATTTTCATAAAAACAATATTTTTAAAAATATAATACTTCCACAGAGGGGTGCAGACTGAAAGTACAGTATTTCCTTAAAAAATATATTTGAGGTTAAATATAATAAAATAGTTGATTTTGACACTAGCATTATGTTTACATCTACCAGCCAACAATGGCACCCTTGCAGGTTGCCTAATATGGTAAATAGTCAGTAATAGAAAGGCTGGTACTGTGGAGGGTGGCGTAGTCGGCGGGTCGAGCAGCTGCTTCAGAACCCCGGGGATTTGGTTGTCCTTCTTGGGGGAGGAGCAACTGGAGAACAGAGTGGGTTTGGGTGAGGTATTTTTGCGGCTTCAGAGCATACGTGGGGGTGGCAAGCCTGGCGCCCCGACTACTGGAGGCCTTGTTCTGTTTTTGTGGCTGCAGCATCTGCGCACTGGATGTTGAAGTGGTGTCTGTGTTCCAAATTGCACCTTTAACATGTCATGATCAGATACTGTTAAGTTTCTTTAAAATATTGTAACAGTTCTGATTAGAGACTGAAAAATTTCAGAGATGACGTTTAAGTTGTTGAAAGCTTGACATTTAGTAAACCCATCTTTAGTTGAAATAATTTGTCTGCACTGAACAGAATCCCTCCATCCATTTTCTAAACCTGCTTCTTCTTTTTCCAGGTTGCAGGGGGCTGGTGCCAATCTCCAGCAACCATTGGGACTGGACAGAATTTTACATGTAAAACACCCTCAACTCACCTTCAGCTGGTTCTACAGAGGACCTCACAATATTCACATAAGGTGACAGTGCAGCTGTCACAGATCCTCACCTTCTATCTGTTCTGACCACCATGGGTCATTTCCATGTATTGACAGCATGACTGATGGAGGACTTCGAACTGAGATAAGGTCTTACACACCTTCTCAACAGATGAGAGCACACTGAACTAGAGTACGCTGGGCTCGATGCCCACGTAGCTGTGAACCACACTTAGAGATGGAGATGGCGTCCTTTCCACATGACTACAGGCAGAACAGCTGCAAACAGAGAGTCTGAAGGAAACAGACAAAAAATATCACTGACATAATACTAAATATATTTACATCTTTTTGACAGGAAAAGTACTTTTTAAAATAATCTGCTTTAATGAATCCTAAATATAAAACTATTTTTCTTTTGAAAATGTTTTATCTTAACAATATAAACTTTTTCATTCATTTAATAGAAAGGAATGTTTCTTATTAACAATCATTTTGAATACATTTAGTTTTAAATGGATACACCCGATTCACTTACTGTGTTGAAACTTGAATGTAAACACTTGAAAAGGTCTGATGATCCTACCCATGGTTGTTTTAGTTATAATTCTTTATATCAATAAATATACATAGTATGATTGATATATTTAGTTAAATTGCATTTCATTTATACACACATTTATAACAAGTCCAATTCACATCATCAGGTATAAATTTAAAGATCGTTATGCACAAACATTTTGATTAATTGTAACATTAATTGAATGTGTATAAGAATATAGGAGAGTTAATCGATGCCTAAATAAAGATTGGAAGGATCAAAAGGACAAAGCCATTTGGCTGCTTTATAAGATTGGATTAAAGTCCACTACAGACTGCAGCTTTAAAAATGACCATGTAACTGAATCAACAGATTACAGACAGGGACTCCACAGACATTAAATTACATGACATCACATAAATATGCTTCCCTAAATTCTCTGTCTGTGTTGTTTTTACTTCCGTCAGAAAAATGACAAGAGGTCAACAGAGAGACAATGAAACATGTCACATGCAATAAATCCTGCGTTAAAATAGATTGATGTTAGAAGATGCAACAAAAAAAATAAAAATACTGCAGCACCAGCCTTGCATTTGTTGCTGCATTGAAACAAAATATTATACTGTGATGATAAAAGATCCGTCTGACTGTCAGTGAACAACTCCCCAGGATAAAGAAAAAATATCTTTAAAAACAAAGTTGCAGTCCCTGCAAATTACAATACTTCAACATCTTTGTTTCATATTACTTCTTGTATTAAGTCTGAAAGTAGCACATCAGCATCTGTGGTGCAAATGTAATATCTAAGAGCTGACTTTCTACCGTTCTACCTCCCCAGCTGCAGGTACACTTCTGATAAACGTTAAACTATTTATGCAAAATAAAGCGCAAAAGAAGCTTGTTATCGCTCCTTCACCAGAGCAGCAACCTCTGGGCTGATAGTTACCTGTGAAGCACTGCTGTTACAGATATTAAGTATGAAAAATTCCTCCCAGCACCGTAAAATTCCTGCAGCATTTGATTTGTGCTGATCAAGCTTGGAGCAGGCTTTCACAGCAATGTAAAGCATATGTTTAACTATTATCATATTATGGTGGCAGCTGACACTCAGGTGGAAGTGCAGGTTGTTCATCTAATTCCTGACATTTCCTTTCCTCATGAGAAATATTCAAAAACCAGCGAGTGCTTTCATTAGGATAAAAATCTGCTTCATAAGTCCAGTCTGATTCTGGTTTTAGGCTTGTAACTAATTCAGTAAAAGGATTATCTCATGTTTATTCGTCCAAATTTTGAGTGAACAAGCCGTAATTGAGTTAGTTTAACAAGTAGCCAGTTGGACATCAACAAACTATAAAAAGGATGGGAAAAAATACAGAGAAAAGGATGTTGCTATTACATTTAGCCATAAGCCATCAAGACTTGTCAAAATAAGACAGATTTTTTTAATTCAGATTTTTTCTGGTTCAAATTTAATTCAGTTACAGCACATAGTTTATCTGAGAAGCTTTGGTGTTCTTGATCATTTCTAAATGGTTTAAGTTTTTCTGTAGCAGCTGCTATGCCTTGACATAGCAGCATAGCAGCAGTTTCACCTGTGGAACGATCTCTATCTATCATGATATCACCAACAGATTCCTTCTTGATCTGCTGCAGCTTCTCTACACACCCCTTCAGATGCGGGTCTGAGGGATAAAAGCCTGTTTTTCAAGACAGGTTTTGCATTCCACTTCTTATTCATTTATTTATTTGTTTGTGTTGATATAAATATAAAGATTTGGCATGTTTTGATGTTTGTTTGCTTGATATCATTCGATTGCAGAGTTTATATATTTCAAACTCAACCTTGAGTTCTAAGAAGCACATTTTTTCTGAAGTAAACTTTATTTTATAAAGAATGTCATTATGAAAACTAAGACCGTGTTTTGAATAATTTACCTCAAATCATCTCAAAAGTACACAACAAACTTCGTAACCACAAAAAAAAAAGCCATATTTCTCTAGCAGTTTATGCATATAAACAAATACACATAATAACAGGTTCAAATCACTGCATGGCCACTGTAGATTAGGATTATGGGTTTCAGGCTCAGTAATATATAAAATTAAAATGACATAAAAAGGCTCATAACTTTTTATGCAACATGCTGCATTAAACACTCTTTGAAGGACGTGGCAGCACCAGGTTCAACACAATATCAACTATAAATGAAGGCAAGTAAGAGATGGGAATCCAGAGAAGCTTGGCATCCCAGCCGGCGCTGTATCTGGTTCGTGGGTGGGCAGCTGTCAGAGCGTGCTCCATGCAGCTGGTCACTTTGGTGAGGTCGGAGTCACAGATGACGGTCATGATCAAACGCTGGATCTTAATAACTGAAACAAGGATCACATGTTTATATTCCATATTATCATTAAAATCTAAACTCCTTTTATTCTACTGGATATGTGAATCTGGTATATACGCCATTTTGTTTTAAAAATATGAATTAAATAATTTGACATCTTAATTTGTATACATTAATTCAGAAAACAACCACTGGAGAGCTGGTACAGATCATGACTGACTGATTTCAGAGAACAGAAATGTCTGTCACTTTGGTTCTTTTTAGAACAACAACATTTGATGGATACTTATTTTAATTCTTATCTATAAAACCTCCAAATTTTCCCTGAAATTCTGTTTAATACTCACACTTGTCCAGGTACTTGTCTCCATAGCTGGCTTTCACTTCAGGACTGAGCTGATTCCACAGACGATGCAGTTCCTTCTCGAGGGATTCCAGGTTGGTCACAGCTGTCTTAAAAAACCCTGGTTCAATGATGCACACTTTGATTCCAAAGTAGTGTATATCTCTCCTGAAAATACAGACAGCAGGTAGACCATTGCATCACACTGTGTACGTTTTATATTCAAAGTTTCACACAACCAAATCAGCCTTTTAAGTAGTTTGCAAACAAAAATGTTTTTCATTACAGACTAATATATATTTCATATTAGTGCCGGCTGAGTTTTAGATAAAAACAGGTTTGATGTTTTCCTGAATGAGATTCAAAGACTAAATAATTTACATTTTTTAAAACACTTTTGTTGCATCAATCTTTTCTATTTACAGTTTTACCTGAGGCAGTCAGAGAATCCCTCCACAGCAAACTTGGAGATGCAGTATCCACCACCGTTTGCACCCACCCTCCCCAGAACTGACGCCACGTTTACAATACGTCCGCGAGCCTTTTTGATGAGGGGCAGGAAGGTCATCGTCATGGCAATCACTCCATCCATGTTCACTTTCAGCGTGCTTTGGTAATCCTCCACTCTCATCCACTCTGAGGGGCCCATGGGTAATGAGCGTCCAGCATTGTTCACGATACCCCAAAGTCCTACAAGGATGGCAGTAGAGGAGACACTTAGATATAATTAACAGATGTCTTTTATAGTGTGAGCCATCATCTCACCTTTATCACCAACCTCCCTCTTGGTCCATTCCATGGCTTTCTGGATGCTGTCCTGACTGGTCACATCCAGTAAGACAGTTTTCAAACGAGAACTTGTCCCTCTTCTCAGATCATCAGCTCCCTTCTCCGTGAGACAACCAGCCAGCACATGGAAACCTCTACGGTCAAGCTTCTTACACAGGAGGTTTCCAAAGCCCGTGTCACAGCCAGTCACAAAGACGTACTTATCACAGATCTCCTGAATCTCCAAGCTGTCTCTGTACAGCCACACGAGAGTCCACAACGCCACAAAGGCAGCAAAAATGTAATACCAGGCGTTTTCTCTTGAATTAAAAGAAGAAACATAATGTTGTTACAACTGAGACTGGGATTTTTAACTTATGTTTAAATTGAAGCCAAAAATACAGTTCAAAATTATTATTTCTTACCCTAAAAAATCATATATAAACTGCATATCCATGATGCCTTCAGATGTAGGTTTTTCGCCACCTGATTGCTGGAAAAACATTATGTGCAAATGTGACAAGTAAACAGAATGGATCATAAATACACTGAGTAGTATTCCCTTTAAATCAAACCCCTACATAATTTCATGATATTGGAGGGTTTTTTTTTTTTTATTGAGACATTCCAGTTTTCTGCTGAACATTCTGAACACAGTGACTTTGTTCAGAGTAAAAGAGGTCTTTGTAATGCAGAACTGTTTGGCTGCTTTGAGCACGTGAGAAATCATTTGATAATACTCTTAGGAAAGAAAGAAAGGCATTCGTCAAGGGGTGAGACTCAAGGAGATTACATTGTTTTAAGGCATAATTTTAAAACCCATTATAGAGCTCCTTAGTTTTCTGCTGCAAACGAGTGTTGTGGGCTTGTTAGTGGGTAATAAACCAACAAGATGTTCTTATTATTTG
Organism: Pachypanchax playfairii; assembly: GCA_006937955.1. NCBI lineage: Eukaryota > Metazoa > Chordata > Actinopteri > Cyprinodontiformes > Aplocheilidae > Pachypanchax > Pachypanchax playfairii. Next base: position 5,602,439 of record SSNP01000003.1, on the reverse strand, counting down.
GCAACATCAGAATAATTATAAAAAAAATTCAAACATTGCAGATATAAGTACATTTATAAGTACATTTTCCAGTTGAATATTAAATCTGTTTTATTAACGTGGACAGCTTTAAACAACGTTTTTTTGTCAAAATAAAACACACCATGTCTTAATACATGATCTCAATCATACAAATGGCAAACTGAGGAAAACAAAAGTGGCTGATACTAATATCCTGTTTAAATTTAGGCTACTATAAAAGTATGTTTATATGTAGTTTTCCTCCTGCAGTGGCTGACAGCTGGAGTATTAATCATGGTGATCTTTCATTTTCCAAAGCCAAAAATGTATTTTGATTATTTTCTTTTACTGCAGTTAATTGATTTTTTGACAAACCAGCTCTTTTGATTCTTTTTCTGTTGACTACGTTAATAGTAAAAGTTCAATCAAGTACTGAAAACATCACAAAACAATTTATATAAAATGGAAAGCTCAGGAAAAAACAAGGTAACAGGAACACCATACATGGAAAACTGAAAAACCTAAACTTTTAGACATTAAATAATCTGTAAATATGAGTCTTTATACTTAATCATAGTGGTTTTGTATGACTAACACAAGGAGATAAAAGCAAAAATATATATATCTGACTGGCTCTTTAATTGTAACAGTTTCTATTCATTTCCAAGGGTTCATTTAATTCTACGCTGTAGAAAAGCTCAACTTAAGTACATTTTAGATTAATGTCAATGTTCTTGCTATTATGATTCTGTTTTGTGAATGTGAGAGATTCTTTTTGGTTCGTTTTGGCTTCTAATTTTTTTTTTACATGTTTTCCCCCTTTCATTAAATGGAAAATCGGGAGGATCTGAAACTTTTGACATCAACCGAAATGTAAATATTCTGTTGCGTTTAATGTGCAGTGAAGTCTATTGGAAATAATTATAATTCTATACACAAATAATAGTAATAATAGTGTGAACTAAATCTGTTCCAAAGAAATGCTCTAACTCTGCTGCAGAACAAAATAAAACAATGCTTTCATCATACCTTGTACTTTTTATTTGTGATCTCTAGAAGTTAGCAGTCGTCTTGTCCTTCCTTTCCTGGGTCTTTTTCTGTTTCAGGAGTTGGTCAAAGACGACCTTTATCCATGTAGTTTATCCCTTAAGACAAGTCCGCTGTAAGTAATCCTCAATCCGTAACATTTTTGTTTGTGGGAAAGAAAAAAAAGGGGAGGAACAGTAAATCCTAAAAGATTTTTTTGTACATTGTGTTTTTGGAGTCCTTTTTAAGATGTTCAAACTCAAATTAATCTGGATTAAAACTATATTTGGTTTGCTGTGAAAATTAGCGATGAACATTCTAAAAGCTATTTTTGAGCTGTTCTCACAGTTCAATATTAATTCATTTATGTTTACCTTGAAAGTTTAGATAATCGAGTATCTGTCACACAATAAATCTCAGCAACTCAGTGTTGCAAACTCTATATGAAAATATCAACATGGTTGTAAAATTCAAACAACAGATGTTTTAACTTTCATCTTTCTGATGGTGTAATGACCTAAATAATGTCAAATAGAAGTGACAAAAAAAACTGACTATACTTTTGTTGCCTCTAAGTAAAATCTGTGAAACTCCGAAAAAAAAATGTTGTGATTTGCTTCCCAACTACAAACTCAATGTGTTGAGATTTATGCAAAAAGAAAATTAAAACAACAAAAGCATCAAATTAATCAAAAGTATGATTGATTAAAGGTCTCATTAATTACCAAACATGCTCATAATTATGTCAGTGAACTTTTCAGCAGCTTTCACTGTGACATAATGTTCCTGCACGTCACACATTCCACAGATTGTCCAATCACACTAACAAGCCAAATATTTATCCAGTGATTGTAACAAGTTGCAAAACGTTGTCCAATAATAGAGAGATTCATTCAGGCTTTTCAATTTTGTAATAAGCCCAATAGTTATTAAATAAATGAATAAAACTTAACCTAACTCTATAATAAAACATTTCATTACATGCATTCTTACGTTTTTCCATCTTTTCACCCATCCATCACAGGCAGGTTTACAGATGTTTCAGCTTTCAGTAATAAATTAATGTAGTTATGTAATATCTGTTTAATCATGAGATGTTTCCAAAGAGAAAACAATCAGGTTTTTCATTTTTATTTGACCAAATTGCCGCTAAAATAAAGCAACAGTTATCACAAACATGTTCAGTTCAGCTATATGATAAAAACAAATCAGAGTTTTGTCTGTGACGCCATCGAGTCACTGTGTGAAACTCTCCCCCCCCCCAAACTATGTTTAATCACCTTTTTTCCACAAGAAATCAACAGAAAATAAAATACAATTAAAGTCAGTTGTTACAAAAATACATTGTCACATTCACAACTTTGACCTATTGATTTACCTCCAACATCTTTGTGAGCTCACTCATCCATAATAGTGATAAATAAAACTTGTCACCACCTATATTTTATTTTCAAAAGCCACAAACGATTGAAAAAAGGTTGATTCTGGTCCTATTAGAGGGTAAAAGTTGGCTGAGCTCAGCTGGACTTGATTCATGTTTTATTCCAGCCTGTTGGTTGTAAATGTCCCACACAGATGCACTGTGAGGTTTATGAGCCAGCTGACTGAAGCTGTCCCTTGTGTACATACTCCAGAGCTGTGGCAATCGTTCTCATATCCATTTCAATACTGCGGGCCCAGTTCTCAACATCCCCGATTTCCTAAAAACAAACAAAAACAAAAAATAAACATATAAGACATAGTTGGCAGTTGTTACTCCCATCTGCTGCTGACGAACTAAGAAAACATCAGCAGCAGCTGAAGCTCCTCCTGCACTTGTATATTCAGGATGTGGTGACATCATAACTACTTCAGAGGCAAACTGGGATTTGGGTATTTAAATTATACATGCATGATGTGGCCTGGAGGCTGTTGTAAACCTAATAAAGCAACAGTTCTATGAGGTTTAGTTTTCATCTGAACCTTTACCTTTAAGGCCTGATTGAAACCCTCCACCATGCTGATCCACTGAGCGGTTTGCTTTGAGAACTGGCTCGCCTGTACTTGCAGAGACTTCACTTCATGATCCAGCTTGCGTTGGTTTACATACGCCTGAGCAACACTTTAGGAAAACACAAGAATATGAAAATATTATTGTACAACAACTGAGTGATGTAAGAGTATTGTATTAAATAGTTCTGTCTTTTAATTAAAACTGTAGCTAATGAAATTATAAGCATGTCACAAAAAGCTTTTACTTCTAATCGTTTTCACAAAGGCACAGTCCAACAGTAGTCTTTAGATCTCTCTCTGGTTCTTTAAGCTGATTGCCTTGGTTCCCTCACATCTTTCATAACAGTAACAAGTGCAATCCTGTTTGCTCTACACATTAGTCTAATTGTATCCAACCAGTAAGAGATTGGATTATTTCCCTGGCTCACATGGAGATATACGTGGTCTGAAACTCACACAATAATGATACCCTGACAACCTATATGTTAATGTGCCCACGCAAACGAATGTCAAAGGCTTGTTTCGGTTTAACTTGGAGCCATTTCTGTATGAGAATGATCCTGTTATACATAAATATTGTTAACATATTATTTGTAGAGCTCTACAACCACTTACTATATTATACAAACAAGAATTCTGTCCTGATCCATATAAAATATTAATTAATGTTGGTGTTTATATTGTTTATTTTCTAATAAATCAATGTTTTTAAAACTACTTTTTTTCCAAAAAACGTTTTGCAAATTCACTCACACACACACACACACACACTTGGAAGATGAAGGTGACAATAGTACCCATGGTAATCAGAGCACTTAGGGCAGTAACCCCCAAACTGGAGGAATGGCTCCAGCCGATCCCTGGAAGAACCTCAGACATCTCAGTCCAGAAAAGTGCAGTACTTGGAACAGCTAAAATACTGCACAGGACCCTCAAGCTCCAAGGACCCGAGCTTGGAACAGGAAAAAAACACCGCCCAGTGGCGAGAGGGGAATTTTTTTTACATTATATATATATATTTTTTTTTTCTTTTCATTTATTTTTTAGTTGGATCAAAATACAGTTTGATCAAACCCAGTTAGGTTTGGGTCAATAATCACAACTAGCGATTCTGTTCCTGGAAGAATTTTAAACGAACTATTTTACGTTGACCAAACTACAAAAGCACTGACAGGTTGCTCATCTTCATACCCAACGTTGAGGTGATCTACCAGGGCTTCCGTCAGACAAGTGGCAGCAGTTATCGCTTCACGTCTGCGTTTCTCTGTGCAGGAAAACAGAAACAAACAATTACGATATATCAACGTGACTGGGGCTACACAAACTGCAACGGATTCATATTTCAGCAGTTTGTTTTTAGCATCAGCTAGCTAACCACTTTAACCCACCCTGAAGATCCTTGCGCTCATTTTGCGTCGCCTGGTGCTCCTTTAGCAGGCGAGACAACATCGTCCTTCTTCAAGTTTTTTAAAGATGGCGTTAATATCAACTTTTTAACCAAATAAACCTGGTAAACATCAGGAGAATAAGATTTTTGCTGACTAGCAACAATGCTGAACCGGTATCACGAGACCAAACCCGAGGATGTCAGATGTGGGCGTGTCCTCAATTGGCACCATTTCTAACAATTAAACAATAAACAGGAAGCTGGTGAAAAAAATGATTCTAAAGGATCTCACGATTTAAAAGCGTTGTTTATTTTTTGTTTTGATCTATTGTTATTAATATTTTTCATGAAAAATGTGTGTCTATGATGACAAAATGAAAGTGGGGTTTAAGCTTTCAAAATAAAAGCGTGAAATATGTCAGGACCTTTTCACTGTTGCTTCAAATTAATTTATTGCGAGAATGTATTTTAGAGAGGGCAAACGATAACACTAAGATCCCATTTAAACTTTAAACCTCTCAAAAAGTTCTGATTTAAAATTTTTAAGCATGCAACACAATGTAAATGTGTTGTCTTATCGTCGCTCAACTATAAAAAAATATGTTTGTGACAAAATTGCAAATCTCACTTGCCAAGAAAGACGCCAAATTGCAACAACAACAAAATAACATAAACTGACACAATGTAGGTCTGTTCTGATTAGTTTTTTTAATTTACATTTCTGTTCATTTTTTGACGCCGTCTTTTATTCTGAAAAGTATGAACCGGAAAAGCCGGACCTGTTTTAGCTAGCGAGACGTAAATGTGGCTTATGGCTAATTCCTGTCAACAATATAAACATAGCTGATACTGAAGGACCTCCGGTTCTGTATCCCCTGTGCTTGCCAGGTATAGAGGTTTTGTCTTGTTTTGAGTAGCAGGCGTTCAATGTACGAGCTCAGCCTTTTTAATAACTGCCAGGGTGTAGCCTTACTTACGTGACTGAGTACTTTACTCAGCCTCGTTGCTCGTATTGAACGTCGACAAGCAAAGTTGCACCAGACATTACAACTTATCAGCTATAACTAGCATTAATGAGGTATATCATTTGCATATTGTGGCTCATTTAAACACATTTAGAGTGCTATTCTTAGCCTTAGAAAAAATTATGTTTGGAAATATCTAATCCCCACTGGCTAACAAGCCGTCATGACCGATAAAGCTACCCGCGTATTCATGTTGTCATACTTAACAAATCGCCTAATTAATTTTGTGGTGTCCCAAAATATGTTGATGTTGCTGTAGATTCTCTGTGATCCAGGTTATGGCAAGATAGAAATAATAAAGTCAAGTAGCTTCCTGTTTAAACACTTCAACTTTATTTATGCGAGATTATATAGCGATCATACTTGTGTAGGATTCATAATGTTGTGTTAAAAAATATTGTGACTCAAGGCAGTCCGAGTAAGAGCCAATTAGCCCAGTTGATAATGGGATTTTCTGTTATGGAAGGAACACGACAGGTTCTAGAAATAGCAGAGATTAAATAAACAAGTATTTTGGTACTAGTTTCTCATCACAATGTCCAATTTATATTTGGTAAAGTGAGTTGGACGGTACGTTTTTCTGTTGAACTTAATATAAGATGCAGCTGGTATTATCCTGAAATGTCTGTACAGTTTAGGGAATAAAAATAATAATCTTAAAAAAAATACATGTCCAAAAACAGAAAAAGTGTCACCTGTTGTACAGAAAGCACTAAATATTGCTTTTATTACACATGAAGTCATTCTATAACTTCCAGTGCACTGCAGGCTTCAACAGCCTAACCTTTATTACAGGTAAATAAATTTAACTCCATGGAGACTCTTGTGTTTACATCTAATGTTACTGTTTGCAGGTTGACTCTTTGTAGCTAAACTAGGATCCAGTGTTATGGATGAACTATGAAGGCTCAATTGCAAGTCACAGGTAAATTATTTTTTAAGAACCTTATTTTGAAACCTTATCATTGTATTGCATTGTAAATGTTATGTCACTTTAACAAAAAAATAAACATTTCAGTGTGTCAATTCTCTTGACATCAGCCTTAAAAATTTATCACATCACGTTAGACTGATCATGGTTACAATCTTTGATTGGAAAATGTGTTATCCATATCAGAGCTAATTGTACAAATACGTAATTGTCTAATTTGAGATGATTTTGCGCCGATCATATGAAGATCATTTGAAAGCTTAACGAGAGAGCAATGAACGTAAAATTTACAAATCCCATAAAATGTTAGTTTTATTGATAGCAAAAACACTAAAAGCATAAAGTGAAACAGTGTTTAACATCATTTCTAACATAAATTGCACTTTAAAAGCAAGTAAACAGTTGACCTAGTTGTTTAGAGAATCATTTATTTGTTTATTTGCAGATTCTTCCCATTCTTGGCAGTAAACAGAATATTCTATACAGAAGGGGTGCAATAAAGACCTCGAATAGCAGGAACACATGTTCCAACATAGGCTATTTTTTGTTGTTGTGGTTTATTTGTCTTTCATTATTACAGAAAAATGCTTTGGCAGTACACACAAGTTGTACAAGAGCAAGCACTTAGATCTGTTATTTTAATTAGTCAGTAAGAAACATATCGTGACAGGTCTAATTGCCGAAGGAGGAAAAAGAAAACTCTTGAAGGAGATGTCAGCAACAATTTAATTCAATGTTAAAAGGTGACAAAAAGAAGCTGTCTGTAAAATGGTTATAATTGAATAGTAATGTTAAGTTGTGGTATATACAGCTAATGTAACATTCTTAATATATCTACAGAAATGTACTTGTAATGTCCTTGTAATTCACTTGTTTGTCCATCTTTCTAGTGCTTTCAGCGAAGCTAAAGGAAAACAAAAAGAACTGGTTCGGTCCCAGTCCTTATGTGGAGGTTGCCGTGGATGGCCAGTCGAAAAGAACTGAGAAATGCAACAACACATACAGTCCCAAATGGAAACAGGCACTCACAGTGTGAGTATAATTGTTGTTCATATACAGCTAGTAAATCTTAGAAGAAAGCCTTAATAATAGAAATTAGATTTTTTTTGTAGTTTGTGAACTGAATTCTTGGAAGATGTACATCATATTGATTCAAATAAAAAAAGGAAATTAAATGCAAAAAACAGTTGAGAAATAATTGAGTCCTTATGTATAAAATGGTAAATTGTAATGCATAATGATTTTTTATCCCTGGCTCAGTCAACTGGAGCTGCTGTAATACAACAGTGGCATTTTCTATTTCTCCCAGAACCCCTGAAAGACCCACACTATAAGTAGTCATACTTCACTTTGCAGGATCTTATTCTAGTTTGTACTTTTTTTTTTTTCTACAGAATTGTGACTCCTGTCAGCAAGCTCATTTTTCGTGTTTGGAGTCATCAGACACTAAAAGCAGACATCCTATTGGGGATGGCCATTTTGGACCTTAAAAAGATCCTCAAAGCCAATGACCTAAAATGTGAGTTTACAGCATATAGCTTTCCTAATAATATTTTTTGCACTGCAAAACTTATTCTGTTTGACAGATTTTTAGCTATTGTTTGTGTGGAGCAGACATATTAGCCTCTCATGTTTTTTTCTCACAGAATATTGGAAAGAATCATTAAAAAACCTCCCCTGCATGCCTGTATGTTATTTGTTTTGTAACAATAACAAGTTTTATCACCTTGTTTTTTTCATTATTCATTAACTCAGTGTGTCTGTTTGTGTAGTACAAGACTGAAAAAGTCTTGAGTTGTCCTTTATGTCACCTTTCAAGGGACATCATAGATTTCAAATGAGTTTTTAGCGACAGTTTTACGGGCCTTTTGAGAGGTTTTTAACAGTTGTTTACATTGTCTGCTTCTTGTCTCATTTCCAGTCCAGTGTTTGTACTTGACCTTTTTCAGAGTAATGTTTATGTTTGTTTGTGCTGACAATATGAATCATTCAACTGTTACATCATACTAATGGTACAAATTGCTGGCAGACAATTTAAGAAGGAAACTACTTTTTAATAATTTTTTAGGTACTTTGTTACAAGCAACCTGACACAAAATATTTCATTTGTTACAGTTTCTAACAAAAATGGCAGGCAAGAAAAAATAAGATGGCTTTTTTTTCCCACAAACATTGTGATTCCCAACAAACTACAAATACTGTACATTCTCTTTGAATGAGAAGGTGTGTCCAAACTTTTGGTCTGTACTGTATTTGCCAATGCTTCACCACATCTTTGTATGGTGTGCAAACTGTTTAAAAAAATAAAGGAACTGGGTCAGTGAAGGATGAAAGAAGACCTCAAACAATCCACAGCAGGGGAACATTATTTGAAAGGAATGTCCTTTAGCAACAGAAAAATGAATAGCAAAGACCAGAGAGATGCATCACCCTGCAGTCGACCAGCTGCTGTTTGCCAGATTTCTGGGTTAAAATTTTGTTTATCACATTATTGCAGCAAAAATACAATTTTTCCATCTGAAAAGCTCTTAACTTTCAGTTGGAGGTATAATAAAAAATGGGCACATATTTAAATAATGTGAATTTACTAGTGTACAGAAATATACAAAATGATCCATTTAACTAATTTTGTGCAAATTCTAAAAACCTCAAGTAGTTAAACACTAGAAAAAGTGAAAACATCTAGCCACATGGGAAGCCACAGTCACACTCGGAGTAACTTGGACAGTCTGGTACTTTAATCACGGGCACCTTAACTGCAACGATTTCTTTCCTTGTCAGGGAAACAAACCAACATCCTCTTGGTCCCAAGCAATCTTCTTAACTTCCATGACATAATACCATTGATAAGAGAGCAGTATCTGTATGAAATCATTGAAAGATCTTCATAAAGTCTGAACAACTACTGCTAAAAGTTACAAAAGTCTCTCAAATCAAAGAGTGAAACAAGAGGTGGTTGAATAACTGTGTCATGTAGGGATACAGCCGTGATCTTCAGCATGTTTTACATGTTTATCTACTTCAACACACCTGATCTGAATCAGTGACTGATTACCATGTTTTGATGGAACTTGATGACATGCTAAATATAACCACTGAACCAGGTGTGGTGGGCAGGAAAGGGGCCATCAAGGTCCAGGATTAGACATCACTGGTCTATAGCTAGTGTTGCCGTCTTTAGACACTGTACTTATGATACATGAGTGCATGTGTGACAGTGTGTATTATGGAAATAAACACACCATTTAATTACTTCTGGGAAAAATGTGTTTGTTTGGGTTTGAGTGTTGTTTTAAATCATTTTTTCAGTTTGAAAGCATTTGCATAAATCTGTATTTTATTTTATTTGTTTATTCTGAAGTGTGTGAGGTGGTTCAGACACTGGAGCTGTGCTCTGACAGAGACCCCCAGGATGTTGCAGGTGACCTGTCTGTCTGTCTGGACGGCATGCAGGTTGACCCAGAAGCCTTTGCATTGACAGAGAGAGAACAGAGTAAGGAATCACAAACACAGTAGAATAGATCTGAATATAAATGCATTTTTAATGTCAATGCTATACTTTATTAAAAAATTGAGATGATTAAAGTTTTTCATTGAGCTTACTTAACCCATTGACCTTAGCTATGCTGCATTGCTCATGCTTTCCTGCACATGTGCATCAGTGTATATTTCAAACAGTGTTGCCATTACATGCTTCAGCCACTAGAGAGCACTAGAAGTATATTTTTCTACTATAAATTGCGCCAGTTTGAGCACATTTTGTACATGTTCTAACTCTCATATAACCATAATCTAGTATGCATTTTAAAATAAAAGCGACATTTTATTGATGTCTTTGTAAAACATCTGTTTTTTCTAGCTTCTCTTCCAAATGGAAACACAAGACAAAATGGCAGCACCAGCAACAGGTCTCATAAGCCTTTAATTAAAGCTTTAAATTTGATGTTTAAAAGGGGAAAATCATATTAACAATCTTACGTCCAATGTTTTTTACCATTTAAATAGATATTTTTGTATTTTTCTATTTAGATCAAGCAGGGACACGTCTCCATCTAGTGATTCAGAGGAGTGGGTCATTGTTCCTAATGATCACACTGTAAGCGGTACAGGTTCTGCCTCCCCGTCTCCAGGGGGCTCAGTCACTTCCCGTCCCTCTAAGCCTGAAAGACCTCCTCCTTCTGTGCCACGGAAACCTGCATCCTCACCAAGTGAGAAAACATTTACTATCAGCCGATACATAACATGCATACCGTACAGCTCTACAGCTTCATCAGACTTAACTCGTCTCTGCCTCTTGTTATCACTTCTGTCTCCAGCCTCCACCAGTAGTTCTTCTCCTAGCGAGCTGAGTGAAGCTCCTGCTTCTGATGGCTCCTCTCAGGCATCAGTGAGCGGGTGTTCAGACCAACCAGATGAATCAGGTGCACGAGCAGCAACAGCTGTTTCCTCACAGGCAGCCAGCGCTCCCAAACCAGGTGGCGCCATAACAGCAGCTCCAGCTACAACGACCCCCAGAATCTCTCCTATCAACAACGGCCCTTTGCCTCCAGGGTAAAGAGCAGCTCCTGATTTTCATAGTGGGGATCTGAATGAATTGAACTTAATAGTAGTTAGTTAGAGTTAAAGTAGTAATTGGATTCAATTAGACTGAATTGAGCAGCATTTTATTACATTCATCATAAACAATATATTGTTGTTTGTATTGTTTTATAGATGGGAGCAAAGAGTGGACCAGAATGGACGTGTGTATTATGTGGACCACATTGAGAAAAGAACTACATGGGACAGACCTGAGCCTCTGCCTACCGGGTACCAAAAACCCCCAAACATGCTCACCTTTAATTCAATGAATGCTGTCAAACCTGTTGCTTTGCCCCCGTTGGATTATTGCAACTTTTTATAAATCATTATGTTTTGTTTTGACTAATTTTTTTAAATTAGAGATGGACAATGTTGTTGTTCAGTTAGTTTTTCTTGTGAATTTAACTAATTTTTCAGGCTGTTTTTACTTTTCTTGTCCTGCAGTTGGGAGCGGAGGGTGGATCCAATGGGCAGAGTGTATTATGTCGACCACATAACACGAACTACAACGTGGCAAAGGCCCACGCAGGAGTCTGTGCGTAACTATGAGGAATGGCAGCATCAACGCAGCCAGCTTCAGGGAGCAATGCAGCAGTTCAACCAGAGGTTTATTTATGGGGTAAAAACACTTAATTGACCTAACTAGTCTAAAGAGTTTTTTATTTGAGCTGTATGAGATACTGTCTGTGTATTTTCAACAGAAAGTTGTCGCTTGAGAGTTCCTGGTTTTACAAATCAAAGAGGACTATAAAACACAGGTCTAAGCTGTGTGTTATAGTAGTTAGAGATAACTAGTAACAGATGCATATGAGTGGATTCTTTTTAAAGTCATATAGTAAAAAAAAAATGTAGGTATTGGTGTTCAAACTGAACCATATCAGAAATAATATGATGTTGTTACTTAGAACTTACCATGTGTCTCTTCTTCTCTCCTGTTCAGCTTCAGGATCATTTTGCAGCCACAGCTACTAAAGAGTTTGACCCTCTTGGGCCTCTACCACACGGCTGGGGTAAATACAACTGATGAAATAAGCATTCGCTCAGGATCTGTGAGTTTGGTGAAAGCTCTTGTCTGTTGATTAAAACTGATTAACCTAAAATATGCTGTGTTCTACTTCAGAGAAGAGAACAGACACAAATGGCCGAGTATACTTTGTTCATCATCCCACTCGGACGACACAGTGGGAAGATCCGAGAACACAAGGGTGAGTTAAGAGTTAAATGAAAACAAACTAAATATTTTTATATTGGTTTCATGTTCTGTACGTTTATGTTTGCTTTATTTCTCTTGCTCAGGCTGCTGAATGACAAACCTCTGCCGGAAGGTTGGGAGATGAGGTTCACTGTGGATGGGATTCCTTACTTTGTGGACCACAACAGGAGAACAACAACCTACATTGACCCCCGCACAGGAAAATCCTCACTGTAAGCTGGGGAAACATTCAAATTAATACACTCAGAACACGCCACAGTTATCCAAGTTTTCTGATGTTGATCTTTTAGCAGAAGTTAAGTAAAACTTTAAAATGAATCCTAAAATAAGCAGGAAGCCAATGCAGGTGAAATATTATATGTTCATGCTTTCTTGTTTGTGTTAAAAGATGAGCCGCAGGGTTCTGTGCTAACTGCAGCAGTGAGATACAGGCCTGACTAACACCAACATACAGAGAGTTACAGTAATCCAGTTGGGTTGGAATAAAAGCAGACGTCAGCCTTTCAAAATCCTTAATGTTAGAAAAGATTTCACGCTGGATAAAAGTCTTAAATGTTCTTTTCAACGAAGAGCTTTCATTGTCAAAAGTAAATCAGTTCTTTCTTTCTTGGACAGTGAAAATGGCCCACAGATCACCTATGTCAGGGATTTTAAAGCCAAAGTGCAATACTTCAGGTTCTGGTGTCAGGTAGGTGCTTTTTTCTTTTTAATGTCTCAAACAAACATGTTTTTATCTTTCTATTATTTTATTTTGAGATATTTCATCCCAATGAATAACACATCAGCAGGAACATATGAATTCTACTCCAACTGTTGCTAAAACAAAGGGACTCTAGTTGTAAGTACATATATTTTTTGTGATTCTTGTTTTTTTTAGCAATTGTCGATGCCTCAGCATATCAAGATTACAGTCTCGAGAAAAACCTTGTTTGAGGATTCATTTCAGCAGGTAAGCCAATCAAACGTCTGTCTTTTTAACAGGTATCGGCATCTTTTTGTCAAGTTGCATAACTTATTTAACTCTTTCTTTAAAGATCATGAGTTTCCACCCACAAGATCTAAGACGGAGACTGTGGATTATATTTCCAGGAGAAGAGGGTCTGGATTATGGAGGTGTAGCCAGGTACTCTGTTCATTTATGTTGTGCAGGTTTATCCGGTTGTATTATTGGTAAGGTGTGTAGAGGTGTTACTTACAGATTGTCTTTATACAACACCCAAAGGTTTACTTAGAAAAAGCCAGTTGTGCAACAACAGCATACGAGTTTGATATTTTATTTTATTTCTTTTATTTTACCACCTTTCTCTGTGACTTTGCAGAGAGTGGTTCTTCTTGCTTTCCCATGAAGTGCTGAACCCCATGTATTGTTTGTTTGAGTACGCTGGCAAGGACAACTACTGTCTGCAGATCAACCCGGCCTCCTACATCAACCCTGATCACCTCAAGTACTTCAAGTTCATAGGGCGCTTCATTGCCATGGTAACCTGTTCTGTTTGCTTATAAACTAAATTCATTGACTGGATTATTTTGGTCTGTGGGTTTGGAAAATGTTTATGTAGTAAAAAGCAGAGTGAACGTGTGCAACATCTCGTGTTTGTATCAGGGTTTTAATTACTGTTACTAGAATTAACTTACTAAAAAAAATGTAAATCTAACTTGTCCATATTCTTGTACTATCAGGATTTCCTTTAAACTTGATGGAACTGATAAGAGAATATTATTAGGCGTTGATTAAACCTTCTTTAAGAAGCCCTTCACAATAAGAGCCCTGGCCAGATGCTCTGCGTGCTGAACTTAAAAATGTTCTTATATTTGTATTATTTCTCTCTAGGCCTTGTTCCACGGAAAATTCATCGACACCGGATTCTCCCTGCCTTTCTACAAGCGGATTCTGAACAAGCCACTTGCTCTTAAAGACCTGGAGTCCATAGATCCTGAATTTTATAACTCTCTTATATGGATCAAGTACGTAGATCATGCCGTGTCTGATATGACAGAAGCTTCGGGATGATTGGAACAGTATAACAAGTTGTTTCCTGACATCTGCATCATTTATTGTTGAAATGTAAAAAGTGTACAGATTGCATAATTAGCATTTTTACTCTGTGATGTCAGACAGTACTGATCCATTTAAATAATAACACTTGAGTTTCTTTGGCATGTAGGGACAATAATATAGAAGAATGTGGCCTGGAGATGTTCTTCTCTGTTGACAAGGAGATCCTGGGTGAAGTCACCACTCATGAGCTGAAACCAGATGGAGGAAATATCCAAGTAACAGAAGAAAATAAGGAGGAATACATCAGGTAATAACTAATAATAATAACATACTTTTACAACCTTCTAAAGTGTAACATGTATTAAAGTGATTTGTCTTGATGTGTACAGGTTGGTGGCAGAGTGGAGGCTGTCCAGAGGTGTGGAGGAGCAGACACAAGCCTTCTTTGAGGGCTTCAATGAAGTTCTCCCACAGCAGTACCTTCAGTACTTTGATGCTAAGGAGCTGGAGGTACAAAAGGAACTAGATTTTATGTTTATGACCTTTAAAAAGGAGGATTTTTTAATTATTTGGCTCAAAATCCTGATACAGTGTAACCTTTTATGCTGAAGAAGAGTTTTATTACCTGCAGCTCTTCTCTCTTTTAAGGTGATGCTTTGTGGGATGCAGGAGATAGACCTGGTGGACTGGCAGAGAAACACAATCTATAGACATTATACCCGAAATAGCAAGCAGATTCTTTGGTTCTGGCAGGTTTGTGTCCCAAACATCAAATATATGTATATAACTGTTTTTAGAATTCAGATTTAAACAGTCAGAACTCACTTGGCCTGTGTTCAGGCCCTGAATTCATCTGATTAAACAAACATTCTGTTGGCAGTTTGTGAAGGAGATGGACAATGAAAAGAGGATGAGACTCCTGCAGTTCGTCACAGGAACCTGTCGTCTTCCTGTGGGGGGCTTTGCTGATTTGATGGGTATGAAATCACACTCTCTCACTGTGTAATAATATGATCATATTTCTAATCAGTCCTTTTCTATCCCTTATGAATGCAGGAAGCAATGGCCCACAGAAGTTTTGCATTGAGAAGGTGGGCAAAGAAAACTGGCTTCCACGAAGCCACACGTGGTAAGATTAGGTTTTCTACTTTTATTTAAAACGTCCTCCTGCAGCAGGTATTTGACATGATTCACAATCCTTACAGATTAAACATCCAGAAAATCTCATTCATATCTAACTCAGCCATTAGATGCTCTTACAGCTTGCAGTACTGCAGAATATTATTACAGTAAAACCCCAAAAGGTTGATAAGAGAATAAACCTAAAGGATTTCTGTAAAGAGTCAACATGTCTCGTGTTTTTTCAGCTTTAATCGTCTGGATCTCCCTCCTTATAAGAGCTATGAGCAGCTGAAAGAGAAACTCATGTTCGCCATCGAGGAGACGGAGGGATTTGGGCAGGAGTAAGAAGTTTCTCTGCTCCGTTCAACAACAGGAGGATGAAACAAGGCAGTGATGGCTTTAACTGAGCCGTATCTTTCTCAGAATTAAAGCACTTTTCAGCTTAGAATCAAGTTTTATCATCATACTCATGAAAAGTTCAGGATGCTCTGTTAGAGATTTCTTTCCTCATGACTGACCTGTGAATAATCTGCACGGTATTCCTCTCACCTGACTGATTTCTTCCTGATCCACCTGGTTTCACGTTGCTGGTCTCAGCCCACCCGTACAATAGAGACACCTTTCTCACTCTGTCATGTCAGAACTTGCAAGTGCAGTTTCTACAAATGTGTAACAGCAGTTTTGTGCAGTAGTCATTTCCCAGGAGCCACCTTGTGCACCAATGAAATGTGCAAAGAAACATGTTTGTGCTTTTTTTCACTTGAAATGTGAAGATTACATCAGAAAACATTGATGTTTCTTATAATTTGGCATCATTTAAGTTTTTTTTTCCTTTCTGTTCAAGGAAATTTTGAATATTTTTCTAATGACTGATTGTATTGAATTCTGTAGCACATATGCAATGTTTTTTTTTTTTTATTAACTTTATTATATACTATAATTCTAATTGCAATAATGCTTATTACTTCTTTTTGCAGGATTATTTCATAGATTTACAACGAGTTAAGATGTTAAGCTCGTGGTTTTCTGGGTTGTGAGATGGTCATGATCTTATAAGAGGATATTTTTATGTGCAATAGTTTTGTAGAAAACATGGATTTCAAATGTATTTGTTTTTAATTAGTTTTTCTAACACTTTGGTAAAACTTAGTGTTGAATTTTCATTTCAATTCTGGTGTGATGTAGAAAAAATCTCCATACATTTGATGCGATTGTTTTGGATGTGATATACTTTGAAAATCTTTGCCTTTCCATCAGTATATTAGATGCTCATCACGTTGTCCTTCAGTGAGAAACGGTGGAAGTTTGGGTTACTGATGACGTGGGACCACAGAGATATAAAATATTGTAAAAGGAGATGATTTGTTGAATTTGATCTCGCTGAATCACTTCTGTGCTGGTTGCCAAGAGAGAAAGTCATTTTTAAAGAGCTGAATTTGCTTAAACCTAAGAGTAGGTGTGTTTTTTATTTATACCTGCAGCTCTTCAACTTAGTCTAAATCCAAGATAAATTCTCAAGATGTAAAATCTTAAAAGTTGCACTTGATTAATTCAGCTTCTGTAAATACACTTCAGATGATTTCTCAGTAGATTCAGTTCATCCAGGCGGTGGAACTTTTGAGAAATATTACTTATAGATTCAGATTTGTTCCAAAGAACCCTCGTTTTCCAGGGTTTGAGGCTTTTCTGACTTGTATATTGTGTTTCCGTTGTTTTAGTGGAAGCAGACTGCTTGAGGAGTTAATGAACACATTTTTAACCCGTTAAATTTTGAAGTTACTAGTTATTTAAACATCCCATTAATGACTGACAGTAGTCATATTTTTCTTTGCTTTTAATCATTATTTTATTAAAAATAAGTTTAATTTTCATAATTTAATTTCAGCAGAATTTTAACAAGCCCAGATTTTTCTGTTGTGGTTTGGGGAAAAAATAACTACTGATTTTAAAGTTGTCTCCTAAAATCTTGCTCATATTTTTATTGTTACTGAGTTTATTTTCTTAACACATGTCATGCTCAAAATGATGTTAAGGTTGTGGTAATCCAGTATCCTACTGTGAAAGATCTGGAAAGGAGAAAGTGGCGTTCAGCAGATTCATATTTTAGACTAAAACATTTGTCCAAACAGGAAGTATTACCATAGTTACAGTGGGGCAAAAAAGTATTTAGTCAGCCACCAATTGTGTAAGTTCTCCCACTTAAAAAGATCAGAGAGGCCTGTAATTTTCATCATAGGTATACCTCAACTATGAGAGACAAAATGAGGAAAAAAAATCCAGAAAATCACATTGTCTGATTTTTAAAGAATTTATTTGCAAATTATGGTGGAAAATAAGTATTTGGTCAATAACAAAAGTTAATCTCAATACTTTGTTATATAGCCTTTGTTGGCAATGACAGAGGTCAAACGTTTTCTGTAAGTCTTCACAAGGTTTTCACACACTGTTGCTGGTATTTTGGCCCATTCCTCCATGCAGATCTCCTCTAGAGCAGTCATGTTTTGGGGCTGACGCTGGGCAACACGGACTTTCAACTCCCTCCAGAGATTTTCTATGGGGTTGAGATCTGGAGACTGGCTAGGCCACTCCAGGACCTTGAAATGCTTCTTACGAAGCCACTCCTTCGTTGCCCGGGCGGTGAGTTTGGGATCATTGTCATGCTGAAAGACCCAGCCACGTCTCATTTTCAATGCCCTTGCTGATGGAAGGAGGTTTTCACTCAAAATCTTACGATACATGGCCCCATTCATTCTTTCCTTTACACGGATCAGTCGTCCTGGTCCCCTTGCAGAAAAACAGCCCCAAAGCATGATGTTTCCACCCCCATGCTTTACAGTAGGTATGGTGTTCTTTGGATCCAACTCAGCATTCTTTCCCCTCCAAACACGACAAGTTGAGTTTCTACCAAAAAGTTCTATTTTGGTTTCATCTGACCATATGATGTTCTCCCAATCCTCTTCTGGATCATCCAAATGCTCTCTAGCAAACCGCAGACGGGCCTGGACGTGTCCTGGCTTCAGCAGGGGGACACGTCTGGCACTGCAGGATTTGAGTCCCTGGCGGCGTAGTGTGTTACTGATGGTAGCCTTTGTTACTTTGGTCCCAGCTCTCTGCAGGTCATTCACTAGGTCCCTCCGTGTGGTTCTGGGATTTTTGCTCACCGTTCTTGTGATCATTTTGACCCCATGGGGTGAGATCTTGCGTGGAGCCCCAGATCGAGGGAGATTATCAGTGGTCTTGTATGTCTTCCATTTTCTAATAATTGCTCCCACAGTTGATTTCTTCACACCAAGCTGCTTACCTATTGCAGATTCAGTCTTCCCAGCCTGGTGAAGGTCTACAATTTTGTTTCTGGTGTCCTTTGACAGCTCTTTGGTCTTGGCCATAGTGGAGTTTGGAGCGTGACTGTTTGAGGTTGTGGACAGGTGTCTTTTATACTGATAACGAGTTCACACAGGTGCCATTAATACAGGTAACGAGTGGAGGACCGAGGAGCCTCTTAAAGAAGTTACAGGTCTGTGAAAGCCAGAAATCTTACTTGTTTGTAGGTGACCAAATACTTATTTTCCACCATAATTTGCAAATAAATTCTTTAAAAATCAGACAATGTGATTTTCTGGATTTTTTTTCCTCATTTTGTCTCTCATAGTTGAGGTATACCTATGATGAAAATTACAGGCCTCTCTGATCTTTTTAAGTGGGAGAACTTACACAATTGGTGGCTGACTAAATACTTTTTTGCCCCACTGTAAGTGAGTGGCATCCTTTTTATCGCAAATGGAACTAAAATCCAAATTGATTTTAATATTATAAGAATAAGTTGGAGAATATCTTTAATATGCTTGTTTCTAAAACTGATTTCTGTGCATCAGTCGAGGCTCTTCTTGCTTTCCTCAAACTGATCTCAGTTTTTCAAGCAATATATTTTAATTCTATATTGATGTTGAACACGCGTGTGAAGGCAGCGTGCTGGAAATTGTGCACATCAGAAGAGTCTCAGCGCTGCTTCCCGTCACTCACTTTGTCCTTAACAGTGTCCGATGTGTCACATGATCTTACTTGTATCCCCTCATTGGCTGTAATTCAGTTCAAGCACAACAAAGACTGTTTAGCTCCTGGTGTGTAAACCAACAGATTAATCTAAAAAAAACAAGTTTACTGTAAAGATTCTGACAGGTTGTAACTAATAACAGCACACTGACTCTTAAGCTAATTAAATTAACCACTAATATCTCCAGTCACCACTGTGTTCCAGATCACAGGGTAAATAAATGTATAGAAATATGCAAAAGTGTATTTTAATAGTACAAATTGCATTGTAACCCAATGTCGATTGTGTTATCNTACATTTGATGCGATTGTTTTGGATGTGATATACTTTGAAAATCTTTGCCTTTCCATCAGTATATTAGATGCTCATCACGTTGTCCTTCAGTGAGAAACGGTGGAAGTTTGGGTTACTGATGACGTGGGACCACAGAGATATAAAATATTGTAAAAGGAGATGATTTGTTGAATTTGATCTCGCTGAATCACTTCTGTGCTGGTTGCCAAGAGAGAAAGTCATTTTTAAAGAGCTGAATTCGCTTAAACCTAAGAGTAGGTGTGTTTTTTATTTATACCTGCAGCTCTTCAACTTAGTCTAAATCCAAGATAAATTCTCAAGATGTAAAATCTTAAAAGTTGCACTTGATTAATTCAGCTTCTGTAAATACACTTCAGATGATTTCTCAGTAGATTCAGTTCATCCAGGCGGTGGAACTTTTGAGAAATATTACTTATAGATTCAGATTTGTTCCAAAGAACCCTCGTTTTCCAGGGTTTGAGGCTTTTCTGACTTGTATATTGTGTTTCCGTTGTTTTAGTGGAAGCAGACTGCTTGAGGAGTTAATGAACACATTTTTAACCCGTTAAATTTTGAAGTTACTAGTTATTTAAACATCCCATTAATGACTGACAGTAGTCATATTTTTCTTTGCTTTTAATCATTATTTTATTAAAAATAAGTTTAATTTTCATAATTTAATTTCAGCAGAATTTTAACAAGCCCAGATTTTTCTGTTGTGGTTTGGGGAAAAAATAACTACTGATTTTAAAGTTGTCTCCTAAAATTTTGCTCATATTTTTATTGTTACTGAGTTTATTTTCTTAACACATGTCATGCTCAAAATGATGTTAAGGTTGTGGTAATCCAGTATCCTACTGTGAAAGATCTGGAAAGGAGAAAGTGGCGTTCAGCAGATTCATATTTTAGACTAAAACATTTGTCCAAACAGGAAGTATTACCATAGTTAAGTGAGTGGCATCCTTTTTATCGCAAATGGAACTAAAATCCAAATTGATTTTAATATTATAAGAATAAGTTGGAGAATATCTTTAATATGCTTGTTTCTAAAACTGATTTCTGTGCATCAGTCGAGGCTCTTCTTGCTTTCCTCAAACTGATCTCAGTTTTTCAAGCAATATATTTTAATTCTATATTGATGTTGAACACGCGTGTGAAGGCAGCGTGCTGGAAATTGTGCACATCAGAAGAGTCTCAGCGCTGCTTCCCGTCACTCACTTTGTCCTTAACAGTGTCCGATGTGTCACATGATCTTACTTGTATCCCCTCATTGGCTGTAATTCAGTTCAAGCACAACAAAGACTGTTTAGCTCCTGGTGTGTAAACCAACAGATTAATCTAAAAAAAACAAGTTTACTGTAAAGATTCTGACAGGTTGTAACTAATAACAGCACACTGACTCTTAAGCTAATTAAATTAACCACTAATATCTCCAGTCACCACTGTGTTCCAGATCACAGGGTAAATAAATGTATAGAAATATGCAAAAGTGTATTTTAATAGTACAAATTGCATTGTAACCCAATGTCGATTGTGTTATCTCTGTTTTTTTTAACTCAGATTTTTGATGAAAAAAGTGAAAGTCGGTGGGTGAATATTATTTATTAAGAACATGAATTCCTTGTCGCTATGATCCGAATTGATTGATGATGACAAATAAAAACAAAATAAAATTATTAAAAAGATGAAAGTGTAGTCTTTATTGTGAAATTCCATGTTGGATTTTCTTCCTGTGAAAATGAATTGCTGTTTCGTTATTTCTTTTTTCAATGATGTTGGTACTTGCCAGAAACCCGATAACAATCATATTTGTCACAATGTCGTACCGTCTCTCCACAGGTGTGTTCAGTAGTCATAAATGTGATGATTCATCTCTTCATTATTTAATTTCAAGAAACAAAAAGCTATTTTTATTTTTCAGTATATGAGCACTGGTTCTTCAGGTTTTCAAAAGACATTTCAAAGTTTTATTTGGATTTTGTTTTTTTCATTAATTTCAGTCCAGCAGAGGATTTATTTTTTGTTTTTGTTTTTTGCTGATCTATAAATCCTTCAGGATAAAAAGTTCTTAAAAACCAGGAATGAAATATTGTTGTATCTTGACTAAAATCTCTTTAGCACAGAAACAATTTTACATTTAATTTGAATGTAATCTGCTAATATCTGACTGTCACAAAGATAATATTCCCCATTTCTTTAGCTGATATATATAAGTAACGTTTATTGAAGATCACAATTTGATTAATTTAAAAAGAGTGTGAACACTTGCCTTAGAGAGAAACAAAAAAGATCAACTAAATGATTTTACTCCTTGAATCCATTTAATAGGTTTTGTTCTTTCTTTATTTTTTTTAGGATTTTCAGATCCAGTTTGGTTGCAGATTTTTTTTTCTTCTAGTCTTAAAATTAGATTCTTCTGCTCTTCTTCTTTTTAATCACAAAACATTTTAGAAGATGACAATTTCTGTAAGAGTTAGTGTCTTTTTTTTTTAAACACGATGCAAAAACGTAATTTTACATAAAACATAATTGTTCTGGAACTGTATGACCTAATGTGATAGGGTTAGGGTTACTACGGTACAATTTCAGTGTGACACACCAGCGCCTGTGCAGCACCTATTTGTTTCCCCCTTATGCTCGGCAGTCATGGCAGAACCTGACCTAATCAGAACTATTTTGTACACAATTAATAACATTTTACAGCAGGAGAAATACAAAGCAGCTCTGGCAGTTGTGAAGGGCTTCAGGAACGGAGCCGTGTGAGTAAACAAAAACAACAAGTTCACTGTTTATGCTGTTTTTAGTTTTGTAGCTGCAGCAGCTCGACCTTACCAGTTTAATAAGTTTGGTAGAATGAAGGCAATGGATAATATTACATGTGACATACTTATAAATTATAAAAGGATAGTTATGTTTAATTTTCCTTTAAATCTTGACATAATCTGGAATGGGTTATTACCAAGAATTTAACTGTGTAGTACCTGCATAAAAATAATCTAATACAATGTTCTATGTCATAGATATGGGGCCAAAATCCGAGCACCACACGCCTTGGTGATGACGTTTCTCTTTAGAAGCGGCAGGTAAGACACTTTTTTTCAACTTGTTTTACCTTTACCTTCCAACTTCTTGTAGTTGTACATGTTTGAATTTTGTTCAATTTCCTCTTTTCTAATAGTTTAAAAGATAAACTCAGAGCTATTTTGAAAGCCACATACACCCACTCGCGCAACCTGGCGTGCTTTGTGTTTACGTACAAAGGACTTCAAGCCTTACAACAAAGGATCCACGGAAAGAGCTCGCAGTCGCACTCCTTCCTGGCTGCTTGTGTTGGAGGATGGTTAGTGTTTGGAGACAACAACAACATTAACAGTCAGGTAGGAGAAACAGCAGGCCTGGAAAGAACTCATTAGTCTTAAAAGATCCTCGTTCAGTCATTTGATTCAGTTTAAATTTATTTGGTTATCTTTCTGAAACTGACTTCCTAACTCCTTGACTTTTCCACAACATCTTCTGATATTTTTTCCTTTTTAAAATGTCCTCGTATTTATTTAGACTAGTGTTTAAAAAATTTAGTGTACCCGTTTTTGCCCCGTCTAGACTCGTCACTGAATATCATTTTCATCCCACCATTCAGTCTGTGACCCTCTAACTTTGTTTTCTACGAGGCAGATTGTTTATCTACATTTACTAGAAATTATTTATTTTTCTTATTGAATTAGATCAACATGTACCTGCTGTCTCGCATCCTGTTCGCCTTGTCGCGGCTGGCGGTTGAGAAAGGATTCGTCTCGGCACCCAAACAGGATCCGTTCCCTCTGTTTGCTACTCTGGTTTGGGGCATCGTCTTGTGGCTGTTTGAGTTTTACCCTCACACGCTTCAACCCTCTCTGCAGTCCTCCATGAATTACCTCTATCATGACAGCAACGTCTGGCACGACATCTCAGACTTTCTGGTTTACAATAAACCAAGGACTCCATCTCCGAAATGAAACTTGTAGTTTTATTCATTTATTGAGAAGCTCTATAGGATGTAATTATTGCAATTGTGTTTTTATAATCACTTTTTCAGAAATTATTGAATGTTGTCCTTGTGAAACTTTATTTTTCCCGATTACTTTTATAATTTATTACTTTTCTTTTTAGTTTTAATTCACTGATTTTGTGTTGTGCCTTAACATATACAGGCTTTTCACTGAGAGATCAAATTTGTAGTACAGTAAAATATTTGAGTTGCCCACATCTAGTTTTAGTTTCTTTGTTTTGGTGACATTTTCACCATTTTACCCAAGTGATATATCACACACACAAAAAAAAGTGATGTCAAATGTGCACAACAAAAATGTATTGTGGTGAAACTGCAATGAAGCTAAAAATTATTAATATTTCACCTGATATTTAGGGGTAAATTTGATTTGAAGAAAGTATTTGGTGACTACACAGCATGTTGTAAAGTACATTTAATTAAAAAACACTAATAAAAATAAAATAACAATAAATCAAGAGTTTTTATACTGAAATGTTGTTTCTGCATCTGAAAAACAAAGAACATATATATATATATATATATATATATATATATATATATATATATATATATATATATATATATATATTATTCTATATTGTTATTGTTATTATATATTCTAATCTTTGGACTCCTTTAAGATGTTTCTTCAAATTTACATCAAATATTAGATTAAATGTGCTGAGTGGTTTCTGTGAAGGGATCTGCTTCATTACAAATGTACAAAATGAAGAAATAAAAAGAAATGTTAGAATATTTTCTTGTATTTTAACAAATAAACATTTTGGAGCAAAGATTGCGTCATCAAATAATTACATCATCTGAATAAAGCAATAACTTTTGTGCTAAATGTCTTAAAAATAAAAAAAAAGGGATTAAATCAAGCTGCTGACATTCACCTTGTGGTAAACTTTGAAACAGAAATGTTTGCCTGTACCAGTTTTCTACATTGGGTGTGTATCACATCATGCATTCTGTAAAGTGACACTTCATGACCTGAGCTGAAAAGAAACTGGACAAGCTGACAAGTCTTTTTATTACAGAACAGCCACGTTGTTTGAATAATGAATCATTGAATCATTATTACTCATATTTTACATGAATCTTTGTGCTGTAAGAAATCTTTCACACAACTTAATCCTCTCACAGACTGGGAACACCTCCTGTCAACACATATGAAAGAAACAAAAGGTGTGTGTCCAAAAATGCTCTTAATTTTTTGGGAGTACCTGAAGGTGTGGCATGCGTGTATATAATCATTTATTAAGGGTGGAATCAAATCCTTGTTCAATAAAACCTTCTAGTTGGTCTTGAAAAGCCTGAATCATGAAGTTATGAAACCTTCATTAATTTTAAAATACATCTGTCTTAAAGGGAATAAATGTAGTAAAAGAGTTTGACTTTCCACAATCCATACCATTCCACCTTTATTTACTGTATATAGCACTTTAAAAACACAGCACATACAGCTGCCCAAAGTGCTGAACAGTCATACAATAAAAGGTACATTAAAACATCATTAAATAGTAACACATAAAACAAAATAGAAATAAGAAAGGCAATCTGCAGCTAACTGTTGAATGCAAGGGTAAAGTAGTGAGTCTTTAGTCTAGACTTAAAAACAGCTAAGTGGGATTATCTGTAAGTGGGAGTTCATTCTACAGTTTTGGACCTCCAACAGAAAAGACTCTTTGTCCACATGATTTATAATGAGCTTTTAGGAGCTCGAGGAGTAACAGGCTGGAGGACCTGAGTGTGCGATTGGGGGAATATGATGAAAGAAGGTCAGATAAATAAGCAGGGGCAAGACCATGGAGGGATTTAAAAACAAAAAGTAACAGCTTGTATTTGACCCTGAAGGGGTCCAAATTGATGTTCATACTGTACGTTGACAAACTTTTTTTACAAGACAAACGAGCTCAACCTTTCTGACATGTGATATTTAAATATAGAAATATTTGAATTTGATCATTTTCATTTAATTTCTCTATTTTCTTAAAAATAAATATCCAATCATCTGCATGTTGTTCAGATTCAATTCGCTTGATGAGTTTGTATTTTCACAAACAAACAAAAAAAATGTCCTTTTTAAAATATACATTTGCCAAACTGAACTGAAATGTTCTCAGTGGCTGACGGCATTTTACAAGTCATTACATGTCAGTTAGGTGACTGACGTCGAGAGCTGTAGGAAAGAATCGTAAAAAACAATTACAGTTTGTTCTAAGAGGAAGACGTTTCTTGTGCACGTTAAAGATTCGTAGAACATCTCCAAGAAAAACCACAAGAGTGTGTGTTGCTTTCAGCAGGTCGTATTCTCTGGCATTCGTGGATGAAAACTTGTTTTTATTTATTTTTTTAAAGAAATGAAACAAGAAAAGTGGTTTGACCAGTTTATGATGCAAATATAAAATGCATGGCCCTCTGCACAATTTACATTTTTTTGTAAGTATTTGTTGAAACATAATTTGTTACGTGTTTAAACCCCCAAAATAAGAGAAAATTAGGGAGAAAGTGGTGCAGAAGGAAGTTGAAACATTTAAAACATGGTAGAACCAGGAAACCACTCGTAGAGCGCAGCCCTCCACTCAGCCCCTCAGTTCTCACATATTCCCACATAATGTTGCTGTATCGACATTATCAGATTCACTGATCATGAAAACACTGTCTGCAGTGAGACTGACATTGATTCATTATTAGTTCAGTAGTTCCTGGTGGTTTTCTTCTAGATCGAGCTCCAGAACAGATAAATTAACAAACCCTGGACAAAATTAAAAAAATGAAAACATGACAGTGCAACATTTCTAACATCTGACAGGAATGTTTAAAACACATATTATATCATATTATTTGTTTTATCTTTTGTGCCCGAGCATTAGAAAAACACTTTTCTTTTGCTGCTAACAGTCCTAATAAGGTAATTCGGAAACATTGAATATCAGTCTCTAAAGAAGTTGCCATGACTTCAAGGTAACATTCATTCTCCAACAATTCATCCCACCCAATACGTTAGAAACTAGTCATCATCATCATCAGCAGCAGGAAAAGATCTGGTGCACTTATCTAGTAAAGCAAGTTTTCTTGTGAAGGTGCGCCTTGACGCCAATCTGAACAAAGAGATCAGCCCATTAAAAACTCCCACGCTTCTTTTCAAGGCTTCATTCAGATTAAAATGTGTTGGAAAAAGCTAGAAAGCAAAAGAAACACAGCTGGTTTTGCATGATGTGATGTTTGTTTTGTACCTCTGTGATGTTCTCTTAACAGAAACCTTCAATCCAGGTTCGAAGCACTGCACAGACGTTTTAAATCGCCCCAATATGTCAGAAAATCTTTGAATTCAAAGCGTCAGATGTTTTTAAGGTGCTCTTAAAGTTTTTCTTGGACTGATTTTTTAACTGGTAACTTTTTTGTTCCTTTTACTGACAGTGACAGACAAAAATAAAAGTGTCAGGCATATAAATCATCCAATCAATACATTTGTTTCCCAGTTTCAAAATAAAAGTATGAATGTCAAGATCCTAGTTGTAATGTTGATTTAAAAAAGTCAAAATAATCTTTTCAGAAAAAAGTTGAAATGTTGAAGAAAACCAGTCAAAATAGAAAACGCAATACTGCATCTGATTCCTGCTGCATTTGTTAAACTGTTAATATTATTAGAATAGAGAGTTTCTGCTCAACTTTTACTGTGTAAGCTACAATCTAATAGCTCAAGTTAGACTAAAAATAGCTTCTGCTGTTATATCATTTCTCATTTCTGCTATAAATGTAGCATTTTGTAGTTGTTCACACAAAAGAAACTGACAACACGGCTTAAAGATCTTAATGTTCTTTTGCTGAAGTGGGTGAGTCTCATTACTCATCAGATATGTGTACTGTACGTATGACACTGTACAAATTCTTTATTGTGTACACAAGGCTTAAGGCCCTTAGAAACTGTTGTAGAAACCAAACCAGTTGTCTGAGAGAGGGAGGGGCAGAGGGGTGTATATATAAATGGAGATGAGGACTGTAAAAGCACATTGCATTGTTTAGAGACAGACACTAACACATGGAAGGTGAGAGTTGTTTCTGCAGCACTTGTTCTTTTGCTAAATTCTGTTAATTATCGGTTTCTTGTGCAGCTGAGTCTAGTATTTTGTACTGCTTTCTGAAAGAGAACTTTTGTTTTGTTGCAGACTTGAGTATACACTCCATTTATCCAGAACTGGATGAAAACCAGAAAAGACACAGAACAGATGGCTTCACCTGCACCAACGCTCTGGTGGTGCGAAGAGGAGACCCGTTCAGACTCTGCATCCAACTCAGAGGTCGACCCTTCAACACCGGGACGGATTCTCTGGAAATCAAAATCCTGCTAGGTATTGCAGGAGATTATTTTTATCAGTCAGTGACTGTTCAGACCAAGATTTTCTTTGCAAATATTCTGAAACAACAATAAAAAATAGCTCTTCTTTCTCTTTTCTTCCTCAGGTCAGATGTATTTGATACTACCTGTCACTTTCTCCAAGAATCCACCTTCCTCCAAGTGGTGCGCCTACATTGACCCAGAGGACTTGAACCTTCAGAAACCCTCCATCTACATCTCTCCTCCTGCTTCTGCCTCGGTGGGCTTGTACACGTTCAAGCTGTATCTGTTCGAAAAGGACAATCAGAAGAGTTGTGTGGTTGGGGAATTCATCGTGCTCTGCAACCCCTGGTGTTCTGGTGAGTGTCACTAAGCAGATTATTAAAAACAGCATCTCTGCTGATCAGAATTTTTCAGTTTGGTTAAAAAGAATTTGCAGGATGTTATTTATTAGAATAATAAGGAACTGATTTTAATTCTAAAATCTAAATTCTTTTGAATTAGTTTCTAATGTTATTATTCAGTTCTTTTTATAGGCTATTTGCTCAAGCAGTGATGCCCCATAATACTAACCGTGTAAGCCAGAGAATCGATGTTCAATGCCAAGTATCATTTGCACAATACAAGGAATTTGACTTGGAAGAGATGCACAGACACTCCCGTTCCCAAACTGCAATTCATCTGGTGTCAGTGAGAAGGGTTCACTAAGAAATGACATGGTTTCACCAGAATGCACTCTCACAGACATTACACAAAGGTTTTTCACTTTCATCATATTGTGAAAATGACTCATGATTATCTCAGTGAAACAGGACGTCACACATTTTTGAAATTTAAACTATTTCTCAGATCTTTGCTCACAATGACATCTAAAAGACATAAATGGAAATAAAGCGTGATAATATTTCTCTAATCTTGTGTACACACAAACACACACACAAACACACACACACAACTTAGTGTTGCTCATTTATTTTTCTTCTAAACCTCATTTCTCAGTCACATACAGACACATTTGAACTCGTTGACATCAAAGTCATTTTGCCTGATGACACTTTGCCTTGCAGATCTGCAGAAACATTTTTACAGATTTTTGAGCACCCCTTCAAAACTGATTATGCAGCATTTTACAAGGTAAACACAGTGAGTCATTCTGACATGAAGTTTAATGTTTTTCAGAGGATGCAGTTTACATTCCATTTGAGGATCAGAGGGAGGAGTTTGTCCTGAGTGACTCTGGATTGCTGTTTATGGGAACCCCAATGAGCCTTGTGTCGAGACCATGGTCCTTCGATCAGGTATGAGAGTCTTTTATTTGTACAGAATAAACCGAACATGTCCCGTCTCATAAAGGTCACCTTTGCTATAAAACCTAGTAGACTGGGTTTTATTAGGCTTGTGCTGCTTGTCTCACCTCATATTTTGTAACATAAAGCAGATGCTTTATTTAAATGAAAAATACTCATTTGCAGGTGAAAGTGGACTATGTAATAATAAAAATAAACTTAAAAAAAGCAAAAGCTTTATCCTAAATGTGATCACAAATTTAGAATATGGTATTTCATCAAATTAGACACATGCACAATTTTTTTTTATAAACTATAATTAACTCATATTTCTTTTTTCCTTAAAGTATGAACCTGGTGTTTTGGAAGCATGCCTGAATCTGCTCCAAGTCAGCCCACAACACCAGAAGAATAGAAACATGGACTACTTGAACCGGCAAAACCCTGTTTACATCAGCCGGGTGGTTTCTGCCATGGTGAGTGAGTGTGAACCGAGTCTGAGAAACAACATTCTCATAAATGTTAATATGGGAACAAATCATGTCCACACAGTGTTCTTTCTCACAGCATGTTTAACGTCATGAGTGTCATCATTTATTATCAAAACAAGATGTCGCTTGACCTGAAATGCTGCAGATCACAAAGATAACTAAACACACCTTTTGGCTGGTTCTCAATGCTAAAATTGCTGCAATTATACAGAACGGAGCAATCATAACTGTTAGTCAGGGTAGTTATTAAACTGCCAATGTGAATCAAACCCGTCTCTGAACATCTGACGTATCCTGCAAACAACTTGTTTGTCCTTAAGTGCCACTTTGGAAAATTAATTAGATCTTGTTTTTTTTTGTTTGTTTGACTTCAGATCAACTGTGAGGATGATCGTGGTGTGCTGAAAGGAAACTGGTCAGGTGACTTCAAAGAGGGTGTCCATCCCTCCAAGTGGACAGGAAGTGGGGACATCATGAGACAGTGGGTGCAGTCTGGCTACAGCCCGGTTAAATACGGACAGTGCTGGGTGTTTGCAGCTGTCATGTGCACAGGTAATTATTAGATCATGCTGATTCAAAACTTCTTGGATATTACATTTTTTTTATTCTATATTTTCATATAAACTCAAAACATGTCATTAAAAACATGAACTTAATGTCTCAAACTTACAACATACAAACAGGAATCTTTATTTTCTAGGATACAATGTTCTGGTTTTTTTCTATTGCCACTCTATGAATGTTTTATTACGTCTTTCAGTAATGAGAGTTCTTGGGATTCCTTGTCGTGTCGTCACAAACTTCAACTCTGCTCATGACACTAATGCCAACCTGGTGATTGAGGAGTACTACACCGAAACCGGACAGAAGCTGAACTACAGCAAAGACAGTATATGGTCAGTACTTAAGTATTCCCAAAACACTATAAAGATATTACAGGCGTTTGCTCATCATTTTTAAATCAACACAAACATGTGATATAGAGATCTTATTTTGGACCTTTCTAACAGGAACTTTCACGTGTGGGTTGAGTGCTGGATGACTCGCAGGGATCTGGGATCTGATATGGATGGCTGGCAGGTTCTTGACCCGACCCCACAGCAGAGAAGTGGAGGTTTGTAAAAACCACTTCAGATTTATTTATTTAATCAAGAATTTGAGACCTTTTTTTCAGAACTTCCTTTTCTTCCACTGTTCCAGGAGTGTTCTGCTGTGGCCCGGCTCCAGTCAAAGCAATCAGGAGTGAGCGTATAAACCTGCCTTATGACATTCCATTTGTCTTTGCTGAGGTGAATGCTGATGTACACACAATCATCTTGGGCCAGGGCCAGGTGCTCGACGTCAGCAAAGACACAGAGCGAGTTGGATCCCTGATCTGCACTAAAGCTGTCGGGTTCTCAAGACCGCAGAATATCACAGGAGACTACAAATCCATCAAAAGTACGAGCCCCAAGCAGAAACAATTTGTTCTGTTCCACCCAAACTAACTTCATAAAACATACTCACTGTTTATACTTCATATGCAGGTCCTACTTCAACACTTTCATCAAGACGTTCCACCATTTCAGAAGACTCGACATTAAACAGAGGTAACTTGTTATTCTGAAGAGGATTTTTTCAGCTTAGAACCAGTTATTAAAAGATGTCATCTCATTCAGACTCATTTCTTTCATGTTTTTACAACAGCTAAGGAGGTGGAAATCCTGCTGCTCATGGATAAGTCTCCTGTTGCCGGAGAGCCCATTTGCTTCTCGGTGAAAGTTAGAAACAGACAGAGCAAAGCCAAAAAGATGAGAATTCACTTTAACGCTCAGGCAAAAGAGTACAACCACAGTCCTTTGGACACCTTCTGGGAAAGCCATGGTGTCATGGAGCTGGCACCCATGGAAGGTAGATTTTTCTTTGACCCAGTGTATTTTTTGTTGTAATGTGTTACATAAAAACTTTTTTTTAAAATTTCTGTTCCTCCTTTTTAATTCCAGTCAAAGTGATAAAGAAGCAGATCCATCCAGCCCAGTATGAGCGCATGGTGGGAGATAATCTGATCAACCTGGCAGTTGTCATGGAAGACATGGCCACTCACAGGAGGTTTCTCGCCTCAGAGGAGTTTAACATCGTCTGTTCAGGGTTGTCCATACAGGTACGTGATGAAGATCATGATTAAGATGTTTTATACTGTGACAAAAACATTTTTTCCTTAGAAGGATCAGAGTTGAAGGATATTTAGTGAAATATTCAATATCTACGTCTTTTGTCTTCAGGTTGCAGATGAAGACTCTGTTGTGCTCAACAAACAGCAAATTGCCATTGTGAGTTTCATCAACCCGTTCTCTCACCCAGTCAATGGCTCACTGACAGTAGCTGGTGCTGGACTCATACAAGGCAAGACCAAGTTCAGGTAAGGACATGGTTCTGTTATTTTAACTTCTTAAAAATGTATCAAATGTTTCTGAACATAGCAAATGACTGTCAAGGTTAATGTTAGAGGAATGCCATGATAGAGGAGTGTCACTGAATGCCACATTACAGAACAGTGTCTCTTATTATGAAGGAATGTAGGCGTGTCACTGTTGTATGAAACTACTTTTCTTACATGTAATGCTTTAAAGCTACGGCAAACACCTGATTAATATATTTACTGCTGCTCTGCTACAGGATGTTCTCAGTGAGTCCAGGAGGAAAAGTCGAGCAGGCTATCAAGTTCATCCCCAACATGGCTGGAGAGAAGATGCTCCACGCCAGTCTGTCACTCGCCAACATCAACATCACAATCAGAAGTTTTAAAATGGTCTCAGTCAAAAGTCTTTAGCTCGCAGGTGTTCTATTTGCTATAAATGTTGTGAATATGAATTAGTATTTATTTTAATATTTATATTTTTGATAATATATGGTAACTCAATGTGAGCAACATTGAGTCCTAAAAATCTGCACTAATGCTTGAAAACCCCCAAAATGCTGTGAACATTTTCTGTTATTTTTTGCTTTATTTAAAAATAAAATGAACTATTTGCCATCTGTGTCTCATTATTTGGTGACAAACGCTGAACCGTGTTTCTCTGGATTCATTTAGTTGCAATTCCTCTTGTATCCTGAAGAAGGCGCTCTTTTCCTAAAGATCACCTGACCACTTCTTCAAAACTAATAAATAAATAAATGCTCTTACTACAACTTAAAATTAACACAACTTTCACTTCAGAATCACTCATCGCTTTTAATTTGCCTGTTATTTTAATTTAAAATGAAACTAAAGTCACTGAAAATGTAATTAAGTTATTTTTATTTATCTACTTGAACTGTCTGTCAAAACAAATGAACAATAAAAGCATTATATACAAATCATAGCTAAGCTGACAGGCAGTGTAATCTGCACATGCACAACCACACCAGTTCATCTATATTACAAAGAGGTTAATGGGAAATTAAACAGTGACAGAAAAGAACTTAATGTACAACCCAGAATCAGAGGTGAGGATTCTGCTCTAAAATAAAATATCTGCAAGAAAACATTTTATCAAAACATTAGCTTTGGTTTTTACAGATGATTCTTTTAATTTTTTGGTGATCCAGTCTCTCTAACTCATTGTGTAGAAGAACTGAACCTATAATAAATAGCTTTCATGAAGCGTGACAAAGAACAGACTATTTTAACAGCCTCTAAATAGAAGGTGATATTTGACATGGTTGAATGAAGCAAATCAAATCACATCTAGTTTGATCCGAAAAATGTTCTTAGCCCTTAAAACAGTTTTTGAATCTGACAACAAAAGATAGAGTTGAACAAGCAGAATGAAAAAAAAAAAAAAAGATTTTTGGTTTTGTTTTTATCCATCCAGAGACATTCACTGAGCTCATTAAACATGATATCAGAATTTACATTCAGTGCAACATTTGAAACGATATTAAAGAAACAAACACAAGTATAAAAAAAAAGAAAGAAAACATTTGGTTGTTTATTTAATATTCATATAGATATTTAATACTTGCAGTACTAAACATGGTTCCCTGGGATTAGTAATGTTTTGGTCCCTTATTTTATTTTGTAGAATTGGATGTCAGCACTTCATGCTTGTGTCTCCTGTTGGAGCTTTGGTTCAAATTCCTCACAGCACATTTATTCTGGTGTCAAACCTTCAGCTCAGGTGCTCGATCAACCGGCAACACTGACTCCAAAAATGTCTCTACAAGCACCTTTACTCTCTCGTCGCCCTCTGGATAGAATCCTAGTTTGAGTGCAGATCTTGATGGCTGACGCCCTCTAGAGGTAGTCCAGCTCCAGTGCATGGGTCAAAGCCTCCAGATCTGCCCGGCAGGACACCCTCCAGAATGGCATGTTCTTCTAAATAACACAATATAAAACATAGCATTAATGTATAGCATGCAATGTTGAGGCAAGTGTACTTCAGTAGCTCCATCTGCACTCTAGATGTAAAATATGCAGCAGCGGTTTGGAGAGGAATGTGTTTTGTGATAAAGAACATCTGGAAAACATGTTGACTTAAACTGTAAAAAAAAGGATATTGTAAAACTTTAAAAGGCTGACCAAATCTGCACCACATTTTAAAATTTAATAAAGAATATTTAAAAAAAAATCTGACAGAAACAGAAGCTGTAAGGTCAGTTTATTTATTGCTGACCGGGTTGGACCAACCTTTTTGGCTACATTCTCCTCTTCGGCTCCGTCTCCTACCACCACGTAGACGGCTCTACGACCAAACCTCTGAGAAACACGCTCAAAACAGCTCTCTTTTCCTGTGAAAAGAAACAGAAAACAATAAATAAAACACATCTCTATATAAACATAAAAAAATATCCTAAAATTACTGAAAGAAAAAAATTTGAGGAATACGTCATTTCACTAAAATCTTTTTCACTCACCTATTTTGGTAGCACTGTATATGTTCTCTATTGGGAAAGCTGAACCCAGTCCATACAGTAAGACTTTGGAAAGTGCTGGGATCAGCTGGGTGGTGGTCACCAACACATTCACACAATTTGGCCTGGAGAAAAACACAACAGACATACAATTATTAGAGGTCACCTTCAGTCAAATATTCAGAAACATTAGCAAAAATATGAAATAACTGCAAAGTTATTACTTGTATTGGTGAAAAGAACTGACCTGGAGTTAATGAGAGCCAGAGCTTTGAGTGCTTGAGTCAACCACAGGTCAGTGAGGACTTCCATCTCTCTCCTCAGCTGTAACCACTCCTCCCGCTTGGGACTGCCCAGCAAACCTAAACATACATACAGTCATTAGAATAATCTACCTTTCAATATGAATAAAACAGAATAATCCAATAGTTTTTATAGTTTATAATTTATAGAGAAAGAAAATCCATAAAAGTAAATAACCCAAAAAGGTATTACAGAGGAATCAGTGACTCTTTGTTAAGATCCCGTTATGTAATTCCAATGAAATGTAATTTTTCTGCTGATTACAGACGTTGTTGATGTTTCTATGGAAATTTACAAAACATCAACCTCAGGATTAAGATTTCTCTTTAGGCTTGAGCATTTAAACCACTTGACTTATTTTTTTTTAACATCTTCTTCCTTGTTCTTGTTGAACAGTCTTTGCTCTGTTGCATCATTCAAAAATTTTTTTTTCCCCCTGAAATAAGTTTATTTATGTTAAACAAAGTGCCGACATACAATAATATTTGGTATGAAGCCTGCTGGTATTTTTCTAGATTTGCTACAAAGAACATTAATTTTGATTGTTATCTTAATGACTTATGAACACTGACGTTAGCGCTGACCTGAGATGACTTCAGACGTCTTTGTGATTTTGCAGACTCATACACACCTTGCTCTTTGTTACAACTCGTGCATGAATATTATCACATTTGAGGAAAACAAATTCTTCTTAACTTACTTTTGCAACTCTTTATAATACTGAATATTTTCTCCCAGTAAATACAAAAAGTTTTCTTTCTCAGCTAATAGAAATCAAATAAAATTGTGATTCACATCCAGCTATCAATCACCTGCAGCCGCTATTTTAATCAAACATTTAGAAATTCATTAATATTTTTTATAGATAATTAAAAATTTGTAGTAACTTGTGTAGTTTTATATTAGATATTTTATTTATATTATATATATATATATATATATATATATATATATATATATATATATATATATATATATATATATATATATATGTGTCTAGCGCAAGTTACTCTGTAATCTAAGGATTAGGATTTGCTGGTAATATTATTGTTCTTGGAGGAGGATAAAGCTTCTCAGTGTTGCTGATTCTGTTACTAATCAGTTACTAAGTTATTAGACGGATCCAGATCTTAGAAAAACTGGTTTCTGGTTGTGATTTTACACAGTTTTGTTTCTCAGAGGTAAAACTAAAGGCCTGGATGAAGCAAAGTTCCAACAAGTTTTCTGTCTTTTTGAAGTTGATATCAAATGTAAACCACAATTACAACACAGTACATTTAGAAGACGTGTTTTATAGAAAGTCTGTAACACCTAAAATAAGTGAGTGACTTAATTTACCAGAGGCTGACACTGTTCTTTTTAACTATGCAGTGATGATAGTAATTTGTCGAACATTAATTCTGTTAAAAGTTTTAATGGGAGGCAGCTGCAGTCGGCACTATTTGGGGTTCTTGCCACAAGCTTGGTGTTAGTTTTGCGCTTGACTTACACTGATTGTAAAGTAATTTGCCTGATTTGTATCATGGCTGCCAAAAACCTTTGCAGGACTTTTCCAGTTATTTTCAATTTTAACATACCGTAGTTTTATATTTGCTCACATTCTGACAATATAGATTCCTTAACACATACATACATAAAAAAAAAAATCAAACGCGAAATAACTATTGTACAGAAAACTGGTAAACGTGATGAGAGGAGGAACGTACCTCCAACATTATTTTTATAAGTGTTGTAGATCTCCTTGACTCTACGGTATCGGAAAGCTAGTTTCCTCATCCAGTCCACCCCACCATGGACCCCTGACCCCAGGCACAAGGACCCTGCTCCTGCTGGACTCTGGAAACCATCTGACCCAAAGTTGTAAGTGCTGCAGGATCAAAATGAACAAAAAAATAAATAAATAAAAAAAACACACAAAAATCAAGAAGATGTATTTATTTTATATTATTTTGTATTTTATTTTATATGATCAATTTTCATCAATCTCACAATGTGATACTTTAGGTGATAAAGTTTTCAGGTGATTAAAAAAGAAACTAATGGTTACCATTAATCAATTTTAGGTTAACATGCCAATGTATCTGAAAACACTTCAGAGTCACAAGCATTTGAATCAATACAGTAGTGCAGGAATAAATCTTAAAACTTCTCTAAATGTAAAGGGGCAGATTCAGTAAATACTTTGGTACAAATCCCTCCTAAAAGCATCCTGAAATCCTCAAACAAGTTTATGTAATAAAAAATCTGTAGTTGGGCATGGGGGAAAGAATGGAGGGATGGGAAGGATATGTTGATGAGAATTAAAGGTGTTGGATAATTCTGTGACATACTATCCACTTCTGGAAGTAGAGAAAATAAAAGTCATGCACAAGCTTGCAAGCTTGATCACACATGGCTGCACACAAATGTTCTTATTTAATCTCTGAGCTGTTTTCCTTCCGTACATTAAAACTCTGAGGGCAAGTCTGGTTCAAGAGCTACAAAAGACTCGTCAGAGTCATTCAGCAGGACTC
Source organism: Pachypanchax playfairii (assembly GCA_006937955.1). Taxonomy (NCBI): domain Eukaryota; kingdom Metazoa; phylum Chordata; class Actinopteri; order Cyprinodontiformes; family Aplocheilidae; genus Pachypanchax; species Pachypanchax playfairii. Next base: position 5,564,981 of record SSNP01000003.1, on the reverse strand, counting down.
TATGTTCAGTAACAGTAGAGGTTTTACCTCAGGTCCTGTCCATTGTCATCTGATGCCACGTCATCAATATGAACCTGGTCACATTCCTGAGAAATGAGAACGGATATATGAAGAGATATATTTCAGAATGAAGCTTTTAACGGACAAGTCTTTTCTTTCTAGGTGAGTCTCAGAGAGAGACAACACAAAAAAAAGAAAGACAAAGAGGGGAGGAAAGGTGCCATGACACAGAACACTGAAACAGCAAAGGGAGAAAGTTGATGCCGTGTAGTTCAAGTATAAGCAAACAGCTAAATTAACCAACTATGATCTTTAAACCTTATACAATATTTGTACAGAAACACATTTTTATCACAAGTCTGTTTTCTTCACACGAAAATGAAAGATGCATGTTTTTTCTCTGTGTCAACCAGAATGTCAATAAATAAAACCACACTGTTGATTCAACATGCTGCTGTTACTAAAACGACTCCAGTTATATGCAAATCAATAAAAAAACGTTTACCACAGTTAGTTAGGACTGGATATGGTTAATTAAATACAAATATTAGTCATCTTAAAACTGCCAAGTAAAACAACACAGACAAAATGTTGGCTAGCAAAAAGCACCTCTAAGTTTTTAATCAGAGCTTCAAGTCTCTAAATCCCTTTACTCATCCATCTTTCACATGTAGATGATGCACATTGCTGTAAAAAGATGTTAGCGCTCTTATAGATTTATTGTTTTGGATTTTTATTGTCACACTGACATATTGAAGATTAGCAAACACATTTTAATATCAGACAAAGATAAGTTGAGATCTAAAAATAAATAACTAGTTTATTTATTCAGTGAAAACAGCTGTTCTTACCAAACTGACTCTATCAAACAAAGTAATTGCCCACTGAAGAAGAATCTTCAGCCATAATTTTCAGACCTTAAGCTAAAGTAAATTTGGGAAATCAAATATGTCTGTCTGAGGTAATGGATAAATGACTAAACAAACAAATAAAACAACTAAATAAAGGTTTTGAAGTGGCCTTGACAAAGTTCAGACTTTCAGGGTTAGAATTCCTCCACAGCGTCGTGTAAGACTCAGTTATCACTTAATCGCAGTTTTGTCACAAATTGTGGAAAAAGCAGTTATTTCGATTTAGGGTGTTGATTACATTTTACCAGGTAAGTTAGAAAACCTTTTTTTATCTCTTTATTAAATGTATTTATTGTTTAAATACTGTGTTTTATAGGATTTTCTTTGTCAAATATGACATTTTGTTTAGTGGTCTGAAACATTTAGGTGTTGTAAAAGAGCTTAAACTGAAGAAATCTGTAAGGGTGCACATACTTTTTTACCAGCTCTGTACATATAATACACTAAGGCTGTGTGTGTGAAAAAAAGGGTCCAAGTAGTCTAACTGACATGCAACGGCCGAGGACAGACAGGCAAACCTATCACATTTCAGTCACCCAGACAGAGACGCTACCTCATCTTCCTGACATTACTGCATAACTTGGTTCCACCTGGCTGGACGCCACGTCCCACTCAGGTGGGATTTGGTCCATCAGAGCGGCAACCACTGATCATTACATGCAAATGACCGCTTTAAGATACCCACAAAAGTAGAAACAAACTTTGAAATCAATGTTTTCTTTTTAAGAATTGATCAGTGCAGCTACAGTCACACATACACAACAAAATTTATTTAATGAAATTCTGCCTTTTATTTGTCAGGCGGTCATGCGTGCCCTTTACAAGAATGTCAGTTTTTGATGTTATCAAAGCCGTAACATTTGCAGGCTGTGCTGCGGTTACTATTGAAATCCCAGACAAGATAATTAGGACTCAAGACTTGACAGCAGTGGTTGTCAGCCTGCTGTGAGGTACCATTTAAGAGATTTACTTAGCCCGAACAACAAAAGAAGATATAAAAACTGAGTTTGCAAATGGCTTTGTTGGCTCCTTTCCCTCTTCTTGACTGCTCCTCCTCCCATTTGACTAATTTTCCTTTTGGATACTCAGACACACGTCTATAATTATAACACAAAGTGCCCTTATTCTCCTTTTCTGTGTTCCTTTTTATTCCTTTTTTCCTTTTGTCAGAACAAGGCAAAGGAATGTGGGATGAAAAACACATGCAGCATTCAGCCACTATCAGGTACTAAAACTGTGTCTTGTTCCGTTTGAGTCATCACTTTTAGTTGTTGCATCAACGCTGCAGATTAGGTGCCCTTAAAGAAATCCCATTAGATCTCACAATGGAACACTTATTCCAGCATAAAACAAACAAACAATACAACAACAACAACATATTTTTTCTTATTTTTGTTATCCTGTTACTTTGGGGGGAATATTTTTGGGAAATCACACTGGAAAAAAGAATACTAGATAGACGTTACATGAGAGGATTTCAACCAAAGACGACAGTGTTGCTTCATGCCAAGTAAGAAAACAGCACCCAAAATGTCAAACATCTCAATGGGCTGTGGCAGTGAGGCTTTTCTGATTATGCCAACTCACTGCTGGACAAATTCCCTGTGCTGCAAGCTTTCCAACTGAGAAAGTCTCACAATTAATGAAAAACAGAGAGATTTACCAAGGAAAATGTGAATGCAGGTTGGTAATATTCTTGACTTAATTAAGGCAACATGTTAGAGAATGTTAACCAATGAAACAAAATAAGTGATGTTTTTTGTTTGTTTGTTGGTTAAACACTCACCTCCAGGTCATTGAAAAAGAGTCTGGAGTCAGCGAGATTAAAGATCATTTCTTCCATCCACAAACCCAGAGACACTGCTTTTGATGAGTCCTGATGAACAGAAAGAAGAAGGGAAAACTAGCTGTCATGATGTTATTTCTCTCAATAAAGGAACACGGGAAAGATTTTGGGCAAACTCACAAATCTTGTTTAGCCAAATTCTATGACATGTTACAAAAAACATATTTTTCCATTGATAGATATATTTAATAAAGGTGATAATTCTATCATTGCTAAATGCAGAAAAATTGGTTATAAACTAAACATGAGGTTTGAGCAACTTAAAAAAAAATGATGTTAAAATACCAGCTTTATTTCATGAAGCCTTTTTAACCGGTTAAACAAAAAGTACAACTGCAGGTTTGGCTGAAGCTGATTGCTTAAGGTGTTTGGTATTTAAATGATAATCAGTTAAACTGAATTACTGAACTTCATTCCTCCTGCCATCATGTCAGTGCAGCTGCCTGCTTTTCTCTAACAGCTTCCTGCTCATCAACATGACTGACATAACTAGGTTTCACGAGGAGATAAGTGTAAATTTGTTTCTGTCTGTCAAACTCTCTGCCAATTTTTTTATCCTTGTCATCGATTTTCTGAATAGGTTCAGTTCAGCAAGGATTCCTGTCTCCTCTCTGCTGAAGCCTTTCCCGATTCCATTGAGTTGATTTAATTTACAACACAGAGTCAGATTAAAGTCTTCAACGATGTTTGGAACAGTGTTAGTGGTTTAACCATCCCAAAGTTTGAATGAATGCAAATTTTGCAGCATTCAATTGATGAATAAGAAACAATGTTTTTTGCTTGCTTTCGTCACCAGAATGATGCACCAACAAATATCCCAAAGATTTTTCTAAGTAACTTTTCTGTTGCTTTAAACTCAGGTGCAGATTCCAGACCTGCTGCTGTTCTGAAGGACTGTGTGTCTGCAGCTAAAGGAAATGTTCCATTAAGATATGAAAGCAGGATCAAAAAAATGTTTGCACAATTGCAGAGATGCATGCTGTAAAGTGTAAAATCATTGCAACAAGTTTATTGAATAATCACTTCAGATGTTAAAGACATTATCACATAAATATGTAGCAATAAACAACATATTATGATGTATAAGTTTGCTGTTACTGTTATTTTAGCAACTGGATTCAGCTTCTTTTTTATTACCACCCGGTCTCAATTACTTTTACTGTTTAATTTTTCTCACAGGAAAACATAACCTTGCAAACAGCTAGGTGTTGCATTACATCAACTTCAGTTGATGAGTTAATTACCAAATAATAAATCACCCTCCCCCCCAACATGAAGCTATGAATCATAATATGAAGGCAGTCAGACTGCCAAACGACGTGGGCATGTTGTGTTGCAGGAACACAAAAGCAGGTGTGTGCAGGTATGTGTACTGCATTGTTTTAAAAGCAGCACCGGCAGCGAGACTGATAAAAGAGAGAAGTGTCAGCCAAAGGTGAACATCTGATTAGTGCATTTGAAATGACAAGTAGGGACTTTTTCTTGACTAAAAGGGAAAAAATGGGCTTGACGACACAAGTAGGTAATTACAACACATCCCCTTCCTACAAAAAGAGGTAACTGGAGATACAAGGGCAACAAGAGTTCAGTGAGATCAATAGAGAGAATCGAAAGGACAAAATGATCAGTAGAAAACTGAGAAAGGAAGAAAAAGATGGGGAAATGTAGAGGGACAGGTTACTCGACTAAGAGAAGCTTGTTCTCTTTGTCCACAAATTTGAAATCATGATCTGTAATCACCTTTTTCTTTCGAGTGCAGGAGACATCACACAGAGACACAAACTAAAGTTCTTTTTCTCTTAATCTCAAATAGAAAGTCTCCAGTTTCTAAAAGAAAACTCAAACACTCACTTCACTTCTCGCCTTTACCCTTGTGCAAAAGATTTCCTTTATATGAAATGCAGCTGGAGTTGGAGAATTCCCATAGTAGAGGACAGACTGAGCTGCTACATGATAAATGAGATAAGGGATGAGAAGATATTGGAGAAGAGGGTCGATCCCTCATATATCCAAGTGTTCTTGTTGAGTTCCAAATATTTGTTAATATTAGGGTTTAGGTGACTAATTCACTTGGAGCCAATAAAAAGCAGGAAATAAAGTTCTGAAGTGAAGATAAATAAATGTAACATCACTGTAAGAGAGGGGTGAATAAACTGCCAATATGGAGGGGGGAAGAGAATAACTGTTGCCAGTTCGTAAGCTACATGGACCCATCTATTTGGCCATTGTCACTCATTTAATTCCTCTGGTGCATGTCTAAGATTTGATGTCAGAGTCTGTCCAGCTGAGCTCCCCTGGATCCAGCAGCGGGGTGTTTGTGTGGTGGGTGGAATTTTTAGCACATGAGTCACATTTCAACACATCCACAAAGTCTAACTCTCATTCTGGCTCTTCCTTGCCTTTTTCTCCTCAAACCCCTCTCTCTCTGTGGCAGAAAAAAAAGGAAAAGAAACAACAGCATGTAAAGCCTGCCAGGGGTTGAACCGATCAACAGAGCTGCTCCCAAGCTTCCATCAGCCTTGTGTCAACCCGCAGGGGGATCGTGAGAATTAAAAACACAGTGCCTTGGCTAAAAAACAAGAAGCACACTGCTGTCCGCTCCCCGTCAGCTGCCTGTCTCGTATGTAAAGGTCCCGCTGGCTGTCAGTCACACTGCAGGTTGTCAGGGTAGCTAAACAATCCTGGTGCATTATGAAAAGAAACATGAGGATTGAATGCAAAACATAGCCAGCGTGTGAAAATGTTCAGGGATGAGACCAAAAAATTTGGGATATTAACTTTTAGTCCAACAGGCAGTAGGTCACAGAGACCATTTTTTTTCTGACGATGATCAAGATGCTGTGAAGTTGCAATCTGCCACAAAGTATTTTTGACATTAAATGACAAGATCCTTCAAACATACCTTGCCAAATCGTGAAGAGAAAGTTCCCGTAAGGAGCGAATGGAAAATAATGATGGTTTCATCCAGATCCCAGATAAACACGCGCTGCAGTGAAATAACAGAAATGTGATGTTAACCACATGACAGTTTCTGTGGGTGTGTGAGAGTGACAAAAAACAAATACTGTCGAGAAATGCTGATAATTTCCTGCACTGTATGAGAGCATATTTACCTCTATATCAGAGTCCAGAGGAGGAGCAGGGTCAATTATTTTTTTTCGTCCTCTCAACTTGCCATCTGATCCCCTTCGTGCTGGGGTCACCTCTTCTTTACCTGGTGTTGGTGGGCTGGGAGGGGGGTGGTAATCTCCTAAACAAACACAGAAATTTCTGTAAAACAAACTAAATAGAAACAAAATGTTTTTTTACACATCACAGTCATTTACTTGCCAAAGAAAAGCTGCAACTAGGGAAGAATCTACAAGTTTTAAAGCAATACCAAAGACTCATTTAGAGAACCTTACAGTCAAGTCTGTTATTTTCACACATGCAAAGATGTTTAAAAGGAGATTAAAGTTTACCAAACAATTACAAATAGCAGTTTGAATAGAATAAAATGACTAAAACATACCTGTGTGTGCCTCTGGGCTGTGACTGGGCATCATAATGGGATGCTCTGGGTGCTGATACGCTAATGGAGCTGTAATTGTTGCAGGACTGATGTTGCTGCTGGTTAGGTAAGGACTGTTGTAGTGATGTGAGTTATAATATGGCGAGTACTGACTCTGACTGTAGCTTGAATATGCAGAAAACTCCTGATAATGCAAATAAGAATGGTAAATAAGTTAGTGGTAACAAAATGGATCATCTTTGAAAGAGTTTGCTCTTCCAAGGCAACATTACTCACTTGTTGGGTTGCATTAAATGGAGTTGAACTTGAGATTGCATGTGTCCCTTGAAGAATTCCTGGTGAAATGCCACTACCTGGGAACCAACATAAAGAGAAAAAAGATCCAAACTTCCCTTAATGACAATAAATGAGCTGGTGGTTTATTTAAATATGTTTCATCTTGTATTGCTGCGGAGCTGCAAATGATCTATTAAACCTTTTAGAGGAGGATGTAGTGAATCTGGTTGTTTCCTCTGTGACAGCTCAGAGCTGCAGGAGCTTAGAACGGGATTTATGACTGACATGACAATACAGGTGGGAAAGTCTGCCGTTTCTGCTCCTCCTGCTGCTGTGGGAATCTTTTAATTTGATCAAGCTAAGGCAGGAATGTCTTCCTTCCAGCAATCTGCCCTCACCTGAAACCTCCTGTCAAGTCTGTCTGTTCTGTTTGTTTGTCTGATGAAGAAAATTTTCCTGTGGGCTTATTCTCTCCACCCACTCAGCTAAGCAATATGCTCAGTTTTAGTCAGCTCTTTGTGTTTAACAGTTTGGGTTAGAATTTGTTTGCATGTTGAAAATTCAACAGCGATCTTACACCAAGGCTATTTTGCATGTTTTCTATGTGCATGTGTAGATTTACACCCACAGATTAAAGCTATGTTAACATAGGCTAACTGACATGTGGCGTGTGAACCATTGTTTGCACCCGTGTTTGACCTGTGGTGGATTGGGAACCTGTCCATGGTATATTCCATCTTTTTGCCTTTGGCTAAATAGGGACAGTCTTTTACTCCTCCTCATCTCCCACTACAACTCTAAACTTTACAAAGTAGGCCCAGCTCATGAGTGAGTTAAGCAGGTCGCTGAATGTTTCAAGATTGAAAATATAAAAAAACAATTTGCATAAACACTGGCAACTGGCCAAGGAGGAACAAATGGGTATTTGACAGTAAACAGGCAAAATAGTGTGCTGTGTGAAGCTTCTCAACAGCTGCTGATAACTTCCCAAAAGTTAAGTTTACAAAAAAAAAAGAGTTTTTGAGCAAATGGTTTGGTATTTGCATTATGAATGAATGAACTGAAAAATGACGTATCAAAATCGAAACTTTCTCACTTAAGCTCAGAAGTTAGAATTATTAAATTAATGGCAACCGTGTTCAACAACTTAATTTTGGGTACTATCGTGATATTTATTTTTTGCTAGCCTTAGACGAGAAGCACAGCTGAGGCTGTTGGGGCGCTTTATAATGAAACTAAATTTTACGTTGGTGATGAAAATTTTCAAATAAAAGCATTAAACTTTTGACCTGCTTGAAAGACTTGAGGAAAACCTAAAGCCAGAAGAGATTTTCACAGTAATGACTTTCACCTGCGAGTGACTATGGCTGTTGAAATATTTATTACTAAAATCTTGTAATTTCAGTCATAAAAGCTTATAAAAATGTCCTTATTGCTCATTATCAGAATGTGTAAAGTCCATTTTCACCATCTAAAACACACGGAATATGGACACATGTTCTGTCTGGGACTGTTAACATCTGGTCACTTTTACTCTGCTGTCAGGAGGGAAAAACGTAAATGTGACACATCAGATCAAAGATGTGTGACCATGAATCCCAGATATAGCTGGAACAGGAAGTGTCTTTAAACGGTGATTTCAAAGTGACAGATTCTGACATTTTCTGATCAATACCATCTAAAAACTATTGAAAGCTGCTTCGCTTTCAGTAGATCCTGAAAAGAAGTGGATTTTCTCCCAGCAAAACATTCAATGATTGGCAAATTATTATGCAAACCTTCTTAATTACTGTATCTGGCCATCTGCACATCTGTTTTCAGTCAGAAAAAAAACAAAAAAAACAATCCGAAACAATTGCTGTAATTCCAAAAGTATAGCCAACAGTTTTGTGGTGGCAGGGTATTGTTGTATACAATAAAAATGATTTAACTTAATCAGATGAGCATTTTCCAGTAATAGTCTAAAATGTGATCATCTCTTTGATGATTGACTTGTTTATTTTAGCTAATGTCTGTTCAAGAAAACCAACGTGATTTCCATTTCTTGTTTTTTTTTCTTAGACTTAATTGCTCCACAGATTTGTAATTTTTGTGCCACAATAGATGACAGAAAGGACAATGACTCAATGACAGAAAGTTCCCTAGACAACACAACAGTATACAGAACAACAAGAAAAATACAGGAGGTCTCCCAAATAACCACAAAAGAAAGACCATTTGGTTTCATTTCAGCACAGAGTATACAGTCAGTTATTTGAGGGATTTTGTGGTGTGTGCTTGTGCGTCCCTTCTGTGTATTCTTGTGTATTGTGTGCAGTATAATAGATGACATGGAAACATTCTTAAATCCTTCAAATATTTGAATGTTGTGGCAATTTATTACTCTTTGAAGTTCCCAGTTAAGGATTTATGCATAAGAGTATTCAAACAAATTTATTTTGTTTGGGAACACTGTCTCTCAAAGTCTAATTACACTGTTAAAAATTGTTTGTAGGTCCGACAGCGTTGCTCTAACAAAGCACAGTCTCAGAGAGTTGTGCAGTTTGTCAAAGGGTTCCATCAAAAGCCAGTTTACATGAATATTTACATTCCTATGTAATGTCTCACATCTGAATATTCTCTTAAAGTGAAAGCAGCATGGAAAGTAAGAATTATCTTCAAAAGCTTAAAAAATGCTGATTAGGGGTCGATTTGCATCTGGTAAAAGAATAAATATGACGTTCAGAATTGATCCCTCAGACAATCTTAAAGAGGTTATACCTCCTTAAATGACTACAGATTATAAAAGGATTTATGGAGTGAGCTGTTTTGCATTAATCTAAGGAAACTACAGCAGATTTAAGCACCAAAGAAAGCTATGACATATACATTTCTTCTTCTTAAAAAAAAAATCAGAATACTCAAAATCTGCTACAATAGAGATCTCTATAACTAAAAATACAACAATTCTAGTTCTAGTTACTAAGAAAAATGATTTAGCGAGCAAAAAGGTCAGGGTTTTTTTTCTACACAGAAAATGCCAATATTTTTATATATGAGGGGCCATTTGTTTATTAATGAAAATAATTATTACTTATCCAGAGGTATATTTGGACATTAGTGCACTAATAAGAATATATATATCAAATAATTACATTTCACAAACAACAATATATAATATATATGTACTGATTTAAAAAAAAAAAAAAGGAATTTAGAGTATGTAAATTACAAAACTCTGTCCACACATCCTCTGATCAGCTTTTATATTTCATTTTTCCATTTTTTATTGTCTCTCCTGTGTTTCATACATACAGCGGAAGTGGCTCAATCTATGCCTGCAACATTAAACCCGATCCCCCCTCCGTAAAATACACCTTAACCTCACCCGTCACACACAAGGTCAATTTCACGCCGGTTTCAAAGCCATAAAGTCGCGCTGAGCGAGTCATGTTTTGGGCGCCGGACGACTGAGGAATGTGCACAGCACCGTCACTTGCACTCAATCATAGACGCACGCTGACATGTGGAGAGCCACACACACTCCCATGAATAACATCTTCATTTAGACATCTGTGTCTCAGAAAGCCCATCTGTTAAGCTGTTGTCATAGCCACAACTGTTGTTGTTTTTTTCTGCCTTTTTTTAAAATGTTTTCTTCTCCTACCCAAGTTTTCTGATTAGCTCTTTTTGTCTAAGAAACAGAAATAAGCTCTTGCATGCTGTGTTGTTGGTCTGAGTGGAGAAAGGGGGCCTGACCCTGAAAAAAAAGGGGGTGGCGTAGAGACTTTTGACGCCAGGAGCCCAGACTGCAGCTAATGGAGAACAGGTGTGTGGGCGAGGGGAAAAAAGAGATCTGAGGAGATAGAATGAAGACAACAGCAAGCATGGATGCTCCTGTGGCTAATTCAGTGATATTTCCCCAAACCTCTGTCCTGTCCACTATCGTGTCACAGAGACTGTTTCAGACTAACCGTGTGTGTGAGAGTAGCTGTACAGGCTTTGACTAGGAGGTGTGCTGCTGAAGTTTGAGTAGCCCAGTAGTCCCGTCTGTCCTGGGGAGTGACTCAGACCATCTTCAGTCTTAATGTCTGGGATAAAAACATTATCGTTACATTCAGTATAAATCCAACCAAAAAAATAAAACTTGTGTTTGTACTTACTGTACGATGGCATGCTGTAGCCCTGTGTGTGGGGAGTGTAGTGCGCATACGGCCCTGCAGATTGGAGGGCCGGGCTGTACTGAGTCTGTCCATATGCAGCCATGTTGACACTGATCTTAGAGAAGAAAGATGAAAAATGAGGAAATTTTTTGCAACTGGTTCTTCTTCTATAAAGTTGCTAGAATATGCATCTGTTTTCATCACATATCAGCTTCCTCAAATAATGAAGAAAAAAACAACGATGATGTTACACTTCACTTTTATTAAGAAGATGCAAAATGTCATTATATGTTTGAAAAACAAAAGGATATTATTTGTGACACATGAAAAACACATGATCCTATTTCAGTTTTAATAAACATAAAAAACAACTAACCTTTAGATGCCTGATGAGTTTAAAATAACTGATAAGAAGCCCTGTGAATGGGACAAATACATTAAACATAAAAAATACATCAATTTATAATATGTAGACATTTAACAGAATGTTGTCCATTAAAATAAATAATAATAATTTGATGTTTTTGTATAACGTAAATAAAGAAAATATCAGCAGTCTCATGTAAAATGAAGATAATCAGAAATTTAAGGATTATTCCACATGTTTAAGGACACAGAACTCAGTCATTGTCTGTACTAATTAATTGTTTTACTATTATTTCTCTTTTGTAATGTTATTCTCTCACCTGCTCCTACTGACAGAGCTGCGTCTCATTTGTCGCGTCACACTTCTGTTAGTCAGGTTCCTCTGAAACCGTCAACTCTCCTGCAAATAATCAGAACACAAATCAGAAGTTCATTGTTTGAACTCAGTTCTATAACACATGGAGATATATTTATATTTTCATAAACACAGATGTAAAGGGTGAATAGTTAAACATAAAGACAAATAAATTGACCGTGTCATGAAAGTAAAAAGTTTAATCAGACTCACTGACAGCCAAATTCAAGATTATCAACAACCAGAAATATAAAACGATGTTTCCAGAGAAGCCATTGTTGACTCACACTGCTTTCTGGCACCTGTGCCATTCATTTTGTGTCTGTACACTGAAGGAATGTACCACATTTAAAACCACCCGAACAAAGCTTAGAATGAAATGCCAAATTCAAAGTGACAGCGCTGTGTTACCTCTTCACAAGTCTCTATGTTTAGGGTAAAATGACGAGACAAGACAGCAAACAGGGCGAGACGAGACAGGAGGTTCCATCAAAGTTGTACTTTGTCTGCTCAACAGGTTCTCTTGCTTTTTAAAATTTGTTGTATTAACCCTTTCATGCATCATTTATGTTGTCCTCAGTCATGTTTTTTTTTAAGCATTTTCATCTTTAGGCATAAAAAAAACATTTTGAACTCTGTTTTTTTATTAATTTTTTGAAAAATGTTTTTCGTGTGCGTTTTGTTTTTACTATGAAACGTGTATTTGACAAATGCATGTAGAATATTATGTCCTTATAACATTAGTCTTAGATTAGTCTAGATTTGAAACCTGCTGAATTGCCCCAAAATCATCTCTAACTGGTTCCTTCTTTAAACAACACAAAATACCACTATCATTACAGTCCTACAGTATATCTGGTACTATAAGATCACATATTTTCTGAAAAAAGAAAGTTAATAATGCAGTGAGACAACAATACAGTGAATTTAAATTGTTCTTTAATCTGGTTAAAGTAAACATAAAACAACCAAGTTAACGATCTGATCTTAATGCATGAAGAATGTCCATGTTCATGGAAAGACTTGAAGCAGGTAACTAACAAATGAATGTTTTTCAACCAATTTAGGTTAAAATTTCTCCATGTAATGGTTTTACATCTCTATATGTGTCCCTGTCCAGGTATAACCCCGCCTCTCGCCTAATGACCTCTGGAGATAGACACCCGCTCCCTGCCAGTCTGAACAAGAACAAGTGGTTACTGAAAAGGACTGACCGACCGACCGACCGACCGACCGACCGACTGATTTCTCCATGTTTGTGTTGTTCTCACAGTTTTGTTATGGTCAAGTGTTTAACACTGGTCTATTTCACTTTATAAATAAGTAATAAATAAACTAATTAACAAAAGCACAACACATTGAAATAAAACAACAATATTGTTCATGGTAATTATTATTCAAAAGTATAAGCAGTTTTACAGAATTTACAAACTTGAAATGACCAATGAACAACAGGTTGGTTTATATTATCACTCCATTTTTTTCTCTCTCTCTTTCCCACTTTGACTTTGGGCCATTCTGTTGTAATAAACCTGAAGCTGACTACCTGACCTCTGACCTCGCTGATGACGTAACACACAGACAAATGATAGTCAAGAATTATTGAGGTAAAAGGGGTTTACGGAGGCAAAGAAAACAGACTTCAAAAACTAAACAGTAAATAAATCACTAAGTATCATAATCAGTACAGAACTCTAGTTCTTAAAATCTATCATGTTGCTCAAACAGTAAACCGAGTTTATGGTCTTACAGCCATCACAGACTTTCTTTTAACATCATTGATGGCAGCTTAAAAAATGATCCTTTGGTGACAAAAACGTACATATTCTATTTTGCTTTTTTCTGTGGTTCAAAAGTAAAATTCCCTATCAGTCAGCAGTATCTCGGCTCAAACTCTTCTGGATGCAAAAACATGTCTGTCCACACACAAAAAAAAATCTTTGTGTGACAGCCAAGGCACTTCCTGGTTGAGAGGGAGGACTGGGAGGAGGGTGTCCAGGGCCATGAGAACTACAGGACACTGGAGGGAAGATGAACAGAGTTCAGCTGCGATCTGGAGAGCGAAGGTCTGAAACTGAAGCTAAAACAAACTCAGCAGGGCCACAAGGCCACAAGGCCAGTCCCACCAGCTTCACCTGTGTTCCAGGGTTCTGCTAGACCGCTGCTACTTTCACGGATATCAAATTCTAGCTTTTGTGCTGTATATTGTCCTTAAAGTTGAGATGCAATTTGACACAGTTTAAAGGAGTAACTAACCCACTGGGCAATGAAAATCTGACTGATACAAAACACTTATTAACAAACTGTCATATCAATAAATATTTTGAAACATTAACTGACAACTCCAGAGATGAAGTGAGCACAACTGCAGAAGAAAGTATAACTAAAGGAAATAAATCTTCACAAAATGTATAGTGTTGTATTTAATTATGGAAAAGTTATTGCGTTAAACAAAGCTGCTCAGTGACTTTCCCATTTTTATTCCTTCGAAATCGCCAGACGTTTTTATGTTAAATTCCACCAAATGATTCTGTCTTCTAGAAGTTGTATCTGTTTCAACAGCACAGTAACGTTTAAGGGAGATCGTGTCAGATTTGGTTGTTTAAAGCACTTTGAAGGCATCTGTATGTTAAAATACCACATCCCACTCAGACTTCTAACACCATATAATCCTTTACTGTTTATTCTACAATGTACACGGATCAGTGTTTGTCTTATTTGCTGTTTGATTTTTGCTTAAATATGTACATATGTGTTTATATTGTCAGTATTTGTGTCGTTTCACTATCTGTCTTGATGCTACAATGAGGAATCATGTTACACACTGCAGTGACAGTCTGATGGCGTGACCAATATTGAAACAGTGCAGTTCTAAATCAGCAGCCTGAAAAAGGTGACTCGGTCTGTTATTCTACCATATGGGACCCCACCTGGTGCCCTCAATTTGGATAGTCCCTATAAGTGCCTGGGGGAGAAAGGGAAGAGGGGGGGGGGGATTCCTTGTTGCACACAAATGTCTCTTCTCAGTTGCTGATAAAAGACGTGAACAAGGGGCCACTATCTGAGTCTGTGAGACGCTGTCACGGCCTTTTAGTTTGAGAAAATGGTGCCATCTGCCAACTATTGCCTCTGATGTAGCAAGACACAAAAACAGCAACTTTTTTTAATATAACTGTTAGTTTTTAGTGGTCTAATTTGTTGTTTAATTATTTTATTTCTTATGTTTTTGAATTTAGAACATTCAGGAACATACCAGGATATAAATATAAAACAACTTTTAAAAATTCCCCTTGCAGGATCAGACTAACTTGTCAGAGCTTGTGATCTGGAACACGGTTTATCTAATAATAGCATAAAACAAGTTTTTAGTTTTGTGCCAATGTAGTCGGTATCATCCACGTACGCTTGTCTCACTTCTGTTGAATGTGAGACTTTGAATGTCACATATTTCAGGAACTAGATTTCATAGTGAAAAAATATCTAGTTGTCACAGAATATGTTTTGATGTTCTTGTCGTAAACATAGAATTTTAATTTAATAAACTAGTTTGTTTTTTTAATATCTAATCAGAACAAATTACATTGTAAAGTGTGCAACAAGAACAAAAAGAGTAAACAAAATAGAATATTAATAAAAATTAGATATTTTATTTTAAATTTACTTTAAACTATTACTGACGGTAACAGAACGCTGACTCGGCAACTTGTGTCTAACTTTATGTGACAAATGAAGCCAGTCACTGTTCTCTTCACATTACACTGAAATGTTTCCTCTGAAGCAGAATAATCTGCACAACAACACAGCTGTATGTATCAGACGAAAAAAAATACTACATTTTGTTGCATTAATAAGAAACTTAAATACTTAATACGTACTCTTTATAAATAAAAAATGGGATTTAAACTATAGCAATGTTAAGGAAATATCATTACTCTTACAAATACAGATTTTAGGTGTTACATAAGATTCAAAATACCAACTGCACAAATAGTTTAATTCAAAATTATATCTTGCTGATCCATCAAGTCGCAGAAAAAATTTAAAAAACGAAACGTGAAAAACATGAAAACAAAGTCGACAAACCTCTCTCTCAATTCATGCTTTGTTAAAGAAGAAAAGAAATACTAAAAAAGTTAAATAGCCAACTAGCTGTTTTAGCTTTACTATGAATTACTTCTGTAATAATTATATTAAAAATGTTCACTGAGAGACAGAGACTACAACAGATTAAACATAAGTAAAGCTCAAACAAACCTGTTTTTATTTGGTGAGACAGAAAAGCTGTAAGAACACAGACAGGTGTTTTCACACTTCATTCACCTGCTGACTAAGTGAGCCGTGATGTGTCTTTTTTTTTATTATCAAATAAATAATCTTAGCTTATACCAACATGGCTATAAAATAACATTTACATAACCAACCGTATTATTAAGAAACTTGAGCATTCGGATTAAGACCTGCATAAGTGATTAATTCCTGCTGAAAGGTTCAAAAACACACTCGCACACGTCCACGTAGACACACAACCACTTAATGCACGTTAAAATGAACAGACACTAAATTCATTTGACGACAGATCCAGAGGTCCTGTGACAGAAACAGAAGGATTCTACAACAGAGTCCAGTTAATCTGTGGCAGCAGTGAACCTGTTGCCGACTATGTAACTTTACCTCCAGTCTTGATGGGCTTTGCTTTTCACTTGAGTAACTCCTGCAACAAGACTGCTTTAACGCCAGGACCCCCCTGCATCAGTAATCAAAACCTCCCTATATGGCAATGTTAATGTTTTCATCTCCCTGTTTCTTGAACACACAGTCTGTGCTCTTTTATAAATTACTTCTTTTTCTCTTTCTCTTTTCCACATGTGGGTTCACTGCCTCCATCCAAGGACTTAAAATTTCCCCCTTTAATACTGCCAAGTCGAAAAGAGACCACCTACCCCAAGGCACAGGCCCTGGCTCTCCCAGAATCAGTGCCCCGGGACGGGGGTCAGGGAGAGGGACAGCTGGCAGACCTCCCAGCAGCCTGGAGGAGTGGGTGCGGGGTTGTAGGACTGGGCTGACCCCAGTCAGATGGTGGTCTGGCTCCCAGGTAAAAAACATCTGGTCCAGAAATGGTGGTCGCGTAGCCACTTGCACATTCAGAAGCAACACACGCTTGACTGCATGAGCTCCCCTGCCTTCTCTAATGAACTCTCTCTCTCACACACACACACGAGGCTACACACACTCTGAGACATGCTGCTTTATTAGTCATTAGGATGAAAAGGTTTGCCCTCAATCAGTCTCTTCTGCGCATGATAGTAACTGGCCGCCATAGTTGCTAACAGCTGGCTAGACCAAACTTGCTGGTAAGTGAGGCCCCAGTAACTTCTTTAGAAGTGAATTTACAGATTAACTAGATACATGATTGAAAAAGAAAAAAGAAAAAAGGGATTTCATGCAATGACATAAACAAAGGGGAAAAAAGTGACAAATACAAAGAAAAAAAGGAAGTTTCTGACAATGACAAAAAAAAATTCCAAGAACCACAGAAGCTTTTTGGATTTACTTAATTTGTCAGATTAGCCACTGAAAGCATATCCCCAAAAAACAAACATGGCCAGAGAGATTTTTTTTTTCTTGCGATGTGTGTGGCTTTATTCTTCTGAAGATGAGATAAGGAGAGAAGAGATAGCCAGAGAGACAGCTGCTTTCAGCTGACAGCACAGGGTTTATTACACATTCACAGACCTATAGACACCATCGCTGGGCCTCTCTATGAGCTCTCTGGGGAACTTCGGGGAATTATAAAATAAGAGAGTAAAGGGGGAGAAAAAGGTGAAGAAGTCTGACAACTTTCAAGTGTCAAATTCTTTCAAACCCAACCAGCCTATCATACAAATTCGGACTTACATTTTGATACACAACAAGAAAATGCTGTTTTTTACACATACCTGTATCGAACTTGGTGCCTTTTTTACTGCTAATTTAACTGATCAGACCTCCTTCACTCTCACACACATGCATGTCAAAAACAAAACACTGAAAATCAAAGCGTTCTTACTTAAAGTAAAATAAATATTTGTTGTATTTTTCAATCCATACTTTTTCTAAATCTTTATCACGCAATCGCAGAGTGAAAGTTCTGTTTGTGCAGACAGCTGCACATGTCAACTAATGTCTGAACCAAATCTTTTAAGGTTTAGAACCAGTTGTTGCATAAAACCAAAACATTAGCTTCTTACATTTTACAGCATTTACCACTTTGTTTCCTACAACTCTGAGCTGTAGAGCTTTTTTATATATTATCTTTGATGTGGTAAAAACTCAGTTACAAAGAGGAAAAACGCAGGTGAAGTCAAGAGAAAAAAGTAAATAAAAAATGAAATGAACAAATATAAAGCAATCAAGCACAAAGTGGTCAGTTTGTTTAATTTGTTAAGTCACCCCATGAAAACAGTTTAAATCTCTCGTGCACTGTGTTTGGATGAACCCTGTTGTATCATCATTAAACAATTGCTGTCATTGACACAGACTGGATAAACTGGTTCTTTACCATCATTGTCACCTCAGTCACTTTTTTATTCACTGTGTACAAAGTGTTACAATACAGCCAAGTAAATATGTATTTTTGGAAGAGAACAAAACAAGCAGATCATAATTACTGGGCTGACATTCAGACAAATTTACTCTGCACACACTGTTCAACAAAACAAAGAAAAACTGTGTTTTTCCTGAAGTTAGCTGGGTATCATATGAGGTAATAATGTCTGGGACTA
Source organism: Pachypanchax playfairii (assembly GCA_006937955.1). NCBI lineage: Eukaryota > Metazoa > Chordata > Actinopteri > Cyprinodontiformes > Aplocheilidae > Pachypanchax > Pachypanchax playfairii. The sequence continues at coordinate 5,546,813 of SSNP01000003.1, read as the reverse complement.
ACTGAATGACTGACATGAAAATTTAATTGCACCAAAACAGAATCCTGTCACTCAAGTACAGCCAAAAAAAAAAAAAACTGATCAGATTGTTCTGTTTAGCCTGAAAGGCCCGTTGTAACCTTGAATTCAAGTAAGTGCAACCATTTGACTCCCAGCCAGTGAGAAAAGGGAGCAGGATGAAGAGAAGGATGCACAGAAGCTTACAGACATCAAAAACCGCGCAGCCGAGAAGGAATATAATAAAATTGGTACAGATAAAGTCAGGAAGAGCAGAACTTCCTATGAAAATATTTATCATTCCAGAAACATTTGGCCACTGGGAGGTTTGGAATTAATTTGTGTTTTCATAAGAGGGGGTGCCTTGCGCTACAGGATGGGGAATTCTCCACAGCTCAGGACTTTTTGAGCTGCTGCTTATTCACAATTTATTAGAGCTGGTAATAAGAACCATAAAGGCTGAGGGGAGAGAGGGAGATCGACTGCGAGGGCCTCGGGTCAGTCATGGAGAGGGAATCCAGAAACGGGGCCTAGTGTTATTAAGAGATAGACCACAGTGTTAAATCAAACACACTCGAGCACACACCTTCGGTATGCGGTCTGCCTCCACCAGATCTCTGGATGTTATTTGTGAGGGTTAAAATACAAGAGATTTAGTGGGATTTACAGCCCGCTGAAAACTGGAATACGATATAGGTAGTATCTAAAATAATTACCTCCCTTAAGGTTTATTTCAAATAACTGACACTGACAAGAAAAGATGTGAGTCCAGATTGATATTACTCAGAAACGAGGGTGATATGAAAAAATATGCTGTTAGAGAAAACATTATCCAGAGCTTGTCTTGCAAATGAAATATTAATAATAAATAAGCTCTAAAGTCCATCTGTGAAGATACAAACTTTTTAGGGGGCTTATTTTCCTACTTAACTTAAAATTTCACAAATTTCAAACTAAATAAACAGCAACTTAAATGTGCCGTCTTAACAAGCACGACGACTTCAAATTATAGTTCCTCAAAAATGACAGGGCCCCATAATTATTTGTCCTCTAACGACACAGCAAGAAGAAAAGAGCGAATGGGATTTAAATGGTTCGCAAAGGACACAGAGAGGGACTTTCTAGTCTGAACCCATGAAGGGGTCTTTGCAAAATCTGAATACCAGCTTTGAAAAAATGTGTAGAGCGGCTCCTCATAATTTTCTTTAATGACGGCCCCTTGCGTGTAGCTGGAGGGGTGTCAGTGATTTGGATGTAATCTTCTGCAGTTAAGCCTGAGCAGAACGTCCTGCACTGATTCAGCCAATACCAAGAAAAACAAAGGAGCTGAATAAAAAGAAAAGGGCCTTCATGCTCTCGCTCTCTTACCTAAAATGTTTCAAACACATTGTGAAACACATGACCACGATGCTGATGCTAATATTAATAAATAGATAAAAATACTCAATATCACTTCATCTGACAGACAATCTGTCATCACTACTATTCTTATCACTAAACTGTCATTGATTTAAATTTTTTGGAAACATTTCCAGTACATTAAAGAGTTGCATAACGTTTAGGGCCTTTAGGTGATGGTATACATATCAGGACAGTTTAGATTGAGATATAATATTTAAAAAAAACTCACTCAGTATATATAGGCTACATACTTTTAAATATTGCATATATAAGGAAAAAAAACAGACAAATGCCAGAGCCCCTTTCAAACCTACTGTATTAGGCGTTCATCTAAAACAAAATCCACAACAAAAGAAAACGAATAATTTGTTTTATTAAATGTAAATATGAGACCAATATTGGGATCGTGAGTGTAAATACAATTATAAATCCTCTATAGATTGTTTGCCTTTACTCAAAAACAAATACACAAACTGGGTTCAATTTACGGGTCTGAATAGCTACGTATGGAAACTCTGGGTACAACAACAACGTGTTTTTTTAAATCCAGTTAAAGTAAATAAACAAACACTTCGAGACGAATACAATAGACATGTTAAACTTACCATTATTTTCACTAAGACGACTGAAGGGAAAATCCGGCTCTCAGTCTGTGAGGAGTCACCGCTCCATGACGAAAGGAGCGTCCGCTGGTTTCTCCAAATATCTGGGGAGATGAAGTGCAGAAGTGAGCGCCGCTTGTCGGAGCTCGTGACCTGGCTGAGCGCGTCAGGAAACCGGTGAAGGAGGCTTCAGGTGACACCTCTCTGTAAACACTCTCTCCAATCGATCTAACTTCTGTTCTGCTTCAGGAGGAGTGTTTGCTTTCCCGGCGGCGGGGAAGTGATGTTCAGTAAGTAAATGAGCGAAGAATTCTGGTTCCTCCTCCTGCCGCGCGTGCGCGCTGCACAGCACACCACCCGAATGCATGTTTTGTGTGGCGTGTCCGTGCCCCCCCTTTCTTTATCTCAACCTCTCACTTATCTCACTTCTCCGCTTTTCTCTGTATCTCCCCTTCAAATCTTTGTTTAGTCAAGGGCTCTTCTCATGCCTGAGTTTACACAACGCACATAGGGACTAGTCTCTCTATGCACCCTGCCTAAGTCATGTGGTGATAAAAAACAAGCACACATAAAAAAGAAAAATACCCTACCCCCATAACAATACAATACTAATATCAATTAGAAAAAAAAAAATGGAAATAATTTAAAAAACATGAGTGTGAGTGGTTGTATGTGTGGCCCTGTGATGGACTGGCGATCTTGGGTGTCCCCCCCCCCTCACCCAGACTGCTGGAGTTAGGCACCAGCACCCTGAGACCCTGAACAGGAAGAAGCAGGTTCAGAAAATGGGTGGATGGTATTTACAAAACGGGTTTATCAAGAGATTATCTCTGCTCCTTTCAGTGAGCAAGTATTTTCCCACTTCTGTCCATTCTGTGCAGGTGTTTGTAAACTCACTTTGTATATTAGCCAAACACAGAAACTAATTCCATATTCTGTTTTAGACCGTTTTTAGTGAAAATGAACACATTTGCTCACACAGATAAGCATGCTTTAAACAACCTGATCTCAGGGATAAGCTTTACTCTCCATAACTCACTTTACAAGTTGAATAACTCACATCTCACACCCTCCACTGTGTCACAATATCAGGAATAAGATTTGTGACTCATTATCTTATTCACATATTTTTTTTTCTTTTAAATAATTCCATGTCACTTAGTTTGGGGGTTGTATAAATAGAAACTATAATAGATTATTCAGGGTTATAAAAACAGGTTGTGAGTCGTCTCAACAACACCTGCTGAGCAGGAAGACAGGGTTTGACTGTCCTGTCCTGTCTGTCAATCTGACCGACATTCCCAGAAAAGGTTGTCTCAAACTGAAGAAACATAGTGCAGGTGTTTCTTCCAGAATGTGTGTTCGTAGCTGTTTAATGTGGGACCCAGTATGTGTGCCATTGTCTTTGTGTATTTTCTGTAACTTGAGGAAGACTGGGTTGAAGCCTGAGCCATGACACAGAAGGAAACAGGTTCTTCTGAGCAGGATAACAGGATGCACTGGCTGTCACCTTCCCCACAGTTGCAGACACAGATATGAGAGGGCACCTGTGGGAGGGATTCATGCTACTTCTGAACTGATGCTGACATCCTGAACCTTTACAGAGTTTTGTGGGTTTTCCCTTTTCCTGGTTGAAGGTCAAAACAGGTGATTCAGAAATGTGGGAACCAGTTTTTTGACTTCAAATGAAATGTATTTGATCACAAAAAACTGAGAAAGATATAAAACACACAAACAGACCCACAGATGCACAAATCTAAATTTATTTTGAAGGATCTGTTTGAATTTAAGGATAATTTATTGTCAACTCCTTGTTTTTTCCTTCATTCACATTCCACAAGAACTATTACTTATTTACTCCACCAACGATCTCTCGGAAGCACATTCCTCAACAGAGGAGGCATTAAACTGATATCATCAGCTAGAAGAAAGAAAAAAATTCACAGCCTTGACTCAAAAAAACATCCCAGCAGTATATATTAGTCCACGGAGGCTAGTAAAGATGAAGAAACACAGATATAATTTAAATGGGATCTTTTATTCCACTCGCTTCTGTTTAATGATGGTGCTGAGTGTCAGTACAGGAAGTGAGATGCAACTGAGCAGCACAAGTTCAGGCTTTGTAGATATTTTTTTGGCCTAAAGCAATTTTTTTTTTCTTTAAAACAATCTAAGCACAGTAAAATCGTCATGTTTTACACTGTTATTCAGTAGAAAACTGATTATTTCATAAACCTCATGTGAACACACTCTAAAGTTTCCACACTTTCTGAATCTCACAGGTGTCTTCTTTCGTTGCCTGGAGCTAACAAGAGTTTCTATTAAATACTTCTGTAAACCAGAAGCCCTTACCCTGATTACTTTCAGTGAATTAAAAAAGGTAATAAACAGATGTTTTAATCAATGGGTTTGGCGGATCAACAATTTACTAATTCAACCCTGCAACAACCATATATGAAAGATTTATTTAATTAAACTGTAGGTGTTAATGTTTTTGCTTTGAATTCACTTATTCACTTCATTTACCTTTTTTTTTTTTTTACAACATTTGATCAGCATTCATAAAACAATTTGTAATATTACTGAGAAGATAGTTTAAATGTTTTTTATCAGCTGGGTCACTTTACATTTCTTTGAATGATATTGAAGGAAAATGAGACATTTAGAATTTGTCTTTGACCAAACAGAAAAGATAGATTCCACACCTCATTCCCTTCATGCTATATAACAACATTAATCAAAATGCACATAGTGAAATTGTTCCAGTCTTTTTGAAAATGATCCCTATGTTTAGGAATATTTTGTTCTTAATAATTTGATATAAGAATTATTTTATTTCAATTGAACATTTTTTCTACTTTTATTACGACGAAAAACAAAATAAAAACAAGTGACTTTGGATTATTATTATTTTTTTTACATTTGCATGTTTTTAATGTCATTTTGAATTCAAACAATGTTTTTTATCACCAAAGGCTGTTAGTTAGAACAGCTGATAGTTAACTCACATTATAAAGAAAAGTCATTTTGTAAATTTTTTCTTTAAAAAAAAAAAAAAACAAAGAAAAAGCAATTATTCATACAGCGTAACAAAGACAAAAAGAAAAAAAAAAACTCTGTAGCTCTGGAATGTACAGTAACTGAGACGACTGACTATGGTTCAGAAGTTGTGAGACAGGCTGGCTCATTCCTCAAAGTGGAATGTACAGAGGAAAAATAAAAGCTACCATTGTTTATTTTCCTCTGATGACTTTAGGTCCTTCTCTGCTGACACACAGTTACTGTATATATGTGTCATTGATGTTTACATTACTTTTAAAAATGCTTTACAAGACAGAATCAGCTGAAATAATCGGTTACAGATTTTAAAATAAATGATACAGATTTGTAAAGTTAATTATTTCATCTTATCAAATATTAAAATTAATTGTATTATTTCACTAAGGTCAACTGAGAGGTTTTGAATCAGGGAACAGGATCAGAATCTAAAGTTGGGTAGAAATCAAAGTGAAATACTTTTCAGGATTAATGCCATAAGGAAGGAAATAAGAGCCCAATAACCATTATGTCTACATACAAATGATTCCCTATGCAGCCAACACAAAGAGAAAACCCTTAATTTCAAAGTCCCATTTAATCACAGCATCAAATTCAAAAGTCAGGCAATTTTCCTATGAAAAAAAAAGAGTAAGATATCAACCTACAAGGTTTCTTGACTGTATTTTCATAAATCTTTCACTACATTAAATCATCTCAAAGCTGATCACAGTCTGTAACACTACATGTTTAACATAATCGCAGCAAAGTCTCATAATCAACTTTGTTGACATTCTGCTTTTTTCTTTTTTTACCTGCAGAATTTGTCCAGTTCCAAGTTTCTTGCCTTTATCGTTGGAATGATGTCTGATAAGTCTTTATGCTCTGATACAAAAATACGACCTGACATGTGCTTCTAGCTGTTACTATTATTAAACTTCATGGAAATAAATGAAACAAAAACAAAACTTAACATGTGTCAATGAATCAAACATTTGATGGTATCTAGTTCCTTCAAATTGACAACTTTTGACAATTTTGAATTTCAGAAATATCATCACCTTGAACCTGAATGTGTTGGAAGATGCACGAAGGCCCAGTTGAGTAGTACATTACATGAAACTGCACAAAAATGATGTTCCACTGCCTGGTGCCTTTACTCGTGTCAGTAAAATCCTTCATCATGTGACTCACATAGAAATCATTTTCAAGGATGAAACAACCTGTTCTTTCTGATTTTAATTAAATAACTAACTTTGATGAAATTAAGAACCTCATTTTAAAGTATTAGATTAAAAATTTCAGAACTACTAAGTGAAAATGGCCAATCAGAACTGAAGAGAACACTTATTACAGAGCTGCTCTTCACCAGTGCTACAGTGTGGTTGAACATAATCCTGTGAACATGCTTCTGCTAAAATATGGTGGCAGATTTATACGTTTGACAAGTTTATCCACAACCCCAACAATTCCTCAGTTTTCCAAATGTCTGGTAACGATGAATGCCACTGCATATGACTCACATCACTGTTGTATTCCTCAAAGCATCCACTGGCCCCTGATGTCCTGTGTGCAAGCATCTGGATTCCTTCTGTTTTCCATTTATTCATTTAACTTTTCCTTTGGAGAGCAAACTGTACTTTCAGAATATCCCTTGAGTTGCTTTGTAGCTTTTTGGTTACTTGTTGAGGTTTGTTCTCTAATCAGTCCAGTGGAGAAAAAAAGCTATTTAGGATCTTTTTATTGTGTGTCATGTAATTAAAGTTATTATTCATAGTGTGAAACATGCATTAAATTTAATATGCTTTAAAATGTATGTCAGCAGATGTATCAAAAGATTGTATGGTTATTTAAAGAACTGTGAAAAAAATAAGGTCTGAAAACCTCTATGTGTCTAAAAAGCAAACCCACCTTTGATAAAAAACATGGCTGAGTTGTTTAATTAATCCTGGCTTTTAACCAGAGAGACTTTTGGAGAACAGACATAAGCAGAGCCAAAGATTATTGTTTTCAAAAAAATGAAAAAGTTACATTTTGAAAGTCATTAAGTGATATTGATGTTATTGCAACCTGTCAGATCCTCATGGCAAGTCCTCTTGTTTTTAGAAATTCTGTTATCTTAAAGTAGATATTTTGCCCAGATGGGGGTTGGGTCAGGGGGTGGGGTGGCAGCATTTATTTACAACAGATATCCAGAGTGGTGAAATTTAAGTTTTAGAATTATCACTGTCACTTAAAAAACGTCAGATGGCATTGTGATTCAGGTGGAAACCAGCTGTGACCAATGCTAATTTCAAAAGTGAGACTTTAAAGCTAATAATATAAAATAACTTAAAGTGTGTATTTTTGATGTCCTGATTCGACTTGTTTGTGATCAAGATTGAAAAACAATCAATTATAATGATGTAATCAAAAATGAGTGATGTGATTGACAAAGCGGAGTGTAAAACAAGTGTAAAACCAGGAATCTACTCACTCCACTGTCAACCAACTGGTATCATCAACATCATCATGTTGCAAGATGCAAGAGAAATATTTAAAATTATTTTATCTAACAGTGAGATATAAGCACAAACAAGCATAAATAACATAAAGGAGAGTTATATAAAACATCACAACTTTTTTTAAATGTATGGAGAAAACGAGAGAAACAATGAGCCCAACCAGAGGATCATTCACAATTATAGTGAAATATTCTACATTTAATGCTGTAACACCCCCCCTTGTGACCCCTTCCCCCTTTCAGCACTTTCTCCCCAGTACCCCCCATGACTTAGGAATGTGGGAATGATTGCCTTAATTTTATACTGCACACAGCTTCCTTTGGTTCAATTTTCACCAACACCATAAAACGAAGCAGTTGTGAGGTCAGCAGGAACTCATCTGGTTTTGCCATTGCTGAGGCTTTAATGACCAGGTAATAAAAGTTCAATTTGACAGAAATTACAACAGATGTTTCAGGCTGTAAGCCTCAGACGTGGTTGGTTCCACAGCAGGATGAAACCTCAGCCAGCAGAAGCAGCCCACTCATCTGATCTGCTGTGGAAAAGGTTTGAAAGAAACAGCCTCTAAACATTTAGCATGGAAGGCCTCATATGACAGATTTAAAATTTGTATTGGTGCAGGAATGTAACTCACAAATCATGTTTTGTTTTGGATATTTCATAAAATAAAACTTCAAACAATGGCTGAAATTATTTTTAAATCAACAGATTTGAAATATTTTAACCTGAGATTGTACTATTTTCGAAACATTTTTATCTGACATTTATGTGTTAAAAGTATTCGTTTGGATGAGAGATCTGTTTAATGTTCAGAAAAGCAAACTATCATCACAGTACCTGTCATTCAATCTCAAGACCTTCAGCGTGTTTTAGTTTATTTAACCAGCAGGTATAAATCTCATCCTTTGTGTCTTCCTCCAGGTTCGCTGTCAAAGTGTGGGAAAGTGTAGTTAGGTGGGGCCTTTCTCACCAAACACAAGAACAGTAGTACACTGCATAAACCATTTAGGAATGTCTCAATGTTCAAATTGAACATCCTCAGGGCAGGTATTCATCTGACTCTTCTGTATGTTTTCCCATGCGTGAAAATATAACTGCTCTTGTGTCATCTTGTGATAAAACAGACTAAAGTTTTACTCATAGTACCACAGGGCAAATACACTGACACTAGATCAACAAAATGTCACTGTCAGTGGTAACAACCACTATTAGGACCACAACCTTTAATGCACAGAGTGAAACCACTGAAAGCTCTTATCATACACAAGAGGAAAACTATAGATGGTGTTGAAATGTCAGATCTGAAGACCGACACTTATTATTACTTCTGCTGTTTTCTCTTATGAACAAAAATAAAGCAAAACTTCAATCAGTCTTTAAAATGATGGATGATGTCCTGAGAGAATTGCACAGCCCTTTGCTTTTCTAAACCCTCCACATCTTGGGCAGGGCAGGCGTAAAAACACACCTTCGAGTTTTACATTTCCTGCGCACGAGCTCAGAGGTGAAGCAGATTCCGTGTAAGACGTTCCCACAAACGCAGAGAAAACGTCAGTCTTGAGAACTCACTGCTTGAAAGCTGTGAGATTTTTTTTTAAACTCTCCTTGACCCTCTTTGTCAGAGAAAAACAAGGCGTGTTGAGAGGATTGTGTTTCTGTTCTGTTCTGTCCGTGTGATTATTGAGGAACAGTTTGAAATATGTTCACCACACAAACAAAGTCTATTGTTTAATTGATGAGGAATCAATTGATGAGGATTTTTGGTGTTGACAGAGATGTGACACTGATGAGAGATGATACCACTCCTCTGAATACTTCCTCTAGGTAATGGTTTTATGAGGAACAACAAAAAAAGGAGCTTTGTGTCATTTACACTTTAAATAAAATAAACAGCAAACACTTGCATAGTGGCTAACAATTTGTCTTTGCCACCAGAAGCAACAAGAAAACAAAATAATTGGAAAAGAACAAATTAACATTTCCAATAATTATGTTGCAGTGCTTTAAATCCCCACTAATGTGCATCATGTTCTGCATCATGGAGGCAGGATTTTTGTTTCCTTGATTCTACAGTACTAAAAGCATAACTCTATCATTTTGCCTTAGAATAATTTTGTGAATTGCCTACTTCAAATGAGTTGGTTAAGCTAAGCCACCAGTCATTAGTCAGACTATTAACCTATTACATAGTGAGTTGTGGGGACCAAGCTGTACACCAAGTTTTCACGTCACTGGCATTTTATTGTCTCTCTTTTTTTCCAAATAAACCAAAAAAATATGGATGAAATTAATAGTAAAGAATAAACTGGGCTGCATGGTTTTGCAGATGCTTGGCACTATTACCTTGGGCAAGACACTTTACCTACCTTTGTCTTTTGAGTGATAATGGGGGTTCAGTGAAGTCTGGCAGCCTCCTCTCAGTCAGTGTGTTTCCATGACAGCTGTGGCTACAATATGTGTGTAGTTTATCACTACCGAACATGTGAGTGTGTAAATGGGTGAATGATAAACTCTATTCTGAAGCACTTTGGGAGCCGTCTAACCCCCAAAATGCACTATACTGTACAAATACACGTCCTTTACAATTTAACAAGCAGATACAGAAGATTGTTTAAGAAAACAATCTGAACTAAAGGTGTTTGCAGAATTATAAACAACGCTGTTTTAAATCCACTTTAAAAACAGTTTATTGATTCCAAAAACCTGCAATGTACAAGTGGAAGCTGCTTACAATGTTTGTTTGAAATCCATATTTATGCACAGTTTGTCTCACATTGTGGTCAGCTGGTCAGCGTGTATCACAACATGAAAGAGGGTTTAAATGGGAACAAATTTACTCAGTCTTTATTATTCTTTGAGTAGAATTCAGGATTTCACAAGTTGCGTTAGTCAACTTGTTAATGTACAACTCCACACATGCAGGTCCAGACCTGCCCGTGTATGATCTCCCTATTAATGGTGCAGGTCTGAGTGAAAACAACAACAAAATGAACTAAACTAAAAAAATTAAATTATTAAAAAAAAACTATAAAGATACATCTTTATCTCCAAAAAAAGTAGCTGGTTAATTTAATGTTTATGATAAACATGCTGGTGATTATTAGAAAAATACTCACACAGTCAATTAGTTACTTAATCATTATCTCTGGTATGTTTGGGACTGGTTTGACAGAAATGCCTGGGAGACTGATTGAGTGACTGAAACCTTTTTTCAAAGAAACGTGGTTAGTGGTTAACCTCAAATCTGATGCGCATCGTTTGGAATCATTGCTATTAATTTGTCCTCGTTTTCCAGCAGATTAGGGAATACATTGTCAATAATTTTGTTTCTTCAAGTCAATTTTCCATTCTTAGATTTTATCACATCAAACCACAAATCTGCTAAAAAGGTTTCATGTAAAGACAACATTGACATGACATGTTCAATTAAAAAAACAAACAAACAAACAATAACAACAGCTGTAACTCTATATTGATGGTGTTAAATAGATACAAAGGATTGCTATATAATAGCTCTCAGTTCCACGTGTTCCTCCTTCTCTCACATGAACAGCTGAAATAAATATTGCTATTGTCAAATCCCACTAAGGTGTCATTCACATGGCAACAGTGACATTGTAAGTGGCATGCATTTGTATGGAACAGTTTTTAAGTCAGACAACTCCCACAGTGTTTTACACTACAGTTTTGTCATTCACGTGTTCGGTGGTGATACACTACACACATAATTTAGGAAAAACTGTGTGTCAGTGTGGACAAGTCCTTAGCTGAGGTGCCACAAAATTTGCAGAACAGATTGTAAAAACTGAAATACATATAACAAAAGTGAGTCCGACCTCACGTCAAATACAATCACATTGGTTGATTCTGTGATCCGTATACGACCCCTAAAAACGAAAACGCTCTCACAGGTCGTATTTTGGAGCTTTCACAATCCAAAAGTACGAAGGAGATGGAAAGTAACAGTAAGTCATTGGAACACTGTCAATTTTACATTCTGCAGCTGTTTTATTACATTTAAGCAACTTTTACAACTGTCTTAATTCAATTCATTGCTAGAAAAAAGAGCCACATTTCTTGCCACGATTAGACACCAAAACCTCTTCGAAAAACAAACACTTTGATCAACCTGATATTATTATGAAAAAAAGAAGCAATTCTGAGTGTTAATAATTTTCAGTTACAGTGCGTGAACATATTCACAGATGTGTGGCTCTTGTTTTGGGTGTGGGGCCAGATGTGGAACAAAGAGCAACAACAGTGAATAAGAAGCTTTTTGTTATACATTTAAGCTCTTTTACATCCACAACTTGCGATAAAGTGATGCTCTTTTCAAGTGTCTGTGAGACTGTTTAAACAGCTGATAAAATCAGTTGATTATCAAAGATCTCTGTGAATATTTATTTTGATCAAAATGATAAAAGGGATTTCAGGTAAGATGGACGGTTTAAACGCTTCATGCAGCTCCTCAATTTCCAATTTTTTTTTAGTTTGTTTTGCTATCAACTCCTGAATCAATATACCTTGTGACGTTGGATTGTGAAAGAAACAGATAACTTATTGACTTTAGATCCTTTTACACATCTCAGACAAATACAATTAAATTTGATATGTCTGAATAAACTTGTGTTAAAACAAAACAAACTTAACATTGATGGTGTAGTAACGGTAAGGAAGAAACGTACCAGATGATACTTTCTTGTTTAACATGCACTGAGTAATGAAGCTCCAGAAATATTGTATTTGTCATATTAACCTAGCAACAGTTTCTAATAAAATAAACACCATATAAAACACTAATAACTGCTTTTCTGCAGCCTGTAAAGTATTGCTTAATGACATTTACTCCTATGCTGTGCAGGATTTCTGTTGCTGGAAGGCTGCAGGAAGTGAGAGTTCATTACATGACCTGTATGTGCACGTCTGCTTTCGTTGCAGTCTTTTAAAAGACAACTAAATGCTTAATGCTGACAAAAGTAAAGTAAGTGTCAGAGTAGAGCCAGACACAGGAACGAGGAAATGAAAATGGAAAATTCTCACTGAGATGTAGTTTTTTATCTTTGAGTTCATTCACCCCCAAATGCAAATAAAACAAAAGAAATCAGTTGAAAAACAAGAAGAAAAACAGGAACGATGTCTTGCAGAAACCTGTTTATTTTTTCATCAGCTCATAAAGAGGTCTGGTTTCACATGCTAATGAAATAAATAACACAGTAGGTCAACAATATCACTTTAAGAAAACATATTCACACAGTTCTACATCTGTAAAACACATTAATGCAAGTATTTAACACTTTTGACGCATAAGACAAACAGTTTGTGGAGGAGCAATACAAATAAACAAGACAGTGATGAGACCAGTCATGGTTGTACTCGCATTTGGTGGGAAACTGACAACTAACAGATAACTATTTACCAGACACACGTTTCATGGTTTAGCACACACACCCTTTTCACATCTAATACATGACTTGTTTTATAATTGTTTTAACTTTACCTGAGAAAATATTTGATGTCAATTGTGAAAGATAACTGTTGATAATATTTGATTAGGTTTAGTTTACCTTGAAAGGGAATGCGTTACTTGTCAGAAAGTAATCTTAAGTAAGCTAACTCAGTGTTGAAATGCTGCTTGAAAATGGGTAGTTAGGTGCTATGTTATCTGATGTGGGAGTTCAGTCAGAGCTTGCAAGTAAATCAAAATTCTTTAACAGTTCAATCCAATACACTTTAAACAATCCAAAGCATGAAAAAATCTCCCCAAAAATCCAAAATGCACTGTAAGGAGTCTGACTGGGATCACACATAAAATGTAAAAATATAATCCAAAACATACTGAACCATCAGAAGAAAGGCGAGAAGCAGACAGACTGTTGTTTGTTAACTAAGATCATAAACTTGGATGGACAAGGGCAAACAGCAGAAACACACAAGCTCCAGGGAATCTCTAGAAACTTGTTGCAAGGCCAAACCAGTACACCAGAGGAGATCATGTGAGAAAAATGAACATTTGTACATGGAACCGCAGGTGAGAAACATGGCTTGACTTCAGCAGAACAGTGGGGCACGATTTACATGATTACTCAAGGGAGATGTCATAACATATAAAACTTGAACCAGGATTTTAGATATCCATGTTAAAGGTAAAGGTTCAAGCAGCCTCATGTTCCTGTCATGTCTGCTGCATTTATTATTAAAAAAAATAAAAGGTTTGTGGGATCGTAAGGAACCTCCCAGGATGTGGGTGGAAGAAGAAGTACAACCCCAGGGTGACCAGATGGATAGAGCTGATGGTAGAAAAATGGAGAAGGACACAATCCAAAACCATTCAAGCTGAACTCCAAGGTCTAAGTGCATCACTTTCTGATGACACCATCAGTCACATTTCAAACCATAATGGGTTCAGTGGAAGAAGACTCAGGAGGGCTCCACTGTTGACAGAAAAACACACAAAAAGTCTGAACTGGAACAAAACAAAATCCATGTTGACAAACCCCAAAGCTTCTGGGAGAAGATTGTTTGGACTGATGAGACAGACTGGAGCTTGTGGCCATTTACATCAGCTGTATGTTTACAATAGGAAAAATAAAGGTTTTACAAAAAGAAGATTATGAAACTTGGAGAGCGCTTGGCTACTTGGCTGCACCTGGCACAGAATCAAAAACAGCATCAAGACATTCTGGAGTGAAATGTGCTGCCCAGAGTCAGAAAACTTGATCGCAGGTCATGAGTTCTCAGACAGGGTAATGTGGAAGGAGTGGAAACATGCAGTCTGAAGAAGGTTCCCTTCAAACCTGAGATGGATGGAGCAGTTTGCTTATGAGGAGTGGACCAAAATACCTGTTGACAGGTTCAGATTGAGTTACAGAAATGACTTGATGGCAGAAAATTTCTCAAAACTTTTTACAAGAAAATGGGCCATCATTTATGTTGTCCAGGTCAATTTTAATAGTTGTATTATTATAATTATTATAATTGTTATTTGTTTGAACTACTATTTTTAAAGCACATCACTCATCTGCTAATTTTCAATCTTTTTTTTTTTTGTAAATTTCTTTATACATTTTGAGAACTTTTTTCCAGTTTCAAAGTTGTTTCAGTGACCATTGTAGGTTATTTACAAATTTGTTCACATTCATCTTTGTAAAAAAGGAATAATGGATGTTTTCTTGATTCTCTCTTGAAGTAATTCGTTTATTCTCATCAGCAGGAAATAATAAAGTAATAATTGCAATTAGAAAGTGTGAAGACATGCAAAAAAAGTAGAAATAGTAACTATGAATCAAAATAGCCTGAGTGAAAAAAAAGGATTCTGATGCTACAGAATAAAAGTTATGTAGAGACGACAGGGCAGAAGAAAACAAAGCTGTGTTGTCTTGTTGAAAATAAGACAGTCGTGCACCTCGTTCCAACACAAGATGGAAGTCAAACAAAGTGTCTTACACGCTGACATGTCATTGACAAATCCTTAGTTACTAATAAATTCATATTAAACTGACTTTTGAAAAACGCAGCATTAAGGTAAGAATTAAATGAATCAGTAAAAGTCAAGACCTGACGTATTTTTACCTTTTTTAACGTTATTATAAGCTTGATGGTCCTAAAACATTTATCTTTTTCCTTCAATCTGATAATAACATAAATGAAGTTAATGGAATAAATGAAAAAGGCCACGGTAACAAATAACATCAGCTGGTCTGTGGAATGTGAAAAAAACAAACAAATAAACACATAAATACCTGTTCACCTGTCCTGGATGATAAGTACGGAAACACCCTCAGGCTTGTTTTGTCTTTTTTTTTCCTCATTGAAGAAAAGAGGTAAAGGGGAGGGGTGAGAGAAGGAGGCCCTGGTTGACCTTTTAGATTATCAGTTCACTGCCTCAGGTGAATGACTGGGAGAGAAGGAAGGAGTAAAGAAGAAGAGAGGTGGGGACAGGGTGAGGTAAAGGTAAAGAAGCAATGTGTTCATTTCCTTTCGACTCTGCTTCAGGCAGTGGATTTTCACCAACGCCTCATCTTGCTGCACATTGTCTTGTCAGTGAAAAGTGTGTGAAAACTCCACCCACAACAAGCTGAAGACACATAATAAGCAAGGTTATTCTGTGAAACTTCCCAATGAAGAAACAAATTCTGTACAGACACAAAAGAGTGTTTAGAACAAATCAAATCACATGTATATTTAGTGCAAATTTTTACTTGATCTTCAAATGTGAAAACTTAGCTGATCATGTGATAACATGGTCAGATTAGATTTTTTACAGAGGGAAAATGAAAAAACATAGATGGTGAAAAAAAAAAGAATTAAATACATTTAGTTTGTGGAAAGAAATTAATACAGTTCAGTATTAAATTATTAACAATTTTATTCTACATCTAATACGGTTAGTTATGTTGCAATTTGGTGTAAAAACTTTCATATAAATCCTGTTTTCCCCATCCTGAGCATAGAGACAGGCAACAATAAGGAGAAATTTATTTTACCAGCGACCAGATTAGGGAAGAATAAATATCTAAATATCTGTTGATCGACAAGCTAGACAGGAAACAAAATAAATCAAAACCCACACAGTTGATCTTCCTTATTTTATCATTCATTTAAATCTGCTATTCACCAGTCGACAAATACAGTAAATATCCAGTCAATACTTGACAGGGAAGAGAAGTCAAACAGAAATCATTTTTTTTGTTTTTTTCTTAATGTCAGATATCTATCGCTACATGATTTAAGACAATTATCCTTGCAGGCATTATTTTTACTAGACTAGACATAAAGAATAGGACAGGAGGTCAAATATGTCAGCAGCCAGAGCGCTCACATTGTACCACAACATGTATGTTTTAAAGCTGGAAAAAACATCCAACAGTGGAATTAAAAAGAAAGAGAAAACTACAGAAAGTAACAAATATATATACCCAAATATACATATCCATATATAACCTTAAAGTTGTGACAATAAGAGTTGAAAGGTTTGTGAAAAGTTTGCTTAAAGTGATTGTAGGAAGCTTTTTTTATCATATTTGAACACAGTTTCCCAAGACAAACTGAGCACAGATGTTGCCTGATGTAAACATTTTAACTCCTTAATCATTTAGTCAAATAAACTATCCTGGTGCTGACTAAATATATAATTGTGATGTCTTTTCTGGTGAACTAAATGTATAGTGTCAGTACTCAAATATGAGATTGTGACAAATGTTGTATAGTTTAAACCCAAACATTGGCTTAGCATAATTTGTCATGGCGTCAGTTCAAAGCTTTAGCCCCCTGCGTCATTTTGTCATTTTGAAAAACACATGAAAGCCAAAACCACACTTGTCACAGAGATACCACATCATGGCCACGGATCATAACTGAGATCTAGTTTCATAAAGTATCTAGGATTTTTTTTTTCAATGGGTAGTTATTACAAGATCTAGTCGCATGGAAAGTGAAAAACTTTCTTATTACAGATTTACATCATGGGTACAAACATCTGGATTGAAAAATAGTTGCTAATTTCCACATCTCTTCTTTTAATTAACCTTTCTGTGTTGGATTTTTTATATTGGAAACAAAAGTGAGAAGTCCTTATTGGATTTGTCTTAAGTCCTGATTCCTGCGCTGTTTTTCCATGAAGCGACGGCCAACATCTTTATGGTCATGTCTATGAGCAGCTGACTTGCACTGGAACACCACATACAACCACCCATAATTAGAACAAGATTGTTTGACTTACTGCATTACCCTGTTATTACTCAAACTGAAGGACACAAGGCTTGGTTTTAATAACTGCATAAAACGGAGGGAAATTTTGAGCAATCAAAAGCAGATGAGTATTTACATTTAAGGTTGATGTCGTTTGCTTCACTGCTGCTGTTGATGGATGACTGGCAGCAAAGTAAATCAGAATGGATTTTATCTTTTCAAATGAATAAAAATGTAAAATGTCTTCATGTTAACAAAGTGAAAGATCTCATGAAGGAGTGAACATCATCATAAGTGCATATTAACACAAATTATTAATGATCCCAAGGGTTTTTCTCCTGGATTCCAATGGCTTATTAATAATTCACTATGGGATTTGAAACAGATTTAGTATTGGCCGATTTAATTATCATGCAAGTAAAAAGGCTGTTAAAGGCCAATAATCTTTCTCTCATGGTAATCAACTTATTGATAAACCTCCAGGGTGTAGAGTAAACCAGCTGTTCATGAGAACACAAACGACGGAAGAGACGTTTTTGTTTTAAAGCTGCAACACCGTATCGATTCTAACCATCCCCCTTCACTGCTTTTACCACCACCACCGAGCTGTAGTGATGGAGAATAAGTATTAGGTAAAATAGTGTCGGAGCAGTAAATGCAGACGACAAGAACGGTGGTGAAATTATGGAGTTTAACAAGTCTTAACAGCTTCAGCAGAAATGTCAGCACAAAGTCAAAGTCAATAAATCTAACAAGTTTAGTAAAGTGACAAAGATTTGGAGAAAATGTGTGTTTCATACTGGAGGGTTGTGATACAGAAACTTCTGGGATCAGTTAAACTGGTGGCTGCAGGGGTCCACACATGTCTCAGTGTGTGAATCGTGTTTCAGCTTATTAGCCCTCATGAGCTGCTTTATGTGGTAAATAAGAGAGAAACTATTTTGTCTGTTGACGTCATTGTTCTCAGCTTCTTTAAATGAGTTCAGAAAAAAGTATTTGGGGGATTTTATTTTGAAAAGAAGAACCGTAATATCAGATCAAATTATTTTCTTACTACAAACATCAGCTGTGATGTTGTGACCAGAAGATAACTACTTTGGCTTTCTCTGTTTATTTGTTTAGTGTCCCAGGATGTTTCTTTAATAGCTGTGATCACTCAAATCATACTACAGTTTAAAGTCTGTTACATAACTACCTAATGCATTAAAAATCTCAGACATATTGTAATACATGAAACTGTCACACAATATAAATAAATCCCAATGAGGATTGGGCCTCGTTTGAACCAAATTTGACCAAAGTTCTGCTTTTCCACTGTGTTATGATTTGTGTTTGGTTAGGTTTTATTCAAAAATACATACAATTAGGGGTTACATATAGGAATTAAAATAAGAAATGCTTAGCAATAACAAAAACATGTTCAGGGTTCAACATTAAATTATATATGTTCCCTGTTTAAGTAATGACATCATGTGAACTCTAACCAATGCAAACAAAAAGCAACATAAAACCAGTCATCTAACAATTTGGGGGATTTGCTGTTAAACCACAGTTTTTTTGTGATGGATGATCAACATTGATTTTACATGTTCTTGGCCGTTTGTTGTGTTATTGCAGCCACATTTTGTGTTGTTTTTTTTGTGAAACCCCGCAAATCATTGTTCTTTAAAGCAAACTATCATCCTTTGACTAACAAATTGTCCATATGTTAAATCTCACAGAGGAATGCTTTTCAGTTCTGTGAGCTTTGCACTTCATATCAAGAGTGAAGCTCTAAACAGCTGCTGCTTCACTTTCTCTCTGTGATGTAGCAAAGAAACCTGAGATGTGTTATTGATCAGACTTCCAGGTTGTTAGCTAGCAGCTTGATGTCTCCATATTCACTTTATGACCCTGTCCTAGGAGTAGTGGGGGTGTGATGAATGATCGATGAAACTATACCACATAAATCTTCCCTGTAGAATTTCAGCATTTAGACAAAGATCAAGTGTTTAAATTTCAAACTTTCTCACCATGAACTCATTTAATTATCTTCCTGAAGTTACTTTTATTATTTATGCTTAATAATATATAATTGCACATTTTTTCGTAGAACTCCGGCAGCTGAGAAAAGCTGGATTTGTTTTCTGTCTGTGATTTTGAATGTTTAAACTCTCCATTGTGGCCTGTTTGAGAAAACCCAGGCTACACTGGATTCATTTTTTTAATACTTAATCATTATCTGGCTCATTGTCCTCAGTATAATTTTACTCGCTTGTCACTCTGGCCTGGTGCTGAAAGCACGTCTGTTCAACTTGGCCTAGGAACAGGGGGAGGGGTAGAGGGGATTAGACTGTTCAAAAGACAGGTATGAAGAGGGGGAATGCTGAAGAAAAATATCTGAGCACAATTTTGCAAAAACACCTTTTAAGCTAAGAAAACACTGGAGCTTAGGAGAAACAGCTGTGAGCACTGAAGATAAAAACACAGACAGGTAATAATAAAATAATAAGCCTGCTGAGCTACAAATAAAATTATTCTGATTGAATTCTGATAAGAGAATAAAGTCTAACAAAGGGCCTCTCGGCTTCCTAAGCTGACCTTGACACCACACCTAGCACAGAAGAAGAAAAGGGGTGAGCTTTGGCAAAGAGGCCCTGCTGGCTTTATTCTGTAGCTGTGAACACCAGATTTACCACAGAGTATGAAAATTGGCAGAACAACACTGTCTCGCTCCCTGGTACCCTGCAAGTATAGACTTTATCATGTTAATGTTGGAGCAGATCCAGCAGCTGGACTGATTCTGGACTAAACACTTTGATATTTATGAGTAGGGATAATTGTGTGCATTCGTGAATGTGTGTGGTTTGTATTCTGAGCTTAATACAGAACGCCAGGGAAACCCCAAACCACCCAGTTTGTCATCTTGTCCTATACCTCACTCATTTCTGCCTTTCCTGTCATCTGTCTCTTTCTCCCTTTTCGCTCCTCATGCCATCTGGCGTAAGTGAACAGATCTCTGACAGAAGCGCTCAGACAGTTCACTCTTACTGGTCTGGCGTGTGTATTTTATGAGGTTTGTTTTATTTCTCCAAATCTTTCTCCAAAAAGTTCACTGACAACTTGAACAATAAAGAGCTGAAGGGGGCAATAAAAAGACATTTTCCTCCTAAAACTGAAACTACAACTTGTTCATTCTTGCAAAAAATTATCTAAAATTACATTAGAAGAAAATGCAACTTTAAGGGATTGAGCGTATAACCACTAACAAAGTGTAAAAATAACTGACAGTGACTTGAGGCTTGTTTTTTATTGTGTGAATTCAACCAGGCAGTTTTATTGCCTGGAAACAGAAGTGTGGTTACACCATGTTTTGATGTTGATATGTCACCAAGGCAACCAAGTAAATGCCACACATTGAAGATGGTTCGGTGAAATTTGTGTATTTAAGTCCTGATAGTTTTCGGACATGTCTTGCTTAAATGTTGCCAAATAATTATTTTAATCGTATATCCAACATACTATAGAGCGTCTTTATTAGCCTCTCTTTGTCCCATGAGCAGCCAGGCTTAGCTCTCCTGATTTATGGGAACTCGGGGAGTCAGAATAAATGAGAGTGAGGCAAATGAGAGTATAAATCATCATCATCATCTGAAGCAACTCTGGTATCATTAAACAGCAGCCAAACCTTTGTTGGAGGCAAAAACAAAATACGTGTAAAAAAAAACAAAAAAGTAAGAAAAATGAGAACTGTGAGAAAAAAAGTTGGGAGACTAAATTTTGACCAGTAAGATAATACTTCTAAAATTTGTCATGCCATCTATATCTTACAAATTTACTACACATGCCCTCTAGTTAACCCATCTATCAAATCCACAAATGGATTCCTCCTGTTTTTGTTCTTTTATTACAAATAAGTTTTGTTTTTTGACAGATCTCAGTTTGTGTTTGCACAGTATGCAAATATAGTTTATTTTCGGCAATCTGTAAAAATGCAATATACTCGAGATTCTTCAGTCTGTTTTTAAATAGTTGTTGTATCTGTAGACTGATGTAGTGGGAGTTAGTCAGGTCATCATCCAAAGCTTTGGGATATCAGACTTCTTCATCGTAGCATCAGATCCTTACTCCAGAGGTAACTTGTTTTAAGACAAGACTTCAAATTTATTCTTTGATAAAGTTTCTGATTATAGTTAGCTTGGGTTACCCTGATCTATCTCTTTATGTATGCTGCTATAGCCTCACACTACTAGAGAAAAAAAAAACTGATTGTCATTCTTAAACCCTGTCTTTATTCTCAATAATTTATATTTGCAATTACAGCTGCCATTTACTTTGTGATTGTTTGTTTGTTTGTTTTGTTATTCTTGTCCTCTAATTTGTCAGCAAACAAACAGTCAGTAAGATATAGATATGTTGAGTTTTGGTCTGGAAAAAGGCATAGTTTGAACAGTATGTGTATCCATACCAGTCAGACATGCAAAGAGTTGAACCTTGTCTCTGAAGTCAAATTCATTGTTTTGGTTTTTTTTACATTGTTTTCTTTCCCTATTTCTCTTTCTCTTGTTTGACTTGGAAAAAAAAAATTTAAATGCATAAATAAGAAGGCTCGACATACCTGCTGTGACTCTTAACCTTTATTATTTTTTAAATCGTTACTGATCGAAATCATAAACACTCCGTTTACATGTTAAACAGTCCATGGGGTATTTCTGGTGACTTTTGTATTTTGTGATTTGCAGCAAATTGGCACAGGATATTATGGCCAAACATCTTGAATTAGGTCGAGTTTCTTTAAAACACATTCTTAGAAAAGTTTTAGGATTTGTTTGGATGCAAGATATCAAATCTAAACTCTGCTGTCATTTTCATTTAGAAAGACAAGATTTTTTTCCATATATTTTTTCTTCTTTTTAACTTGTTTTTTTCTAAGAACTGAACAGTCAGATTTTAACTTGAATTTGCTGAGAAAGGACTGAAGCATGTGACTCCACAGCCTGCCACCCACGAGTCGTGTTGTGTATTCTTATAACAATATGATAATAATAATAATAATACAGTGATATTATAATCTGCTTGTTTGTTAAAGACATGTTTCATAACCAAAATACATGTACAGCTGCAAACATTTTTTTAAGTCCACGTGCAAGTGAAGTCTAAATTTGCATTTTTGATGCCTAAAGATAAACAAAAATCCTTATGACAAAAATAAAATCTTGACTGATTTCATAATTCATGTATAAAAGGGTTCATTCCAACAGAAGCACTAAAGGTGTTCATTTTTCCAGTAACAGTTTTTGCATTTTGTCTCAGAATGTATTTATTTTTCTCTCTAGAACAAATATTGACATAGTGTGAAATGGCATTGCATTGTTATTTATCTTAGGTTTCATTTCATTGATTCCAATTGAGGAAAAGACAATTTTTATTTTTTAAACTAAGAGAGGGTGTGTCTTCCTGTCAACATGATGATCAGACACACACTGCTCAAGTCCAGGATCTAGACCTTTGTGGTTAAATGGCTGTTTGAATATTATGGCTCAGTTTCAAAGCCCCTTCTGCTTCTATAGCTACATATAAATACATGCTTGTGGCTAATATATTTAAGAATATATACACTCACACATAAAAATAAACTGTGTACAAACATAATCGCACACATACTACACAAATGGATGCATATGACTTTCTCTGCCTTTTTTCTATGAGGTGCATTTGATTGACAACGCC
Source organism: Pachypanchax playfairii (assembly GCA_006937955.1). Taxonomy (NCBI): domain Eukaryota; kingdom Metazoa; phylum Chordata; class Actinopteri; order Cyprinodontiformes; family Aplocheilidae; genus Pachypanchax; species Pachypanchax playfairii. The sequence continues at coordinate 5,523,877 of SSNP01000003.1, read as the reverse complement.
TGCCCCAACCAGGGATTATAGTGGAAAGAGGTGAGTGTGTGTGGGGGGGAGGGGAGAAGGGATTCTAAGGGAGGGGTGACAAGGTTTAAAGGCAGGGTGAGGGAGAGTAAAAAAGAGGGTTGAGGATTAGGCCCACTGAGCTTCATTAACCTGAATGTTTACACAAGCTGATCTCTTGCAATGAGCCCCTTTTCCTTCCCACAAGTGTCCCCTTCAAGACCGGCTGCCCCACGCTGCCCCATCCTCCAGCGCCTCGATTCAAGTCAAACAGCCACCTTTAAAATCAACATACCAAACAATCTTTTCTTCCAGACAAGAGATGGAATTTTATTGCTGTAATATTTCATATTTATTTTTATTAAGTTTTGAAACTGTGTTTGAAACCATCAAACAACAAACCAGATTTCTCTCTCCTTTTTCCTCCTTATTTTATTATTTTGTACTGTTCACAGGAGCATTAATATCTTACAGTTAGTTATTAACAAGGTCATGAACATTGCAACTTTTCTTTAGTTAGAAAATACTGATAAGAATTCTTGTTTATCCAAGTATACAGTAAAAATACTCCACATTTTCTCTATATAGGAGTTTTGCCTTAATATTTTACCTAACATTTACTTGTGCTTTACTTTACTTTAGTTTTTTTTAATTAGGTCCCTATCTTAAGCTCAACTTAAAATTGGTGTTGTTATTTAACGCTGATGAGAACTGTAGTTGTGTCAGAAAATTAACATTTAGATGACATAGTGGCTTCTGTCATAAATGAGTCTGATACTGAGATATGAGTAAAAGATTCTTGTTATACCACAACAGAGTAGATCCTGGTTTTTATTAGGTATTACAGCATAAAGTAACACAAAAGTTTACAAGGGTAAAGAGCCACTAAATTAGTGCCAATCATAAGTCAGACTTCAAACACACCAAGTTCTGCTTTTGTTGTTTCTCTCCAAGGACCCATTGAGCTGTCCAGAACTGTGCTGGAGCTCTAAAGACAACACTGGGGGCTATTTGGTTCTCAGATTAAAGAGGCTGAGTGAGACAGTCACCTGAAAGCTTCAGTAGTAGGACACGCTCTAGAGGTTTCCCCCCAAAAGAGCAGTTAGCAGAACTGCCGGAATTGTTTAACATCTCCTGTGAAAGGTTGTTTTCTCTTTCCACCGAGGTGGAAAAGTAAATTAACGCTCATTCTATGTCTGGCTCTGGCCCTGATAAACTGAAAACGGTGTGTTGACAGCACCAGGATTGCTTCCGTTAAGCTGTAACTAAGGGACATGGTTTGTGCTTGGGTAAACAGAAAGAACTCCAGCACTTTTACTTAAAAAAACAAGTTGTGGCATATATTTCAAAACTACTATGACATCAAATGGACTGGCAGATCAACTGGAAGTTATTCTGCAAAAGGCACTTTTTTTTATGACATCGACCATGTGGGTCTAATTTTTCACTTTGAATGATTGTGGGTGTTGTGGAGGTTCATTGTGAGTCCATGCCTGTTTGACAAGATGCTGATTCTTGAAACACAAAAAGCAAAAAGAGGGAAATGCTCGAGACAGAGAGAAAAAGACCAAAAGCCGACAAGAGTGCCAAATCACGACTGCTGTGGACCAGTCGTCTACATAGTCTCTGACAGGAAAGAGAATGTGGGAGGAAGAGAGGGGGAATGAGATACTGGAGAAAGGGGTGGTTGGAGGAAAAGAGAGAAAAAAGTTTTTGAGGAGACATCTGGCTTTGATTATCAGGGCCAACATGGACAAGCCAGCCTTTGCTGCTTGTTTTGACTGGACTTTTCAGGGGAAGTCATTGTTATTTGTTTTTTTAATTGCAAGTGGCTTGTTAATTGATGAGTATAAGCCATGGAGACAATGAATTAGCAAAGATTGACAATACTGAAATGAGACAGCTTTGGTATATTCCTGAAATTCCTCCACCTCTGAAACGTCTGCATTCATAAAACGTATTGGAAAGCCACACTGCAGCTTTAAAAATACTTATTGTTCTAAACTTCAAAATATGGTAAAGTTTCTCAAAAGTCCAGAAAAAATGAATTCAAACTTCTTATCTGTCACTAACTTTTAGACATATTGAGTGTGAGAGAAAACTCATGGCAGAGCATCGTGCACAGTTGAATATGAATAAACCATCAAGTACGGAGAATCAAGCCAAGTAAAACTCAGCACACAGGCATCACAGCGGAACAAGAATTAAACTCTTTACTGGCAAGTACAGCCAAATTCATCTAACCCTCCCTCCGTCTCCAGAAACTCACTCACAAACTCAATTGCCCATCAACAAAACAGAATGACCTTAAAAAAACATCATGCAATGGACCCCCCACCCCACCACCACCACCACCACCTTGCCCATTTTCAGCCCATTTTTAAAGGTCTGAAATAGACGTTAGTTCAAGTTAGACTGACTAAAAATCCAGGCNTAAGACTGGTTTGAAGAGAAATTGGAGATTGGGAGAAGGCTGCTGGTATTCAGTGGGCTTTGGTTCTGTGANTTGGAAGTGATTTCTGCTTCTGCAGCAAGAACAGATGTATAAATGTTCGAGGGGTCTGGACCTCGCTCTCTGCCACTGTTAGGTTAAGAAAAATCCAAAGGTTTTTGAGGGATGAGATTAAAGTGGTAAAGCTTTCATGAAAATAAATGGATGGAAATATTTTTAACAGGCTTTTTTACATTGTAAAAATAAAATCATGTTCTATACTGCCTAAAATAACTTATCTATTATAGATGATCAAAGTTTTTCATTTACACTTTTAAAACACAAATTAGTTAAACTGGCTTTCGGTCTCGAACCTTTGACCATTGCACTTTGCCGGCTGCTGCAACACAATGTAATCAGTGTAACGTTATCCAGAAGACGGGAAGCAGCTGGGAAGTGGAGACCAGGAGTAACGGGAGGATGTTCTCTCTGCTTACCAAACAGAAACCCAAGAAGATCTTTTCCAAGGTTGAGGAGAAAGGTGTTAAAGGAAGTATCTGTATCCTGAAACCTGCTTCGCATCTTTAGGGTCTTCAGCAGCAGTTTGTTTGTCAGACTGTGTGAGGATTTGTGTGTAAATAATCGTGCAAGTGAGAAGGAGAAATATTCAGTTAGTAAAGATCACAAAGATACATGTGATGCTTTCAAAATGATAATCGTTCCATAGTTCTTGGCCTATTTGTTCTATATTTTACAACGTGACCATTAATTGTACTATTTTGCCAATTGAGCAGACTTGTGTGAGATTAAAAAACATTACAACAACATGTTTTATTATTATGTCTCATAACTGGGAGGTCTGACCATTTTTACATATCCTCTAACTGTGATTAATAAAAGAAATAGAAGGTAATAACAAACTAATTTACATTTACTGACTTTTCTTTTGTGTTTAGTTGCTGGAATGAAAAGTCTTTAATCCATCACAGTCAAATGTGGTGTGCTTAACACTTTGTGAGTGTTCAGGCTCAAAACAGTATTAAATCAACACAAAAAGCCAAGAACAACTCAACACATATTAATACAGAAGATTTTAAACTGTTTTGATGATGATTATCTGAAAAAAAATGGGTATGAGTAGCATATTAATTGCCAACAGATGCAAATTGAACTTCTTAAAAATGCTCGGCGCAACCGTACCATCACAACAGAAGAGAATTATTGTAATCCCAATTAACAAAATAATGTAAGATTTTAATTTCAGTTGCATTTTCCTTCAGCCTAACTTTAGTGCAAGGTAAAGTTACTAAATTTTGAATGATGTCATGTTTTCAGATAAGCAGACAAAAACACAGAAATGCAGGTGAGACATGTGGCTGTCCATTATTAAATCATCAACCCAGCACTATATATGCCATTAGGCATGTAATTGATCTCTTAAATCAGCTTTAATGAGCTGCTGAGTAAGAAGCATGGCTGATAGATGAGGGAATAGAGTCTCTTAACTTTATGGCACTCTGAGGGACTCTGTATTAATGACAGTGATGCAAAGCTATGTGTTACTGGTTAGTATATATAATGATGTTAACCTTGCCAGATGTCACACAGTTGTGTCAGCATATGAGGACATTGGTACATCACTTTGTGTCACATCAGGTTTTGGCAATTGAAATAGTCTGACTATAGGGCTCCTAACTAACTACTTGGTTTCAAAGACAAGCACCCATTCAGGACAGGAGCAGGAGCCCATGTCCTTTTTTTCTGCTGTAAATACTTCACTCAACTCAACACTGCAAATTTATTGATGGCTTTTAACAATATTTATTGCCTCACTTCCACTCCCTGTGGGCACTGAGCCTGTAATCTTCCAACCTGTTCATGAGATCATTTGTCAAACCCTCGATCTTATCTTCTCCCTTCTTTCTGCCTGCCATCATCTGGTGTTTTCGAGCTCTGGAAGGAGTACAGTGTCTGTTCATGCTTAGGAGGTAGACTTGCAGAGGTGAAAAAAATAAAGAGAGAAACAAAGTGCAATAGACCTTGGAAACTACCTCCCTCCATGTCTTTCCTTTCCTTTTTAAAAACAGAATTTACAGCTGATTAGCCTCCACTGTAAAGACAGGCCCCAATTCACAGAAGGAACGCTGCAAAACATTTATGCAAGGCCAGACGCAAAGACCCTTATAAAAAACATGTGTTCTTCCAAAGACCCCTCAGAGAGAGTGAAAACTGTGCAGATGGCTCATATTCAGCACATCACTGAAGAAACTACCATTGTTCTAGAGTAAATAAACTTTTCATTTGGAATGTTAAAACAACAATGTTCACAAGGAAATTTAAATATGACAGCTGGAACATGTTTGCCATCCTGTTGGTTGGCTTTGCACTAATAACTGGAAAACCTGTTGGCAACAAAATTAAAATCTGCCAACACCTTTCCAGCTCTTGAAGCTCAGTGCTACCAGCCTACGTGTAAGGTTGTCACACTGCAGTACATAATGAACAACTGAAAGTAATTTATTAGTCCAAATGTTTCACAATTTTAGCCAGGTTTTTTAGCCAAACCTTTGTTATTTTCCAGTTTAGAACAGTTTGTTTGATGGTGATCTTTGCCAAGATTCATTATAATCTTGAAAAACAGATTTAATTCAAGCTGCTGCTGGATGATTGTGTCAAAGGCTGTAGAGACGTTGATAAATATAATTTGGCATTTGCTTTTCATAGCACGTGCTGGGCATATACCATGTGTCATGTGAACTGACTGGTTCTTGGACTTCTGATTCTGCTCTATTTGTAGATTCATCAGATATTTATTAACTTACTGTTTTGCATTGCAACATTTCCTGTTTGCCATCTTCACACTTATTACAGTCATTGCAGCAATGTTTTTTTTTAACTTTGTAGAAATCAAAAGGTTTACTTGCAGCTTTGCACTTGAACTTCAAACTGCAACAGTCAACAAAGCGTTAAGAAAAACATAGCTAAGCTCATGATCTATATGTTTACTAAAAAATGACACGGCTATTCTGCAAAAACCAAAATAACAAAAAATCTAATTGTTAAGCTAAAAAAATATATGTAAAAAACACTCTGAAACATCCATCACAACACAGCAGTATTCAACATCACCTACCGGGCGCACACTTTGCTGTAATATGAGTGTTAGGCCAAAAAATGGGCAGGAGATGGCGAATGTGTGAGTGAAAAATTGTTTCAAAGAAGTGAAAGTGAATTTTATTATTGCTAAAGACATGTATGAAGAGGCACCAGCTGGCGTGGACATTTAGACCCAGAACTACTGCTGCCAGGCTTCAGCTGCTACGTGTGCTCAGTCTTTACCACATACCCACAGAATACACAAGGCAGCCACAGGTATGTCCCCATCACCCCAGGCCACACAAGTCACAGCCAGAATGCTGTCAGACGTTTTTGGGTGCCCAGTCAAACTAATGAATTGTGATTGTATGGTGCCAGAGCACAAGCAATTGTTCCATTCATAAACCTGCCATTGATGCTTACAGCCACTGAAGAGGGTCTTCTACACCATCAGACCATCGTATGAATGTCTGTTTTTACAGACTGTAAATTAGCCAAGTGTGAGTATGTCTATTTATCTGGTAGCTGGTCTGTGGGGTTGTGTCTGCGGGTGTTCAGCGTACGCTGCCACAGTGGAAAAGATAATCGCAAAACTGGCTGGCTGATGGTAAAATCCATCCAGGTGGATGGGCGCTGGTGAGGGAGTCTCGGTTTGGCTCGGCTCACAAAGGTTCTGGTGCATCATGAAGTTTGTGGTGAAGAAAATGTTGAGCTGTGCACTTTAGAGTAGCTTGTGGATTAAAAATGTCACATAGGCTGGTGTAAGAAGAAAAAAATGTTCTGCAATCATGTGTTGGAGAAGCCATGGGAACATTCAGCCTGTGCACTTCTATATATTAGAAGTTAAGCAGTGTAGGTGCAACTTGACTAATACCCATATGGAATCACTTAAAATTACAAATCCTTCTAAATTTGGATTCAATCAATCAGTCAATCAATAAGAAGTAGCATAAAGTGAAAACTTTAGTGAGCTAATAAAATCAATGTGACACCAACTAAGAGAATAAAAAATAGTTATGAGCACCATTTCCATCTGACATAGTTTCAGCTATGAGTTTCAACATAAATAGAAAAGAAATGAGAAAATAATTGTGGTGGACTAGTGCGTGCAAGTGTGTGTGTGTGTGTGTGTGTGTGTGTGTGTGTGTGTGTGTGTGGGTGGGTGTGTGTGTGTGTGCATGTGTGTGTGAGAGAGACAGAGTGAGACAATCTACAGTCTACATGCTGGATGTGCTTTCCAAGATTTTGGATTTCTCATTAAAGGTGAAGGACATGAACTATGGCTTGATACATGGAGCTGGAGTTGAGAAAATGTGGCAGCATTTGCTCTTCAGTTTAAAATCCCAGAAGATTCTCTTACACAGGGTGAGGGGGAATGTTGTGGTGAAGGTAGAACTGGATCTTTTACATCCACTGGACTTTAATAAATTTGACAGATTTTTGTAACAACAAAAAAATTATCGAAGGAAGACACTGCGGCAAGTTCTTCCTTTTTGTGTTTTTTTGTGGACATATTTTAGGTGACGCTCATTTGAGTTTAAAATAGTTGTTTGCTCTCCTCAAAATTTGAAATGTATCAGTGACATCCTTAAAAATCACATTCAACGGCAGCAACGTTAGACTAAAGACAGAAACAGGAAGTAACAGGTCTGAGATTCCCTTGTAACCGTAGGTTGTTGGTTTATTTCTTGGTATCAGAACATTGAGCTTTAGGGTTGGAGAAACTGGATGACATTTAAGAAGTGTGTGCTACTGAGAAACAAGAAGAAGCTGAGTGATCAGACGAGAACAAAAGGAACTTAGACATTTGACAACCGATTCATACATGAGTAACCAGTTTTGGTCTCTGTACCAGTTTTCACCCCACAGAGAGAATTCAGCGATGAGACTGTTTCATTTTGTTCATTTGCAAAACTTGAGCTTGTTTGGCTGCAGGATTTAAAGGGTCTATTTCTATTAACTTCTGCCAATGTAAACACAGCAATTCCTCTCCAATTAGAAACACTAAATGCATTGGACTCGGAGAAATACCAGGGCTTTTCCATGCAATTAATGCAGCCTTAGTCTCCATCTAGCTGCTTAGAGTGGCTGGGATTGCTAACATGTATACAGTTTCAGTTCAAGGCTAGTCATTGGAAGTCTGATTGGGCAGGTTGGACTCATCATGGAAATATAAACATGAGGTCAGATGGGCATTTGGTGGTTGGGGTTTTCTTTGGGTCAGCCATGGAAAAATTTTCCCATCAGACTGACCTCTAACATATATTTTACTGGGTAGCATCAGGAGAGCGAGTCAGGGGAAAGACATCCTTCAGGTGTGTAAAATGCAGTATAACTTAGTGCTATAGTAATGTCTGTTTGTAAATCTAGAAATTAGGATTTAGTTGATTTATAATTTGGTAATTTTCTTGATTTGATAAAAAAATAATAATACAAAAAAACTGGTGCATTTAGTTTTTACAGCTCTTTAATTTTGAAAACAATCAAATTCAAGACAGTAGATGACCTTGTTCTAGTCCTCCTTTGTCCATCAGTGAATAGTGTGTTCCTAGTGTGTTGCTTTGTGTCATCAGCCTGGTGTGCTGTACTCTCTCAAAGATAGTTTGCTAACAGAGCTTTTACTCCATTGCCTCTAATGAAAATCTATACTAAACATTTAGCTCTGTGTGAGAAAGGGGGGAAATTCAATAAGACACATAATACAATTTATAAATTACAGGAAGAACCAATCGAACCAACTGACCCAATGGTGGGATGTTTTTGTTTTATTTATTTTTGTTAATTATGCTACATTTTGAAGAATCCATTTAAATGTCCACATGAGGCGAGCAGAAAGAGGCTGAAACCTGTTTTCTCAGTCAAAATGAAGTCTGTCATTGTGTTTTATTCAGCCTTCTCATCCACACAGATTATCAGTCATGCCGCCAGAGATGTCTCCACTAAGGTATTCCCCAAACTAATGGTCGCTCTTGGACAGCACCGTCGATAGTAAACTAATATGCAGCCTGCGAGGCACAGGAAACAGATCTCATTAGCACTCACTGAACTATCTTCCAAGGAAACTTTCATCTTTAGACCACTCTGACAACAGGCCTGAAAGCCAGACTAATGTCACTTACAAGTTCTGACTTTAATGGCTGCCTGAAAATGTCTAATAGATAGATGAACAGTAAAGGAGTAATCTATCTGAATTTATTTTTAAAAAATACTTTCATTTAATGTGGTGTAGGATAATGTTAAAAGCTGAACTAGATAAAATAAAGTAGTTTTTTTATTTTGATTATTCTAAGAAAATTTGTTTTTGAATTGTTTTTATTTTGCATGTTTTATAAAATATTGTCATTGGACGCTACTTTAAACAAACTAACAAAAAATACTAATACATGAAGTAGAAATAATCTTGATTTCATTATTTAAAGAATAGCATACATTTATATTAGCAGCTAGTTAAAGTTTGAAATATGTCAATATACAAAATTAAGAACTTTCTTTCGTGCAATGTAACAGATATTTGAAGTTATGCTTCCACTTTCTGGTAGAAGCAGGAAATTACAACTAAAACAATGTTAAAAGTTTCCATTTGGCCGCCAGAGGGCGAGATCAAAATAATTGCACATTCGATCGGCACGTTTTGCGACACTCTCCTCTGTTTGTTTACAGCCTGAACACTTCCGGTCGCTAGGTAGCTTTGTCCTTTTAAGCTAATTGTTTGAATTTTATTGAAAGTCAAAGGTTTCAGGATGGGATGTGATGGTGGAACGATTCCAAAAAGACACGAGTTAGTAAAAGGTCCAAAAAAAGTTGAGAAGGTGCGTTAATCTTTCCATTTCTCCCGTCAATTTGATTTTGAGTCAAAGGAGTTGACGAAAGTAGTCGTTTGCCAATGCTAACATGCTAATCTTGGAAATGCTATTTTAAATTTTACATTATTAATAAACGAATTCACTTTTTAAGCTGTTTTCACTTGTGACGACAGATAAAATAATGTTAATTTTACAATCCGAGCTTTTGAATAATCCAAGTGTTTGCAAATTATCCAGTAAAAGCGTATAATCATATCTGTCGTGTCCAGGTTGACAAGAATGCCGAACTAGCTGCCAAGTGGAAACACTGTGCCTTGAGCCAGGAGAAACTAAGACGACCCATCGTTGCCTGTGAGCTGGGCAGGTGAGAAAAGTTGTTTTAATAGTTCTATAGTTCTAGAGTCAGATGGTCTAAATACGTAATTGTGAAGTCAAAGTATTAATGATGGTTCAGTAAAGGATTATCTGTGGTTACCAGGTTCAGTTTAATCTAAAACACGTGACTTCACTTCTTTATACAAAAAACAAAATTGTATTCATTACTCGTGTGCTTCTTCATGTAAAAAAATAAAACTATCATACATTTTTTACATATGTTGAGAAACGTGCCATTCTGAAAATCTCCTTCATGTTGGTTTCAGACTTTATAACAAAGCTGCTGTAATTGAATACCTACTGGACAAGTCTGCTGAGAGACCCAATGCGGAGGCTGTTGTTCACATCCGTGGTATTAAGGTATCGTAGCTAAAGTTCTCTAAAGTTTTCTTTAAAATGCATTTGAAAGTTTGAGTTAACTTTGTGTTTCAAACCTTGACGTGAACTGATCGATTCATCTGTTTCTTTAGGATATTAAGGAGCTCAACTTGACTGATAATCCTGAATGGGAGGGAGAGAGAAGAAATGCCAAAGGAGATCGATATGAGGACATCCACTGTGGCATGTTCATTTGTCCTGTTGTTGGTTTGGAAATGAATGGCAAGCACAGGTAAACAATGTCATTAGTGTGTGAAACCATTGTATGTTATAAGTCTGTGGATTCACTGCGTCATCTTAGGAGGTCTTGATGCCCTTTAGTTGGATGAAATTTGGTATCCACTGAAAATGTCACTTTTCAGCTATACCGTTTTTATCAACTCAACCCATGCAAGACATTACTTTAACAGAGAATTATGCTGCTTGTGTGTTTTAACTGACACTATATGAGTTTCTGTTTTTTACATGTGAAGACACATCTGCTCCTGACTGTTTAAAACTGTTATTAAAATCCATAAGTCATCATTTGTTATTTCAGGCTTTCACAGCTGATACAGCAGGGTTGTGCACACACAAATGATTAACCACATACATGTGATTCATCAACTGATAAGGAGTATTTGGGAGTGGAAATGATTCAGGCTAGATTTGAGTAGTGCATAATTTTGCCAGTCATAAACACTCATAAATCTCTGTAAATGGAGTTGTATTGTTGTCAAATTAAGGTTTACATACCACAGTTATCTTCAATCCACTTTCATGATGTCTTCAGGAACATTATGACACAGGTCTTTCATTGAGGAGTTTTCCTTTAAAAACTAACTCCATGTCAGGGCTGATTTTCTTTTATCTAGCTAATCGTGAAACGACTTGTTGGTATATTAGCGACTGGTCAGTCAAACATCCCAGAAAACCTTTTTCAGTGGACTTCAACACATCAAGGCTCTTTTTTTTTTTGGACAAAAAAAAAAACTACTACAACGTTGAATTTCCCTTCTGGGATAAATAAAGTATTTTTCATTTTCATTCATTTTCATTTTATCATAATAAATTTTAGAATTTCTGTTTTTCTCAGTCCAAAAATAGACTTAAACACATACAAATGTTAGAAAAGACATTTCTTAAATGTTTTCTGTGTCTGTTTGTTTTCCAGGTTCTGTTACTTGCAGACATGTGGCTGTGTGTTTTCAGAAAGGGCTCTGAAGGAGGTCAAGACGGAAATTTGTCACAAGGTAAGAATTAATCTGCTTTTTCCTCATTCTCTTTATAACTTTTTCAAAATGTTGGCTTATTGTTTTAGAATAATGTTTATTTGATTTATACACACACACAAAAGAGTTAAAGAGGAGCTGTTAGATTTAAAGCAGAACTAAGTAAGTTTTTTCACCTCAATAAATGTTTTCTGGAGTCCCTGTGGGGGTAAACAAGGACTTGGCGGGGTGATTCGTGGGTCCCTCCCCTCCCTCCAGGGTCTGTGTCCTGAAAGCAGCACTTGCAACTTTCAGTGGATCGGACCCGACTAATCTCGCGAGAACAAACCTGCTTTACGGCACTCACACTCACGTACATAAATACAAGCATGAAGCCCTTGCCGTTGTTAGCAACGCCACCCTTAGGAGCGCAAAGATGACAATAATACTCACCTGTCGAGACATTTTCTTGGTTTTGTTTTTCTTTCTTCTTGCAAAAG
>SSNP01000003.1:5447719-5512078 GCA_006937955.1 Pachypanchax playfairii | reverse complement strand
GTTGGATGAAATTTGGTATCCACTGAAAATGTCACTTTTCAGCTATACCGTTTTTATCAACTCAACCCATGCAAGACATTACTTTAACAGAGAATTATGCTGCTTGTGTGTTTTAACTGACACTATATGAGTTTCTGTTTTTTACATGTGAAGACACATCTGCTCCTGACTGTTTAAAACTGTTATTAAAATCCATAAGTCATCATTTGTTATTTCAGGCTTTCACAGCTGATACAGCAGGGTTGTGCACACACAAATGATTAACCACATACATGTGATCCATCAACTGATAAGGAGTATTTGGGAGTGGAAATGATTCAGGCTAGATTTGAGTAGTGCATAATTTTGCCAGTCATAAACACTCATAAATCTCTGTAAATGGAGTTGTATTGTTGTCAAATTAAGGTTTACATACCACAGTTATCTTCAATCCACTTTCATGATGTCTTCAGGAACATTATGACACAGGTCTTTCATTGAGGAGTTTTCCTTTAAAAACTAACTCCATGTCAGGGCTGATTTTCTTTTATCTAGCTAATCGTGAAACGACTTGTTGGTATATTAGCGACTGGTCAGTCAAACATCCCAGAAAACCTTTTTCAGTGGACTTCAACACATCAAGGCTCTTTTTTTTTTTTGGACAAAAAAAAAGAAAAAACTACTACAACGCTGAATTTCCCTTCTGGGATAAATAAAGTATTTTTCATTTTCATTTCATTTTCATTCATTTTCATTTTATCATAATAAATTTTAGAATTTCTGTTTTTCTCTGTCCAAAAATAGACTTAAACACATACAAATGTTAGAAAAGACATTTCTTAAATGTTGTCTGTGTATGTTTGATTTCCAGGTTCTGTTACTTGCAGACATGTGGCTGTGTGTTTTCAGAAAGGGCTCTGAAGGAGGTCAAGACGGAAATTTGTCACAAGGTAAGAATTAATCTGCTTTTTCCTCATTCTCTTTATAACTTTTTCTAAATGTTGGCGTATTGTTTTAGAATAATGTTTATTTGATTTATACACACACACAAAAGAGTTAAAGAGGAGCTGTTAGATTTAATTATTTTCTGGCCCAGCTGGAAGCCTCGTGGGAATCTCACACAACTTATTTCGAGTTCTGAGCTGTTCATGTTTTGGGGTATTTAAAGCCACGGTCACAATTTCCCACGCACAAACTATTTTGAGAAATTGTGCAGCAGATGATAGCCATTCTTCTTTCTTGCTTTAAGATCTGCCCAGGGTATGTGTTTTGATGTTGTTGGAAAAATACGACCACATAGAGGATTGACCAAGGTTCTCTTATGGCAGGGATTCTCTGTATGGTGCACGGCCACTATGCTGTGGCAGGGGGTGCATGATAACTATCGTTTAATTTGTTCTTTAATTTTAATTAATTTTTTAGTTGTGAAAAGCTCTGGGCAGAACTAAAATTTAGTCTCCATTGCAACTTGGACTTATATTTGTGTTCTACTTGTCATGTTTCCATGGCAAATGGATGGCCCATGCAGCTTATGTTAGTAAGCGGGTCACAGGCAGAAAACTGTCTTCCAAAAACGGCATCAATAAAAAATGAAAGACAAAATCTTTCATTCTTACAATAACACTGGCCTACACTACTCTTCTTCTCTTAAACTTAACAGTTCATATGTTTTGGGATTTTGCACCAATGTAGCTGTTCTGTTGGTCTTAAAAAGATCTAAAGTAGCAGCAATTGCAGCCTTTAAGAGTGTTCTAATATTGAGCTCTTATAAATTTATGGGGAAAATTGGATTTTAATAATACAGTTCTAAGGTTATCTTTACATTTTTTTAACAATCAGAATAATAACTTTTCATTTTATTGTCTTTTGTTTTGAAAAAGTGTAGTCTGAATAATCTAGAGAAAAAAATGGCAGGAAACAAGATAAAAATGTGTTTATTTTAATAAGAGAATGCATTAATTCATTTCAAAGGCTGATAAAAATGACTTACTTTGTTTTAGTCTAGTTGCAGCAGGGATGGGGGTTTTCTTATTCCCCTAAAGGGGGTAGTGACATGAAAACTTTGAGAATTTCTGTCCTTTGGGAAAACAGAGTCCGTACACAAAGATTTTTATAGTACAGCAGTATCTCACAGGATCTCTGGCATCTGCATTTTTCACAGACTTCTCTTTTTTTTATTCATACTTTCTTCATATTTTGTGTCTACAGTTGGCAAATTTGATAAAAGTTTTTTATGATAAAATGTTAGACATAAAATCTTATTCATTTTCAGCGAGTGTCTCAATATAAAAAAAATAAAAAAGGTAAAATCCCAAGACACATTCAGTATGGTACTTTTAAGAGATGTGTGTGACTGTGGTGAGTCCTTGTAACGTTTGCAATATTTTCTTTATTTTTTTTATATCTGCTTTCTTTAAATATTTTATTGTGACAACAGACTGTAAACTTATGAACAAGTGCTTTTAAAACTAGACGTTGAACTTAGCAATACATTATTAAATAATTGTTCTATTCTACTCATTTATCAAATTGTTATGTTATTACAATATCTAATAAATATTACATATACTATAAATAACAACAGTATTACAGTTTAATAAATAGATCCACACATTGCACAGTGCAGCCAAGCTGCTGTTCCCAACTTTTGTTTTCTCCTACTCACAATTTAACTTGGAAAACAAACAACCTGCCCCAGATTATTTGTGATCAGGATATTGATCTCATGCTCCAGCACTGCTGTTAGAGCTGCTTTTGCTTGAGGGTTCTTGTCTTGCTAGCAGCCATGATGGTTCTGTAGGGATAGTTGCCTGGTTTAGTACTTTGTTCCTGTGCCACTGTTCCAGACAGTCCAGTGCTTCAGGATAGGAATTACTCTCAAACTTGTTGGCGAACATGGCTTCCTTGTTAATGACCCATGGAATGTCTTTCATTGCGTAGATACAGATGCCACGTGTGTAATGACCTGAAAAACACCAAAACACATACAATGATGTTGGAATTTGTTCTTATAGGATTTTTGTGTTTTTTTTTTTTTTGTGCGTCTCTTGGTTTGTGTGATTCAGATCACATAGACTTTTTAAGCTTGAATTGGTTACACATAATATAAGATACCGTGCATATACAACAGTATGAACAACTTCTCCACTCACTGAATTGTTTACTTGTTAATGTTTGGATTCTTGGTAAGCACTACCAAGTTTTGGTCCAGAACTAAAATGTAAAACATCCTGTAACTAAAGGTGTGTTTGATTATATGGTGATATTTTCATTATTGCATTTAAGTGTAATTATGAATAACAGGGATTTTCCCATGTAAAGCATGTTTTTACATAATGAAACAGTCTGACATGGTAAACACAAACACATTTCTCCCACCACCATCACCATCATTTTAATAGCCACCTGGTTTCCAGAAACTGCAGTTCTTGTTTCAGTCCAATGCTTTTTCTTTTCTATGGGGAGCCAGTTTCCTTTACTTTAGTACTACAAGTTGTTATTAGGTATTTATGCTCTTAAAAAATGTAAACACCTTTGCAGAAAGTTTCTCATCACGAGCATCACTTCATCCTTATTAGAATTTTTTCACTAATATGTTATTTTCTTTTTTAACAATGTTTAAGTTCAAAAACCGTTAAACAGGGCTCAAAATCTTTTTTTTAATGTAATCAGAGCAGAAAATGTAATGATGGCAGTGCTTTAGTAAAACATTCTCAAGCCAATTATTACAGATTACCTTTGTACTTGCCAGCATACACTGATAAATTTAATCTGTTTATAGATTTATAATTAAAAACACTGCCATGACTAAACGTTTGCTTTTGATTTAGATTGACAGTGTGTCAGGATGCACCTTATCAAGATAGATTTAATGTTTGATGATTCAGACATTAAACACAACGATCGGTTGATTTAGATTTCGTACTGTACCTTTGCATCCATCATGTGTCATTCCGTCTTGATCCTTCCACTTGATTGCTCGGATAGCTCCTTCCCAACCTCCATCAATCCTGCTGCCTGGAGCTTCTTCATGTAATCAGACAGAATAATCAGTCACATCAAGACCTTGCTAAAATCCAGAAATTTATCATTTTTGTTTGGGATGATCATAAAGTTCTTGGGAGACAGTTCAGCATGTCTCTTATATACATAAGTTATGTAACCTGGCACAGTTAATGCTGATGGGACAATTATCTGTAGTTTAGCAATTAGTGTATGTTGTTGTCATTATTTTGTTGTATGTTGTTGTACTTAAAACGATTATTGTTTTTGCAGAACCTTTCAGGTTTTTGCGCTACATTTAAAAATTGTATTGCTTCCAAAATCTATACCATTCCCTGTGAACGTGGAATAACATGGTTTTACCTCTTCTCATGGAATGATTGTGACAGTGGTGGACATTTAAGCATCATTTTCTAGGTTTCACTGCTGTTGGGCGGGTTAAAATTTCCCAACTGACAACCAGATTGGCCTCTATATATAGTTCCACCTCATTTCCCTTTGTTATGCTGTCTCAATCGGTTAGTGGGAGCTCCATAAGAAACAATCTCAAGTTTACAAAGCAGAGAAAGTGAAATGTTGATGAAGGAAAAAAAGTCTGGTGTGATATTGAGAAACCAGGCCATCAGTTCCTTCACAAGCCTAAATCAAATTTACTCTTTACTCCACATTGAACAACCACTGTCATGAAGTAAGTTAATTGAAACAAAGTTTAGTATCGCTTATCTGTAAAGGCACAACAACAAGCATCCTTTCAATTCTACAGACTAGCTTGTTTAATGTTAGCTTTAACATTAGCTTGTTTATACTTTTAATCTTTGGGCTGCCAGTCTTGTACCAGTGACATCTTGAACTAGTTTAGCTGTACCATAAACTCAGTCCGTTATTCTTAAAGCACACAGGAAGGAAAGGCCTGATGGTTTGAGAGGGTGAAAACTGGTCTGAGGGCTACAAGAACAAAATGAAATACCTGAAGAATGATTGTCAAATGTAGTCTGGCTCAGACTGATGGTGCTAAAACTAAGCAGCTTTAATAAACTGACAAAACTAGTCTAATCAAACAGTAATTATCGTTGTGTATAAAAAGAGAAATGTGACTGAAAAGAACTACTCCAACTTCATGGGCAACAACATTTTTACCTAATTAAAGAAGAGGCTATAAAAGCTTTTTAAATTTGAGTTTTACTGAAGTACAGTTAGGTTTTTATACATTTTAGCTCTTCATTCTATATAATTAAAATAAAAATTCCTATCATCTATTTTCTTTAAGAAAAATAACTAAACTTACTTAAAAAAAAAGAAATCTGGTTTATCTGGGCCTTACCATCAGTGCTGCTAAAAGCAGCCTGTTTCCAGTAAATCATCCAAGCAGTCAGCTCCTCCCTGCCTCCTGCTTCCAAGATGTGAATACACGTCCACATTTATTAGTTGAAGTGATTTGTGAAGTTCTTAGTCACTCTTTTAAAGTGTTGGTGACCTGCGCAGTTCTCGATAAAACATTTAGAAGCATGATAACTTTGATTAATGTATCATATACAAATTTGTCTTGTTTGACACAAAGTCTCAATTTCGGAGCTAACAAAACCAGAAGTGATGAAATGCAGGAACGCAACTCTTTGTTTACATCTTACATGGACATTGAAAAGCATTTGTGAGCTTGTGTTTTCATTGACAAAATGGTGAAACGTTGTAAGGCCTGTGGTTGTAGCAACACTGCTTCATTAATGCATTTCCATAAATCAGACCCAGTGAATGATGAAATCACTCATGTGGAAATAAAAGACTTTATGAGGACTAATATCATGCTGCTGTCATGAGGACGCGTCATGAACGTTACTTTTTAAATTTGTGTCCTTTATGGAGCACTTGCTAACATTAGCGCTACTGTAGTTTTGTGGATTTATAAATTATTTAAATTTTTATTCCATCAGTATCCATCAGCCACTTTATTCCGATAACCAACTGATGATTCAGTGTTTTCTGTTACCTGCTGTTAAATTATTTCAGAACAGGGGCGAGTGGGATTAATGTTTTCTCAGAATGAAAGTGTATTCTTATGATGACAATAAAAGTCAGAGAGTGCTGCATCTGTAAGCTTGTGGTTAAGCCACTTTCATTAAGACCAATCTATCCATACATAATAATGCATCAGTTCTGTGATGTTTTGATGTTAGCTCATTTTATTTCCTTCTTCACTCCTTCGGATGATAAAACAAAGCAGATTTTAAAATGCAATTTAAAAGTCCTGAAATATGCTTTGTCTGTATAGCGATCTGCTATATATTGTGTTTGATCTGGCTAAACGCTTCTGTTTTTTTCCCCTTAAACTCATCAATATTTTGAAACACAGGAATTTATTTCATTTGGTTTTCTAACGTGTAAGTTTGTGTGTACATTTCAAAAACAGGTTACCTTTTATGTGGTTAAGTGTAACCCAGTAGTGTTCGTCCGGACTAAATGTGTCTTTAGACCACTCCAAGAGATCCTGGGCTATTGGGCTTTTCAAAGTGAAGTCCACAAAAGGCCTAGTGAGGGCGTAGTATGCTGTTCCAAAGTAAATTTGTAGATTGTGAGGAGCAGGAGGTTTTTTTAGTCCTGGTCCTTTCTGAACAACATGTGAACCAGTAATTTCCCGATGCTGGAATTGTGTCCTGTATCTCATAGACGCTGGTTGTTTGACCCCTGGCGTCATGTTTTTGTCTCTCCACTCTTTGTTCTGCATGTGTCGCACAATTTCCAGGTTGCTCATGATGGGAAAATCCTGCCCACACAAATTAAGTACTTTCCTCCAGGCTATCTCAGACTTTGCGAGATCCTTCATGCAGTTTAAATCAGCTTGCAGCCGAGAAAATCCAGCATATGTCACCGTCTCGATGTGGCTGGAGAGGAACACATTTTGAAAGCAGCTAACAAGCTTCTGTACGGCCACCTGGTACTCCAGTGAAGCTTTTGCATCCACATGAATGCAGTAGACATTTTGTGGCATGTAAATAGCTCGGAGCATGCGAACAAAAACCTCCAGGTCTTTATGAACAGTCACAATGAAAGCTAAAGGGTAGTCTTCCTCTTCACGACTCAGAGGTCTGGTGATAAAGTGCAAGTCTCTTATCAGTTCTGAACAATGGGAATCACTAATGAGGATAGATTCCACCTGTAGACATGGAGAAAAACATAATTTTTATTAGGATATTCAGCATTTACAAGTCCAAACACTTCCCTTAGAAAAAGAAAAAGCATACCTGACAGTCACGCCGGTACCAGTCTGCACCTTTATCAGCCAGAAAAGGTCTACATTCAGTGGAGAAGTTTCTGCAGCTCTGAGAGCGTAGAAACTGTTGCTCAAGTGGCATTCTACTCCTAAAATAAATTAACGAACATATAGTAATACTCATCCCCAAGCAGACCAGGAAACTGCATTTTGTCCTTTCAAGCTGGCACATAATAGTCCTGCTTCTTTGTAGTTTGCCAGCACCACCACAGTTTAAGATCTTGCAATGAGAATATCCACTCTGGTTATTTGCAGAAGATTTCCAGATCCTTGAGGAATAACAAATTGGGTTAAACATGTAGGTTAAGTCTAATTATTGAAGCAAGTTTTACTAATGTAGAACTGGCTAGTCTATTATAATTGGCTGTCACAGTTGCTTTAATTTTTCTATTATTGTACAGCTAAGAAAAACATCAACACGTTGGTTAATTGAGGAGACATATTCTGATTCATCTTTACATCCTATTACATGCACCACAATCTACAAAACTAATCAAAACAGATCACAGTTAGTACCAAATACAATTAGCAACATTTGTTGAAGAAAGATAATAAGATGCAGTTTATTTTATTTTTTCATAAACTGTACTGAAACTTCTTGGCCACCCACAGCTTTGTCTTTGTTCAAACCACAATGACTTCCTCCTATAGAACAAGGCTTTCACAGGCTGGTAGGTTTTATTTAAGAAAACAACAGGTTTTAAGAAAAAAAGGACAAGAAGTAGAATTATTTATCTTAAATATGATGAGCAACATGAATTTACTAATGTCAGATGATGCTAGAAATTTAGCCTTTTTATTCTATTCATTATTGTGGTTGTTTTAAATAATCTTGAAGTAATTGGGTATACTTTTGGTTATTTTGGGGAAAATAAATCAATTTTGTAAAAAGTTATTGATACATTATGTAAAAGTAAAACAACAATAAAAATGGTTGCTGTATTAATGGACGAGAGCTTAGCTCAGAGGTCTGCAACCTGCGGCTCTTCAGCTGCTTTGAAGTGGCTCCTTGAAACTTTGACCAAAATCAACATGAACCTGAGTAACAGCAGGAAATTATTTCATTATAGCAATTTTTCTTCTTTTTTTTGGTCACTTTTGAGTGGAATTTCTGCAGCAGAATGACACTATTATTAAAGTAGTCAAGCTACTTGTGGGAACTGATTCCAGAACCAGAACTGAACAAATACGGCTTGAGTTTCACGGAAATATATGTAACGTTTTAATGATCTTGTATGATTCAGTGAGTTCTTAATATAACAGAGTAAAAAAAGAAACAAAGACCTGCCGTTGATAAAAGACGCTACCTGAGGTGCTTTAAGAAAGTAAAAGTTCTTTCCTTCTGTCAACATTTAAGTAATAAATTACCAAACAACTTCCGTTCAACCGTTTTTTTATGACCTCTTGTTCCTGTGCAGGATCCTGGTGGGGGCTGGTGCATGAAGAACAGTCTGATGTTTGTGTTTGTTTGTTTTTTAAATATAAAGGCCAAACTTTGTATTTTAACTAAAAGGGGGAAACTTATTGTATAAATTGTTTTATCTCAGTTTAAAGGGTCGACGTGACTTTGTGGCTCTTTACAAATTACATTTAGTACACATGGGAAAATGGCTCTTTCAGTTGTAAACGTTGCCTAACCCTGTCTTAGCTAATCATACAAAGGAAGAATGACTGATTTTGAGTACAGAGCATAGCAGATAACATCTGGACATGCTATCTGTTAATCTGATGAAACCTGAACAAAATCATTTGTTGCATGAGCTCTTTGGTACTTTACTTTCTTTCTTTCTCAATGCTAAACAGCCAAGCAGAGCACATTATCAAACAGACATGGGCTGCACCTGGGGCTTAATTTGGATAGCCATGAGCTGTTTGAAGAGTCTGAAAGATGGCATCATATAATGAACAAGATAATAGTGTTCTCTAAATATCAATCTCTGGAGTTGTACTAAAGACAAAGCTATTCTAAAGCAGCTTTCTGGTTATCATGTTCAGCTAACTCTGCATTATTAAATAATAGGTTTTATGCAAATCAATTACCTTTTTTATTTACTTGTTTAATTGTTGTTCTTGTGTGTCATTTTATTTGTAAATGTAGCCAATCCTTTATTACATGCTGTATGTGTTATGCTTTAATTACATAAAATGCTTGTAATAACTAGCAGAAAACCCAGTAAAAGTCAACAGCAGTCAAAGTTTCTACCTCAAAAGGACATAAAATCACATTCTGCTTTGGAGAACACAAAGATTTTGGACATCTATAAAGATTATGTTCACTCACATCTCATTGAAATATTCCCATGTGCTTCCCATGCAGCACTGATAATACTAGTATCCTCAGGGGAAGTGAATGCTATGGAGATGTGCAGATGTAAAGAGAACACGTCAAAGACAAAGCAAGGTTAAACACTCACCGAGATCCGCAGGCTCCGAAGAAGAAGTAAAACTTTATTTGTAGCTACCTTGTGGATTTTTGTAAATGAATTGTCTCTTCCGATCTCTGTTATGAAAGTCCATCCAGATTCCTTAGAAAAACAGAAGTCATTTTCATTAGCTTCATCAGCAGTAACAGTAAGAATTGTATTTTTCAGTGAAACGTGGTTGGTTGTTCTCAGAGTTTTGGTTTTAGTTCCTGTCAGTCATGCAAGACTTCTTGCAAGTGTGTGTGTGTGTTGTTCTCTACTTGGATTCATAGCTGATTAAGTCACTCCCCCCCACGTCCTCATGAGATGAGGTCCATCCCTGCCTGGTTACCGGCAGTAACACCCAATCACGCACATGACACAGGAACATACTCACATCATCCACACACTCTCCTGAAGGTTTTTTTTCCACTCCCCTCCCACATACAGTTTCCTACTCACTTTGTTGTATCTCTTTGTTTTCCCATCTTGCTTCCTGTTGTTTTGTCTCAAACCACCATATCAGAGGTTACTTATTATTTTCTGTCCTCTGTTTTCTTTTATTGCTTGTATCTTCTCAAGTTTGAGGTGTGCATACAGAATTACTTGCAGTGTCTCTCTGCTAAATTCAGTGACTCTCTTGTCTTTTTCATCTTTCTGTTGAGAGTCAGCATTAAGAGGTATATTTGTTGATTTGAGAATAAGATGTTCAACTCACCCATAGCCTGTATCGTTTGTGATGATGACACCAGCAGAGTTATTGACTGCAGAGCAGCAGCCGCAGTTTGTTTGCTGCTTGATCAGCTTCTGAGATTATCTCTCTTGTGTTGAAAAGAGCACATGGCTGGAATTCACACCCACAGTGTGTTTCACTTGCACAATGGATCCCTTGCTGGTGGCTCCTGTTTAATATTTGGGTTTGTGTATGGGTGTGATTTCCTTTCTTTTTATAAAGCATTCCTGCTACGTAGGTTATTGTTTGCCCTACACACAAAGAGAAACATCAAATGCTCTTGCTATTCTTTCTTTATTTAGCACACTTAAGCTTCGTTGAATTGTGCATATTTAGGCTTTTATCATTTAATCTGTTGAATTTAATTGGAAAATACTTTCATAATTCTAAAAGGAATACAAAGACATTCATGTTACTGTAAACCAAAGGAAAACCTAAACATTAAACTAGCAAAGATGAGTGGTCCTGGCTCAGGAAGTCCTATTAACAGATTATAGTAAGCAGGAAAAGGTTTTGTATCATTCTTACTACTTAAGAGCCAAAGACCTCTGAAGTTGCTTCCATGTTTCATCAGTAAATTGTGCACTGGATGTCCCGTGGTATCCATTATGTTTGATTGTATTTGATGTGTGCACTGCTAATTCAATTGATCGACTCTCACTCTGGAGTCTCTCTCCGGACAAACCAACAACATCCGGTAAATATGGAAATAGCTTCACATATTTTTTTATTTGCTTATACAATCTACCTAATCCTGACCACACATCTCTCATAAATAATATTGCAAATTTACATCAGTGGGGACAAACAAACCATCGCTTTGCAAGACAAATCAGAACTACAACTGCCTTTCTGCTGTGCACTTAAACACATTAAAATCCAATTCAACTCCTCTTATCTGACAGCATAGATATCAATCAAAATAAATTAGATTAATTCTTGTTTCAGTCAAGTTCACATCAGGCCCATGTAGTTTCTCAGTGCTGCAAAACTTCTTCGTTGGCATGCTGAAGAGATGGGGCGACTGTAGCAGTGGACATGAGAAGGTTGTAGTAAAGCAGGAAAGCGTCTAAAAAAATCTCAGATGATCTGGGATAGAAAAAGAAACTAAACTGAAAACATGTAATAATAAGGTTAAAGGCAGAAGGCAGACTGTACATCATAACAGTGATTGAATTGTACATTAACATCTGAAAAACTAGACCCAGGAAGTGAACCTGGAAGTAGAAGCCGAAGTGATCCGTGTGCCCCTCGTGGCTGGTTCTAGTGTAAGTTTTATGTCTCACCCCTACATATAAATGAATGAGACCTCACCATTGGTAAAAAAAATACTAATAAAAATGTGGATTCACAATTGACAAAAATTGACAATTCACAAAAGATGACCAACTCTGATCATCTTTTGAGCTTTTTTAACATGTTTCAATAGTCTTTAAATTATGATGCATGTGCACATTTTTACTTCTTTTTCTGTTTCATTTAATTGCATTTTTCTTGCTGACCAAGTGAATGATCTCTATTGTAAACTGAACTTGTGTTGTATGTGCAAAAACCTATGGAAAGCAGAAGTTAAAACAAGCCATATTTACTTGCAGCCAGTGAAAAACATGTGACAACAGCAACAAATAAGTCTACATATATTTCCATAATTTACTGAAGCCCTTCCTATGAAGACACTTATCGTGTGTTCATCTTCTGAAATATTCAGTAGACACAAGGTCTCTGAACATGGAGCACACCAGAGCCATTTTGAAGATGGCTGTATCCCCTTCTTGAAGTACAACTACTTCCAATATGTCGATGAGGACACATGCTGGTCACTGTAAAATAGAGGTCAGGTGAGAGTGACTAAAACACAAAATTTGTCCATAAAGTTTTCAAAAATATGAGGACTTAAAATACATTGGCTGCATAGAAATGCACCTTACCAGTCTGGACTGAAGAGGGTTCAAGTCTTTCTGCCACTTTGCTCCTGGACTGACATGCTTATGATCAATCTGCCATTCAGGAATCACGTATGAGTGGTCCAGGAGAAACTTCCTCTCAGTTAGTGGATCTGATAATCTGCAAATATGTTGCATAATCCATTTTTAATCTAAAACCAATATTTAAGTGTGAATACTTATTGTCATCTCATCTTCTTACTTCTTGATCTGTAGTTCCTCAGCCTAGACACGTTTACCTTCTGGCAAATTGCTCCCTTCACAATTGTGCCCACCCCTTTTGGTGTGATGCTGGCCACAGTGTACGGTCTTTGGTGCTGGCTGGATAATGCATCTCCTTTTTGGATCTCCTGACAAGAGAACATCATCACCAGCTTGAACAACACACTGTCTTACCTGCTTTCTTTTTCGTGTTCCAAAGGTCTTTTTTCTTGGTGTCCCTGTGCCCTCTCAATGTTGCAAAGATCCTACAAAAAATTACATGAAAAGCAGAGAGAGAAATATAAATAATTACTATTCACTATGTTAATATGATAATAGAATAAAAAGATGGAAATTAATATTGAAACTTAAGTGTGTATGTAAACATGTTCAAGCAAAATTATATAGAAATGTTTACGAACAAATTTTATATAGAGGTTCTGATTTATCTTTTTAACTTAAATAAGGCCATACCCATTCACTGATGTCCCAGTTCAGTATTGGCCAGTAGTAGCGAGCAACAACCCTGTTTCGAGTACCTCTGACACCATTGTGGTTCCTGGTACCAGGGTTATTGTGGCATTCTGTCAAAATAGCCTTCTTCTCCTCCTCTGATAACCAGGCGCAGGCACTACATACTGGCGCCAGTGTAGAAGAGTCTGTTTTCTGTTACAAAATGAAAATTAAAATGGCTGAGAGAGTTGCTGACTAAAGTAAATTGAAATGTCTAACAAATATTGGTCAGGTTTGGGATAATAGAGCTGCACGAATAAGCTACATTTAACTTTAGTTGCAATTAGTGTAATCTAAAAAAATATTAAAGAGTTGTATTTATGAAATTTATTTTCTAAATTAGGAAGATTAAAAAGAAGCCCACACATCAAGGACCATGAACTACATTCATTTTAGCCCTTTTGAAACAACGTTGATATTTTACCATTAAACTAGTTGTAGTTACCTTTAAGTCTGTAATTTGGCACCATTCTTCTTATTTCACAGCGCTGTTGTTCAATCAAAGGAAGGTCTCTGTTAAAGAGAAAAGAGCAAATTTGTTTAAACACAGAGGTATCCATTATTTAAATAGTTCATTCAAAAAGGAGGAATTGTTTCAATGTCGCAATGTTGGTGAAGAGAGGAACTGACGTAAGATTTGTGCATGCATGGTACGGATCGGGTTCCCGGTATGGATTTGGTAGCGACAGGCGAAACCGTTGGTGCAGAGTATCCCCCGCCCCTCCCTGTTGCTGAGAGCTCTCTGTTTATGCTAGCTCTACAGCTAGCGGAGCAGGAGCTTGTGGCCCACCCAGTGGCTTTTCTATGTCACAAATCCAGTTTTTTTAGATGCATTTTCACATCTGCTACTGAGTCACTGTAATTTGAATGCAATGATACTCAGAAATGCAATTTTTTAGCTCAATTTTCCTAAGATATGTCCTCTAAAATATCATAAGAACATGTTAACCACACAAAAAACAAGATTTTCATCAGAATGCAGAGGAAGTGGTTTGGACATTCAGCTTCATGTATCTAGAGCACAGTTTCTAGCCTACAACATAGCAACATATTTAAACAGGATCTCAGTTTCATTTTCCAACCAAAGAAAGTGGAACACTTTGGTTTTGTTTTTGTATAAGTCGATGATGTCGTAACACACATAACTAAAAGAGGAAGATACATGTAAAATGTGCATTTTATTACTCTCTCCTCACTGTTATTTTACAGTTTACATTTATTACTTGGAACTCTGAAGTAACACAAAATGGGAAACATACAACAAAATAAACCTCTAAAACAACTTATTTTATCTGTACTAATACATTTGTATTACATGACATTTTCTAGTTGACTTTTTTCTGTTGTATTTTTGACTTTGAATGTTTCCATTTCAGTGTGGGGATCCTTTTACAGAGGATGACATTGTTGTGCTTAATGGGACAAAAGAAGAGATTGAGAAGCTAAGAGAGAAGATGGAGGAGAGGCGGGCAAAAGCTAAAACCAAGGTTAGATTTTTGTTTAACAAATACAAGGTAATGGAATGGTAGGATGGGTTATTAAATATCCCATTAGTTCTGCACTTTTTAATGAGACTTTTGCCATTCTCTTTAGAAATCCAAGAAGAGCAAGGTGGCAGAAACTGTGTCCACACCTGCAGAATTAAAAGGTTTGTCTAGAATCCTTATGAGGCATAAGATTACCAAATGCTTTAGCACTGTACAACAAAACTGTTAATATTTAAACAAAAGTCATAAATTGTCTTTCCTGATTTGGATACATCTATGAATATTTTGAGAACTTTTTAGTTTAGACTATCTGCTGTAGGGGAGTTCAGGGTTACTTCAATTTTATTTGTACGAACATGTCACACTGAGAAATTATTAGAACTTAATGTCAGATTGTTGGTCTGCTCAACAAGAGTACTTAGATTAGACTGGTGGCTGCAGCTTATCATTGTTGTTCATTCTGGCCTGGCACCTAGGAGTCTGATTACGGCCAGAGGTCTGATAGTCTGCCGTATCAGCGTTACTATACAACACAGCAAAACAACATCATAACCAGAGCCTCACTCCAATATCCAAAGATTTACATGACCGCTCTCACGTCATGTATAATTTTATAATAAACTTCTTTTCCTATTCACACACTTTGACTCCTTCATAAATTATTTTTTCCACTACACGATTTCCTCCTGCACACATTTACAAACAATAGTCTCAGTACCTTTCACTTCTACTGCTGCAGAGCACGAGACCAATAATGAGAGCGGAAATCCTTCTGCAACCTGCTTTTAACCCTTTGTTAGTCAGTTCATATCTGTTGCAATATTCTTTAGATGAACAAACACACTTTTCAGCTGAATAGCATTTCCTAAGCCTTTTTACATACTGTTTTTGTTAAGGTTCACGCCATCTCAGAGGCATGCAGCATTCGTTTGATAAAATAAGAGGTTGATTTAGTGTTCGGTTAAGCTAAGTGATGACACACAAACAGAATGCCACAAATCTACAGTAAAGCCAAAAGCTGTCACAATGAATAAAATGCCTTACAGGTGATGCAATGTTTTTTGTACTGCTTGTTAGCACAGTGACAAATATGGAGTAGGAAAGATATTTTGTGGCTGGATAAATTCAGTCACCCTTTTAGGAAATTCCCTCGTCACTGTTCCACAGCAATTTGTTTTAATTGAAGAAGGTTGGTGTTTATTGAAAGCACATAAGGTGATTTTTGGATTACTAATTTTCAGCTAGGCAGTCAGTGGAAATAAATCTCACATCTAAATAACGTACAGACACACTGTGCTTTGACAGAGATTCAGTCTGAGGTAGTAGAGAGAACTCGTATCCAAGCCAGTGTTTTCTCATTACTAGCAAACAAGATGCACCATATTTACTCTGATCAAACATTTCCAAAGATTTTTAAAAAGGAGAACCTTTTTTTTATTTCTTTTTACCTGCATTTGTAAAACATCTTATTTATTAGTGTCTGTAAAACCAAAAAAGATACATTTAAAGTTTGATTTTTTTGTGTTTAGAATAAATCAAATTACCAGTAATTTCCTTTTTAATTCATTTTGTTTATTGCAGTCCAATGTAATGTGTCTTTTTTCAACCTTCAGCTATACTCTTATCCTTCCAAATGCTTTGTGTTTAAGCTTTAGCCTTTCTCAGATTATAATCTGGGCTTTACCTGATTCATATTCCCCTTTCATTAAAGATGCAGAGTCTTCACCAGCAAATGTAAGTGGGAAGAAATCTCTACAAAATGGAGATGAAAGCAGCCAGTCAGGTAAATAAACACACTTAGAATGTTTATTACAGCAACACAACATCATGACGTGTTGTGGCAGAGTTTTTCTTGAAAAAGAAGTCAGGCAAGGAAATTTATTATAAATCGTGCATGAAGGGAGAGTTGTCATAAAAATGCAGGAACATTTGCAATGAGGCTCTGAAGACATGCTGATGTAGTGAGCTATCAGAATATGGACGTCATGAGACGTCTGAGTCTGCAGCTGCGAACTTAATCAAAAATAGGATGTTGAAACTTAATTATTTGTTACTGTGACTTGGCTGTACAAATGTTATTTGCAGTAGCTTGGATTAGACCTTCATACCAGTTGCAGCATTTTTGCATTGATAATTTAAGATATGTAATTCCTTACATTTTGAACTGCTTCTATTTTTTAAAATGTATTTTTTAAGACAATTTTTGCTCTTTGCACTAATCCTGCTGCTGTCCCTGTCTTGTATTTTTCTCCCACTCAGCTGTAGCCGGACCCTCTGGTGCCTCCAGCGCCTCTAAAGCCACAAAGTCCTCCACAGCTTCCGCTTCCAAACGGTCCATCCAGGAAATGGGTGAAAAGTCCGAGGCTTTTAAATCACTGTTCACCACACACAGCTCAGCCAAGCGCTCCAAAGACCAGACATCTAACTGGATCACCCACACACCCTATCACTTCTAGTAACTTCTACTCAGTGCAAGAATTTTTTTCTTTTTTAGATGGCTCTAGCAATTGTTTAAGAACCATTACCTTGTTCTATAACGCACATACTTGGTCTCACATCACCATGTACCAGTGTGTGAACTCATTGTCAGTTTGTCTCTTCAGTGAACATGTTACATGTGAAAAATTTTCTCCCTGAACAGCTCAGGCTTTCCTTTCTCCTATCTCAAATATTCTGCTCTGCTGCCCTCTAGTGTCCAGACTGAAGGACAACATTTAGATCTAAAGCTATTTAAAAAAAAAAGATTATAAACAGCTGTTATGAGATCATTTTTACTCTAAGGTTATCTGGAGGAAATTCTGTTCTTTGTTCTTTAACAAATCTTAAATATTTACTGTTCTTGAAATATATATTAATGTACCATTGCTCTTATTTTTAATGGTTTGTTATACACAAAGATTTTCTTTTTTCTTTAAAAGTGCAGTGAAAAAATGAGTTCAAGACCATAAAGACAGTTGAAAGTGTTTGATGTGCATAAATAAACAAATGTGCACACAAGCAAAAACCGAGAGCTTTAATGTGACTGGATGACGGGAAATGTACTTTTAACTCAGTCCTGTTATTCCGTTTTGAGCATCACAGGCTAATTTTCTTTTTTTCTTCTAACAATGGGCCTCTTTGTTTCTCTGTTTTTTTGTGGAAGACTTTTGATGTGAAAAGTAACAATCTGTTACAAATTAAACCCTCTTCCTCAGGCACCAGTTGCTTTGTTTTTTTTTTCCTGGTTGCAATTCGACAGACTTGATTGCATGTAACAAATACATTTTTGTTCAATCAATGACTTTTTTCTATAATCTCTTCACTTTTTCATGCAGAAAACAACCCTTTGACATTCTGGTCAAACATTTGGTGGAACATAGGATGAACTGGGGTGCTGTTAGTAGCACTGTTGCTTTGCTACCAAGTTCAAAACCCTGTCAGGGCCTTTCTGCATGGAGTTCGTACATTATCCTTGTTCCTCAGATCAAACATAACCAATTCACAGATGTAAATTGGTCCTGGGTGTGTGTGTGTGTGTAAATTATTGTCCATCTGGTCCTGTGGCAGCCTGTCCAGTGTGTACCCTGGTCCACCCAATTGATCCACTTGAAATAATGTGCATGCCCCAGCTCTTTTCTGTTGTAGGTCTTCACCCAGGAGTTCAAGGGAAAGCTGAACCAGAGGACTGAAGATGGCAAAGCAAACAAGAGTGATGGAAGGACTCCTGGTTCTTGACTTGGGTTGAGCAGCAGAGGAGTTTTCCTTTGCAGGTCAAGAAGACATTAGGCGAGAGAGAAATGGACAGCCAGGAGAGAGAACACTGGACAATAAGGTTGGTAACTTGACATAAGAGACTCGAACTTGAAATCTGAAGGAGCAGGTGAGGTCACTGGGCAGAAACTGCCCATGAACTCAGAACAAAGCTACTGGAAGACAGAGACCAGGAGTGACTGCAGGTGAGAGAACTGTGGCTACAGGTGAGGTATTTAAACATGTCATGACTGGTGAAAGCAATTCAGGGAATCAACTGCTGAAGGTGATGCCTTAAAGTGCAGCTCAGATCTTAAAGATTCAGACTATGACACCTCTTGGATTCCATCAAATTGGAGCAAATCTTGACTGTTTTCCACTAGTGCCAAAGGTTTGTGTGAAGGAACCTGAGTATTAACATACAGTCAAACATGGCAGCACTTGATTCTGCAAGGATGTTTTTGTATGACTGAGTCAGGAAGCCTTTTTTTATTAAAGGGGGTGATTGATGTTGAAAAAATGAGCTATAAACATATTAAATCCCATTTAGAACATTATTCTTACAGTTTAAAAGCTAAACTAAATGCAGGGTGTCAGTTCTATACAGTATTTACATTGTGATATTATTGTATACATTATTTAAGTGGTTGTAATGTTTTAACAGCTGTGGCTGCCTCTAATCTTCAGCTGTATAAAAAGGACAAAATACTTAGTTTTTTTTCTTACAAATACTTATAATTTTTATATTACTATAATAAACCCAATGAAATACTTGTGGCTGAGTGCACGCCTTTCAACTTCAAATGAGTGGAACCAATAGAATAGAAAAAAATAAGTGAAGAATATAGGGGGTTCAAGTGACTGCTGAGCAATCTGAAGACTGGTGGTTTGATACCCCACCTGTCTTTTGGTGCATAAAGTCCACATTACCATTGCTTTCATCAGCATGTTTGACAAATGCTAGATAAACGTAAGTAAACATGCAAAGGTTTTTTTGTTAAATATATTAATTAAATTCTAAACACTGTTCTGGTTTCCTGATTGTCTTGTAAATTGTGTCCGATTTTCACCGAATGATTTCTGCCGTAGGCTACTGCTGTTATAAATTTGTAGTTGAAATCATGTACGTCACTAAATAGCACTCTATAAGCGGACAATCTTATCGTAATAAGAGATGAAGGCCACTAGGTGGCAGCAGAGACTTACCTGAGTCAGTGGAATCGACCTTCTGTCGCTCTGTGAAAAAAAACTTATTTCAACTCGCGGTACTGTGGATTGTTTCAGGCATCGTGGTCTTCTTTCTTTTACTTTTAACTTCCCCCACTTGAATGCGTTGATCTGTGACAATTTAAAAGGAACCAGTGTTTTAAAATAGGATCTGCATTTTGCACATTACATTTTCAAAGACACAAAGTGTCCTGCCGAATTTATAAACACGACTTATTGAACTGAATAAAAGTGAATTTAACTGAACCTCAACACGAACACATCTGTGTAATGTTAGAATATTAGGCTATTTTATTTTTGTTAGATCTATTAGCTTAATTTGTATGAATTGAATCCATTTTAGGTCAATTCATCTGCTGTGTGTACGAGGGACAATCTTTTTAAAAGCAAAAAAATAATTTATAACAATGGCTTTTAGCTTTGATTTGTTGATCATGTTATGTATTGTGTTTATAGCCGGTTTTAAGTAGACTGAGATTGAAATGTAAAAATAAATACGCAAATGTACGTGGTTTCTTTTGATACACCTTGGTAAGTATCGGGTTGGTGAAGGTTAATTTTTCTCTGGTTAACAGATTTAAAGTATAGGCCTAATTCTCAAATTTGCAGATAAATGTTGATGCTTTTATCAGTTTAAGCTAAAAAGTTTGGGAGAGATCAGATAACTTGAGGTATTCTCGAACTCAAAGAGGTCCCGTCGCTTTTGAAAGCATAGTTTTGTTGTTTTTTTTTTTTGTTATTTTTTTTTGGGGGGGGGGGGGGTCCAGCCTGAGGCGATGTCATTCAGGGGCAGGAATTACCTCATCCTTAAAATTCTCCATGTTTTTTTTTAAGTCTCTAATCCTGTTGCTTTTTATTTAACCTATATCAGTTGAATCATGATTTTTTTTTCGTAGCTATGTCTTAAATTATGTTTTAAACGTATGAGTTGGCTTGTCAGGATTCCCATTTCAAAATAAAAGCTTTCAACTTTTTACATCCCCATTCCTCACTTTAAAAAGTTTTTTGTCGCATTGCTGGGAAGTAATTGTTCGGATTTTCTTATTCAGGTGTATTTGCCTCGCGCATGCGCACTACAGAGTCAGCAGGTAACGTCCACCATGCAGAAACGCCCGTGGTTCCACACTCTTGCTGCTTCTCAGTGGGACTGCTACCACTGAAGCTTTGCAGATGTCTCTGCTGGAGAGGATAGACTGGAGGGTGAGTGGATTCATGCGTGTTTCGGGCTCACGTGTGAGCTTATTTCAAGAACGGTCTCGCGTGGATTTGGTTTTATCTCATACCTTCGCGGTCACCTGCTTGTGATCGCGATGAAATAATCCGTGATTAACGTCAGTCAGGCCAAGGTTTCATTCTGTCTCCAACTTCTAGGAATCTGAGTCTGAAGCTTCTTTAAACTAAAGCTGCTGTTTAAGGCAGACAGAGAAATCATATTAAACATCATCCTGCCTTTTTATCATTTAAAATATAAAATCCAAACAAGCTGATAAATGTGACGTGGCTTTTTCATTTACCTCTGCGGAGATGTTCTTAGTTTGTTTCAGAGAAAGTTAATAGAAGTGTTTACAATTTTAATATTTTATATCTGCTTCAAAATCAGAGTTTTCGATTTTCCAGTTTTTTAATCCACAATTATTAATTTGTTCCTACAGGAGTTGATAAATCCGTAAACCAGCTGATTATCCCCGTGCGGAGTCGCTTGCTAACTCTTAGAGGGGAAAATATATAATAGAT
This sequence comes from Pachypanchax playfairii, assembly GCA_006937955.1. NCBI lineage: Eukaryota > Metazoa > Chordata > Actinopteri > Cyprinodontiformes > Aplocheilidae > Pachypanchax > Pachypanchax playfairii. Next base: position 5,490,863 of record SSNP01000003.1, on the reverse strand, counting down.
ATATGCAGTAAATATAAAACGGATGAATGTTCTGGAACAGATGCAGTGAGTCCACACACCTTGGATCTGCTGAGTGGGTTGTCACTGCAGACTCGTTAAAATGAAAGGTTGAGCTTCAGGATTGCTCAGAAGATTATACAGTCAGGCCAACCGTGACTAAGTTGAATCATTTAGGCCTGCGCTGTTTGTTCCAGCGCGCGATGATCTTTAATCATCAAGCCAAGGAACAACACGCAGATTAAAAAGAAGAATAAGTTAATCCTCACTTGTCCACGTCCTGTGGTTCCCATGCTCATCAGAGCATCCCAGCTTGACTGGACGGACGCCAGACTGTAAAAAAAAAAAAAAAAGCAAAGCAACAAAAAAGCCTGATCATTAGAAGCTCATCACATCTATCACACATCAAATGATACCAGGCAAATGTACCAAAACCCCCTAACGTGATAGTAAAGGAAATGGGTGTATCACAGTTCTAAGTGGGATAAAAACAAGAATGTAAAAAAAAAAAATTACCTCGCTTTTGTTTTTGGTATTCCATTATTTCCAAACCTCGTTCTCTAACAGAAAAAATCCTCCAAATGTAAAAGAAGTTACAAAAGAGTTGTTTGTTTACATTCTTTAAGCTTTAGGGGTTTTAAAAGAGCGTTAGACATCCAAAACACGTGTTATCAGGGGAGGGTGTTCCGAGAAGCCGTCTGTTCCATTGAAGAAGATTGAACGACAATTACTGTGGAATTATCTGAGAATTCCAAGTGTTTTCACATTATTATTATTATTATTATTATTATTATTATTATTATTATTTAGTATTTCCAACTCACTTTTCAAGTTTATAATCAATCTTTACTTACTGTCAAAAATATATTCCCAAGCTATTCATTTGGTTTTCTATATGTCTAATTAATTAAAAAAATAATAATAATAATAATATAGCTAAATTTAATATGACTTTTACCTAGAACAATTAGGTTTTCCTATATATTTCCTATAGTAAAATATAATCTCACTGAAAAAGAAGGTGTATAAGGTTATTTAAAACCCTTAACAGAACAGCTCAAACCAAACAATCTGACTTTAGGGAACCTGTGTGTGTGTGTGTGTGTGTGTGTGGGGGGGGTAGCATTGTTTTCCTCATAAGATAAGGATTGGGGGATTCAGTCTGCAATCGATAGTGATAATAACTGATTCGTACAGATTATGAATCTGAGACGGACATAAATAAAAGCTGTAACGCTTTGCAACCCCTGAGTTTAAAGGTGCAGATCAAAACAAATCAGGCAGATGGGCTGGACTAACTTCCTATGCAAAAACTGATTTAGAAGTTCAAAGGTTTCGGTTTCTTACACAAATACGCCACACAGACGGACCGAATTCTAATTGGACCATTATGCCGCCAATCAGCAGTAATATTTCCATTTTCCCTGTCACTAGCAGGGTGACGCCCACTCCGAAGGGCTGTAAAGAAATGGCACAGAGCTCGTTTTTTTGGACCAATAAGATTGAACATCGCAGTTTTGTCCATAAGAGGGAGTCAAGTTTCTTATGCAGCAGTTTTACACACTTTGTTTCACACAGAACTCCAGAGCGCACTGACCGGAGAGCGGGGTGATTGTGTTCGGGTTTTTTTTTCTTTCTCGTAGTGGCTGCTGAAACTCCCAGGCCAGCGTGTCTGCTGTCGCATCGTCAGTCACTCGAGTTTGCCCTTGAGCTCTCACTTTAAAACTTTGCCCTGCTCGCTGCAACTACAGAACAAACAGGTTCATGATCACCAGGAAGATTTTCCTTTTCCCACACCTGGATTAACTCAAGACGTCGGGTTTTCTTCTTTGATTTTTCTTCCTGTTGTCGATCTTTGCAGCGGACAAACTCGTGCAAAAATGTTGTGGAAATTAGCCGACAACGTCAAATACGAAGATGACTGTGAGGTAAGTCTCGATAGACAAACTAAAAAATAACTGAAGAGCGAAGAAGAAGAAAAATCTCTGGGTTTAATTTTATACCGAGACCAGACACAACTATTTAAAATGTTTACACTATCAGGGGAGCTGTGTCTTAAAAAAGCTTTAAAAAATAGGCTTTAAAATAGCAGAAAAACAAAAGAATAATTTTAGACACGGTTTAGGCTGAAAAAAAACAGACAACTTTCAGAATAAAAGTATGATAATAATAATTATTATCGGAATAACAATATAAAACATATACATTGAATTATTGAGGGCCTTGGAGCGTTTGTGTTTCATTTTAAAAACACAATTTATTCCTTCTGTAATTTTCATTGTATATGTTACCAGCGTTTACCTGACACTTAATTCCCTTGAGCGACAAATTTCACCATACCACCTGCCGTGTGTTTGGCGTTTCTCTCAGGAAAGGCATGATGGCAACAGCAATGGGAACCCCCGGCTGCCTCACCTGCCAGCGGTCAGCCAACACCTCTACAGTCCGTCTCCTTCCCTCTCACACTCAGCCAGTTCGGATTTCCAGCCTCCGTACTTTCCTCCTCCGTACCAGCCCATCTCCTACCCGCAGTCCAGCGACCCCTACTCCCACCTCGGCGACCCTTTCAACATTAACTCCATACACCAGTCGCCCTCATCAAACCAGCAGCAGCCGTGGCCCGGCCGGCAGGGCCAGGATGGGCTCGGGAGGAGCGGACTGGCGAGTCAGATCCTGGGCCTGGAGGGAGGCTCGTCTGGAGTGAGGAGGGACGGGTTCCGCCGGCCGGAGCTGCTGCCTCCACACGCGCACAACCTGGAGTCTTCGGTTATCGGTGATAACATGGGGATGCACGACATGAACCACGGACTGGACGAAGTTCAGGTAGGAGGATCTGCATGAAATAAAATCCAATTTAGAAATAGAAACACACTACAAGATTTAGATTTCGAAAACACACATTAGCCCAACAGTATTGTAGAAAATGCTACATCAAAATAGCCTTTATCATTTTTGTCTGTTTATACAATAATTAAATTTAATAAAATAAATATATTATCGTGTTTTTATTGCGTCATTAGACAGTTCACAGTTATTTATGATAACACGGAAATAAATCGAAGTTTGCTCATTTGTATTTTTTTAATTAACGCGTGCACGTGCTTATCTACATCTTTTCTGTTTTTATCAGCATGTAGACGACCACAGTATTATTATGACAGACCAGACTGTCATCAAAAAAGGTGAGTTTTGCTATGTTTATGACTGTTAAAGATAGAAAAAAAAAAATTGAAGTCTCCCTGGAAAAGGCTGCCTAGGGAACATGTGCCTTTGTGCAACTATGCAGTAATTACTAACAGAAACTGGAAATTTACTTCAAGGACCATATTTTCCTTCTGTACATACTTAGAAATGTACTTCTAATGGCATGTCAGGACACTCAGAGTGAGCACAGAGTACAGGAGGAGTCTTGTATTCGTACTAACACTGCACACAATGATAATCCTCACAGCCATGAGATGCACTTATCTAAACTCGGTGTGATCTTCCGCCTTTTCTGTCAGTGAAGGTGCTTGAATAGATTCCCAGTGGGAACAAACGAATCCCCTTTCAAATTCGGCAAGCTGTGGTTGACAAGACAGGAAAATTGAGCAATCTGGCAACGTCCGTGTTGACTGAGAATGAACAGGAAAGCTTTGGATCATCTTTAGGCCTTTTAAGCTCGCAATCGCAGCCCCTTTTCTGTTCATGCTAACAGGCATTTAGGAGTTGATCTTGAAGCTGTTTGGTGCTCTGCAGGACCAGCTTTTGCTGGGGTGTGGCATTAAGTTTGCATGTGAAGGACAGTTCGGTAATTTGTTGAGGCATGAACTGTTTTGAGGGAGAACATTATTCCTACTGTTTGTCATCACAACTAGATAGATAGATAGATAGATAGATAGATAGATAGATAGATAGATAGATAGATAGATAGATAGATAGATAGATAGATAGATAGATAGATAGATAGATAGATAGATAGATAGATAGATAGATAGCACAATAAAGCAGCAGGTTTGTATTTGTAACAGAAATGGCTCATCATATTGTTTCCATGTTGCTATGGGCAGTCTACTCAACTTGTAAACAATAGCATGTCATTCCCAGGCATGTGTCCCTCAGCAAAACTAAACCACTTATGTGACTGTGTGATTTTTGTCTCAGTATTAGGACTACGAGGTGGCAGGAACCTTGATCGCTTACAGAGGACTTATTATCAGGGGGGCATTCTTGCTGGTGAGGATGAAGATAGCTGTATTTTGTACTGTAGTGTGGTGTGCTGTTTATGTTTGTCTGAAGACTGTCAGTCCTTTTGTGTTTGATCAAAGAATTGCAATCTGTGAAGTGCAACTCATCCCAATTTTTGGTTCATCCAAAACAAAATCACGCAGTCTAGATGTCGAGTCAGAGTCGTCGAGACTAAAAATTTTAGGAGTTAGGGCTCCGATGTGTGGCATTATGTACGTGCCTGTTTGTGGATGGTGTTTGCAATGAGGGCTAATCATCAGGCATCCAGTGTTTCGAAAACTACACAATACTTCAAAAGGTTTGAGATGTTTCTTGTAAACATTTTTCTAACTGACTGGTTTCCTCACTTATGTGGAGCTGCACACCCACTCTTTCTTGTGACTAAGTGCAAAAAACATTTAAAAATCTTGCACAGATGGATTACGGTTTGAGTTAATGAACATATACTGGAAAGGTGCATGTGTAAATACTCAGTATTTCCCAACAGCAATGCATTTTTTTCTGTTGTTATCTCTTTTGTAAACTTAAATATACAACACTTTGCTCTCCCTCCAGGGCCCGTCACACTTCCCAAAGGAAACACACTGGGCCTTCCCTTCCAGAAAGAGTCCCTGCTGGGCATGGTGTCAAATCCCACAGAAGTCTTCTGCTCAGTACCAGGCCGTCTATCACTGCTGAGCTCTACATCTAAGTACAAGGTTACCGTGGCTGAAGTCCAAAGACGTTTGTCACCCCCAGAGTGCCTTAACGCATCGCTCCTGGGAGGCGTTTTACGCAGGTCAGAACTCATTCAACATGACAGCTTGGCTGAATTTGATTTTATTTTCCCGCTTTTCTTTCTGCATTATAAAAATCCTTAACATAAAACATTACCTTTCATTCCTGTTATTTGCAAGGTGGAAGATTATTTAATAGCCTGAGATATGAATATTTATGTTGTGGAGTTGCAGACAAAATCTGTAACACAAAGCTCTTGAGAGAGATTTTTTTTTTTTGCGAGGATTATGACATTAATTGAGTGGCCTGCAATTTTAGTTCAGCACTTCCTTTGAGGATTTGTTACATCAGCACAGTTAGTGTGAATAAAAAGACTCTTTGCTTTTGTTTTGTGTGTGAGTGTGTGGTATATATGCATGTTTGTGGTGGGCCGTGAGATGTGTAGCTTTATTTGTGTCAGGACAGTTGACCTTATGGCACATATGTTAGTATGACAGTCTGTTGAGGGATGGGGAGGTTATGGTTTGTACTTAACACCCCTGATCAGAGCATTTTTCAGCTGGAGTGCGTGTTTGCCACTTCCCATGTGCCTTTGTTAATGCTGACATGCACACATGCACCCACACACACAAACACGGTCATTTTTAAGTAGGTCATATAGCAATGGGAGTGGGTTTGTTAGTAGAGAGACAAGGGGGGAGATTGGGATGACGGGGTGGGGGCACTCAGACACACATGCATCCCTAAAGATGCCCCCTCTCTCACCCTCCATGCAGAGAGAGAGAGCTGGCTGGCCAGTCATGCAGAAAACTGTCGGCCATGGCAAGTTTTAATATCATGCAAATGCATGTAGGAGTGATATCCCAGCACAATCATCTTTTTTTATATTATATTTAAAACAGTAATTGAATCTATCTCCAGGAGTGTTAGTAAAACCCTCGTTGACAGGATATTACACATGTTTTTACAGTAGATAATTAATTAGTTTCTTTCTTTTAATGTTTGTCAAACTTTCTTCTAAAAACATCTTCAAAAATGACTTTAAAAAATAAATTGTGTAAATTGCCTTATACATATTCTGATTACTTGATGAGAATTTCCTTTAAATGTCAACAAAATCTGGGATGTTTGATGTTTTTTTTTCCCAGTTATTAACTCAGTCTGTTTTGGTTTTGTTGATTTTTGTCCTACAGGGCCAAGTCAAAAAACGGAGGTCGTTCTTTGAGAGAAAAACTAGATAAAATTGGTCTTAACCTGCCTGCAGGAAGAAGGAAGGCGGCCAATGTCACTCTACTTACTTCACTAGTAGAAGGTATGATCTGTCACTCAGTAACACTTTGTCAAGTATAACTGCTGTTTTCAGCAGCTGGAATGCAGCTCCTATGAGAATGTGGTAGTGGCAGTCTCATCAGTATAATGTGTGTTTGATGTGCAGTGCAGTCACAAAGTGATTGTCAGTCCTCGGTCTTTCACTTTTATCATTGTGAGAAACTTTTGCACTTGGCAGATAACAACTGCATTTTCTTCCCTAATGACTAAGCGTTCAGACAAAATTAGACAAGTTGGACTTCTTCGAGAATAAATCTGTCTTCATTCAAGATTTTTACCAAATCTAAAAGATTAGAAGGGAACAAAGTTCTACAGTAGTATCGTATAACAATATGAATCTGGATCTGCTTCAGAAAATAACAGATCATAAAAAACATGCCTCTGCTTGGAAAAGTCAACGTTAAGTTTCTTGTTTCCTTTGAACTCACCAACAATATTTTGTTGTTTTTCTCTTACTGTATGTTAGTACATAATCATTTAAAATAGCAGAATCTCACACAGACCCAAATTTAGTGACCAGGTTTTGCTTTGAGCTGTAGGTGAAATGAAAATGTGACTTCCTCAACTCAGTACTTTTAAGTCATACCTTACTCTGACACCGGATCACAGTATCGCTTTTCTATCATCTACCTGCCTCTTGCTTCAGTACAATCTTCTGGTTTCCTTTTGTACTCCTTTACTTCTGTTTTTTATGTATAAATGGGCTAATGATTCTGAGGAAGAGAATAACTAGAGGCCTGTTTTATTTAGAGACCTTCAAAGCTGAATTAAACCTTGTGTTGTGTTCAGCTTGCCAGGAGCACCAGCTGACCTTAAAACTTGTGCTTCTGAATAGCTGCTTGCATCCTATTGGGATGTGCATATCTATCAATAAATGGAGCTGTAAGCGCCTTGGGCACTCCGTGCTAGCATTTACCCACATAAGCCCATTATGACCATGCAACCTCAAGCTGGAAATAAACTCATCTAACTACATATCCCCTGGCAAGAAGACTTAACTGCTGACTATTCACTAGTCCAACAACCTCAGTTTATGTGCCTTGTTGCTACGATTCAAAACAGAGATTTAAGATTAAAGCCGTGGGAACTGATCAGTCACTGACCTTGATAGCTAATAAATCACTTCAAAATCTGATTTGTAAGATCAGAGTGGAAGATTGTTTCGCCCCCACAGAAACAACAACCAGTTGTGAGTTGTGAGAAGATCATTGAAAGTCAAATTAGGAGAAGGTAGGAAAAGATAATAGGCTGTAAAACTGCTTGAATTGTTGTAGAAAACCTATTTGCTGATTGTGTAGTTGGGTCACTGTGTTGCATGTTAGTTTTCACTTCAGAGAAGAAGAGCTAGTGTTGTAGCTGCTACTGTGGTAGTTAAAGTTAGCGGAGGAAAATCTTACTGCTGCTTCGACACATTTGTAATGTGTTTTGGACCTCTTATATCTAAAGGGGTGTTAAGAGTTTGCATTCAAAATGAATGGTTTCAAGTACATGCATTAGTTTGAGAATAGCTGATAGGAATTTGTTCAGTTTTGATTGTTCTGTACATTCTTGGTTTGAGACCAAGAATCTGTTGGATTCATTGACCTTCACCAACACATTCTGTTTTTCCTAAACAAACAGGTGAAGCTGTTCATTTGGCAAGAGACTTTGGTTATGTGTGTGAGACGGAATTCCCAGCAAAGGCGATAGCTGAATACCTGGGCAGGCCTCATGTGGAGCGCAACGAGATCAACTCTCGCAAGAACATGCTGCTTGCTGCAAAGTAAGTGTCTTGAATTTATGGTCTGCGGCTCATTTGCATGTTTTCACACACATACCAGAGCAGGGAGTAGCATTATGCCATTTCTTTTTTTTTCATGATTTTATGACATTATTTAATCAATTCAGCCTCTGGCTTACTTGGATACCTGCCAACCAGCAGGCCACATTGAAATGGAGTGTATTTATCCTCATTTTGATTTTTTACCTCCAGGCAAATCTGCAAGGAGTTTACTGATTTGCTCACTCAGGACCGATCACCTTTGGGAAACTCGAGACCTGCACCCATCTTAGAGCCTGGAATCCAGGGCTGCCTGACTCATTTCAGCCTCATCACCCACGGCTTTGGCTCTCCGGCCATCTGCGCTGCAATGACTTCGCTCCAGAACTACCTGAATGAGGCGCTCAAAGATGTAGACAAGATGTACCTAAGCTCTGGAGGTGATACCCAGGGATCCTCAGACAGTGGGAGCAAGTCTACCGACAAAATGGAAAAGCACAGGAAATGAGAGCTCAAAGAGAAAAACCTCTGACATTTTCGAATCCTGAAATCCTGTTGCCCCCTTTGCCATTTTGGGACTTTTTAAAACTGATATTTGGTATTGTCATTTTTAGAGATTAATTTGTATGTGGGTGTGTATGCATGCTCGCACTGTAAACACATTTTCCTGCAAAGTTGTGGACTTTTTGCAACAAATCAATAAGTGTTGGCTCTCAGTAGTGGACTGGTCCTAACAGGAGACTTCTCCGTGAAAGTTTAACGCACCAGATCATGCTAATCACTATGCAGTTTTATAAAGTTGCCTATGAACTGATGTGACAACCATAGAACTTTTGATCTGTTGAAAAGAAGAAAAAAAAGTCAAAGTGCATACTCAGATTTGTATTTTTTTCCTAAAGGACATCATTTCAAGATGACTTGCTATGGCGATGAATTCCTCTCAGCAATCCCCCCTTCTCCTCTGTCTGGATGCAAAATCCACTGATTTCCTGTGTCTCAATGGACCTGCAAAGGAAAAAAAAAAGATGTGTGTATAACAAAGAAAATTCCCTTTGTTTTCTTTTTGTGCTTTTGTACAACCACTTCAAAATGATTCCAGTGTTATTGTGCTTTGTTTATGGGAGATGATTTGACTCTAATGTTCACTCAGAAACAAAAAAAACAAAAGATTTTAAACTTGCTGCAATAGAAGCCTCTTCAGTGTTCGTATGAATTCAATTTTTACTCATCTCATAAACACGGCAGTAAAGATACCACCTTCAAATGGTCATGGTATTCAAAAAGTTAAAATTAACATCAACCCGCCAACATGTTTAATCTTAATATAAAGTTTATGTGTGATGTATGAATGTGTGTAATTGTATATATTGTTTTCTTTAAAAAATGTCTTTACTTAGACATTAAATTCAAAACATTCAAAAATAGAATTTTAACCAGTGTGCTGTCCTGGAATGTAAATAATTTTCTTAATTTATGTTGTAATTTAATAGGCTTTTGTAAATATTAGTGACATTCTGGTGTATGGTTTAACTTCTTATGAGGATGTATGTTGAAACTTTTATAAAAGGGTTAGTTTTTTATCAAGTAGAAGCTAGAAAGTGGGCATGATTTCCTTTTTTTTTAAATATGGTAAAATTAAAAAAATGGTTTAAGGTTCTATGAAAACTATGAATAAAACGAGAGCCTCAAGCCTGATCCGGTGTGTGAGTGATGTTGCCTAGGCCATGAAAACACAATTTATTTTCTGTAGCCTTATTCTTCAGCAGTATTTCACGGAAAATTGTTAAATCATGTGTTGAAAGATTCCCCAAATAATAAACAGCAAAGAAAATCCCCTCATTTAAACGAAAGGCAACAGTAGTCATCATTATTTGCTCTCACTTTGCTTCACAAATAGGCCGTGTGGCTCAGCGAAGGGACAGACCTCAAAAGTACACCATGTGATGAACAAAGATGTTCTGCAGAGAATGAAAAAAAGAGCTTGTTTGAGTATGAACTTAGAACAAAGTTGACACATGCTCAGCAGCATGCATTGCAAGGAACTATCTACTGATCCTTATTGGTTTAATATCTTATTTTTCATTTGCTTTCTTGTTCAGGGGTAGACGTCCTTCCAGATCAACCTGCTATTGTAATAATATGTTTAAAGAAAGGGTCTCACTTCTAAAACTGTACTTGTAGTCAGTTAAATTTAAATATAAAAGCAGCATTTTTAAAGATTCCCCCCTATAGGACAAAAAAAAAATAGAAATTATGATGTAAAAACACAAAAGTCCTGTTTTAAAGCCTTCAGAGCTCTGAGAGAGTCACTAGTTTGTTTCAAGAAATCTGCACGTGAACTTTGTTTCTCTTTAGCGTCATACACTAAAGCAGCTCGAGGGTCTCTGATGACATTTCAGCCACAAAAAAAACCAAAAGGTTGCAAATGCTCAGTTTTGAATGTATTAGAACATATTAATTAGCTTTACCTCAACTCCTGTATCTTACATCGGTTTTGTAAAATTCAAACAGTAATAGATGCACTGTTTTTTTCTATCAGGTTTCTGTTAAATGCCACGAGTTTCTCAATGCTGGTGAGAGTCTCTTTGATGTCTGTGGGACAAAGTGGGGGAATATTATGGGAGCTGAAAGTAGTGCAAGGTTGCCTAATCATCACTTGCCCAGCCAGTCCTTGTTGATTCATGTGGTCTGTTTTTGTGTTCAGGAGCTCATTATTAAGCACTTGAGCGGTAGTGAGGCCAAACAGCAAAGATTGAAACATACTTTGGCATTAAAATCAGATGTCAAATTAACCCTGTGATTTGTTATGTATAATTTCTGTTTATATATGTTCCACATTAGCTCTAAGTACTGCTCCGAAGGCCAGTAGGCTAAACCAACATTGCCCAAAAACCTTGCTACAGGATAGAGAAGCAGAGGCAGCAGTTGCAGCAGATATGTTGCAGTAAAACAAGTATCAGCCTCTCCCCTCAGAACCTGTCTAGCCAGAACTGTCAACCTGAGCCTGGTGGCTCACAGCCCTCAGAGCGGTTGACTTTAACTGCCTTCAGTTATTCGTGTTATGTTGTGTGCATGGACCTGAAAGAGCAGATAATTGTTGGGGGCGTTGATGATGGTGGGAGAGCAGAGGAGGTATAAGTGAAGGTTGTTGGAGAGAGAAAAGGGAGGATTGTTTGAGTGCCTTTGATGACCGCCGGCTGAAAATGGTTGAAGCAACACTTCCTCATGGCAGAGAATTTGACTGAAGGTTATTCACCCCGTTCCTTCTTCTCTTTTGTATGAGAGATGTCAGTCAGCTGCATCGCAAAGTTTTTGTTTTGGCTGACAAACAAGCATTTTGTAAGCAGATGGGATTTTCTTTGAGGAAGTTTGCAGGAAGCTGACCAGAAGAACTGCATTGGAGTTGGATAATCCAAGACCATCATAGTATGAGCACCCAAAATAACAAATAATAAAAAACAGCTATCAGACTAAATTACACCTGTTTTCTGTGACATACAAGGTGTTTTCCACAACTTTGATAAGATGGTAACTGGTCAAAAACTTGACTCCAAACAGTTAGAGTGAGCAATTCACCTATGACACACCTAATGTAGCTAGGAAAAAGAGGCAAGCATGGGCTTGTTGAACTCATTCTGTACTTTAAACATCTTCTCCCTTCATGAAAAGAGAGGATCCCAGAAACGTCTTTAATTAGAGATTAGAATGTTAGGGTTCTGAGGTTTTTGGAGCTTTTCTACCCTTTTCTTTTTTTTCCTCCTTTTATTTTGCTTCAAGCTCTTAATTTACCCTCTGTCATCTTTTCTCTTATTCTCTTTCTCTGTCTACCTGCAGGTTTAGTCTCATTGAGCCTTGCCTGGCAGAGTCCTGCTACTGTGTCACACCTGCTCTCAATCAACTCATCAAGCACCCATCTATCAGAAATGTTGGCCAGTCAGCTTTGAACAAACCTTACGCTGTCCTCTCTCCACCATACTCAACTCTTGGAATTACCTTTGCTTCTCTTTCTCCTCCTTACTCCTCAGGTTGGATCCTTGGCTCCCAAAGGATTGCATCGTCCTCCTTTAAGGCCTGCAAAAAATCCAACAAATAGTAAGCCAATCACAAGTTCAATTCACAATATTTTGAATCTTCAATAATCTTTCCTCTGATGACAGAATCCCTGCTCATTCCCAGCTACTTCATCTCTGAATAAACCTTTTTACTTACCTTTTCTGGTGTTTGGTTTTCGGCTCATTGGGGACTTATCTAGTTCTGACATTGTAGCATAGAGATCATATTTGACATGTTAATGACATTTTTACATCTCAGTGGGATGCCTGGGGCTACTTGTCAGCTCCAGAGTCACTGAACTGTAGTTGTGGTTCAAGCTAGCTCTGACTACATGACCTTTTTATGTAGGTCACAGAAAGTCACATGACAAAGCTCAACAGAAAGAAGAAAAATGTCCCAAAAAGGGAGAAATCTTTACATATTTGAATTCAATCATATGTGAGTTTTTTTCTATTAACTTTTTAAAATAAAATTCATTTTACTTGAAATGTTCTCAAACACCGAACTCTAAACTTTCAACTTTTTTCTGTTCAGTCAACTGATTCCTTCCAACAAATGCCCTTGAAATCTGTTGTACATTAAAGCTCAATTGCAGTCAGACTAATCGCTTTCTTGCAATTCCCAACCACCGAAACCACTATGAGTTAAACCACGGTCTTAACATCCCATGCCATAAACAGCAAGTCAGAGAGACGACAGTAGTAGATTCTAATGTGTAAATCACAGTCAAATTCAAGTTGTCATGATGTTCTGTAATAATAGTAGATGTTAATTTAAATGTTTGAAAGTGAATATATTATTTGGTTTGCCCTTAAAAAGATCAAGGAATGAAAAAGAAATATAAACACATCAACAACATTTAAAAGATCCTGAAACTATCCCTGTTAAAAACAATAAAAGTTTTCATATTAGTTAATCTGACATATACACAAATCTGCCACCATCTGTATGTTATGGATTACACATTGTTTATGTGGTTTTTTGATATAGTGAGGTGTGACTCTATATGTACTCCATATGTAAATTAAGCTTAATAGGATTACAATGAAAGTAATTATTAACAGTCTTTGGAGGCATGATAGTATTTGCTATTTACACTGGAAACATATCTGTAACTATTATTAAGTTTTTAAAAACATGTTTAGCAAATTCAGATGAGACTAAAAATATTTTTTTTCTGATTTATAGGTAAAAAAAGACACTTTGACATCAGTTTACGGTTAAATATCATCCTCCTCATGTCTATACTTCATTTTACTTTTGTAATTTCTTCTTTCAAGGAGCTTTTGTTTTTACCTCCATTGTGGTTTACTGGCATTTAACACACATGAGTTTTGGTAAGTATGGACAGTTGGTATGTTGTGTTCAAGTGCTGTCAGAAAATAGGATGAATTTAATTGTGTCCATTGGAAACTGTCTATCCTACAGTGTGTTCATAATGAATTAGTTGTTATGGTATACAAATGACATATTCATTCTTCATATCTATGTCAACATTTATTTCCAGATTTTGCCATTGATTAAGAACGTCTTATGAGGGAAAAAATAGGTTCTTTTCAAACTCAACTTTATTCCCATTGTACCATAACAATACCCTTTGGTCAATAATTTCTACCTTTTACAAAAGTAGTAAATATATCTCTTAATCTGGAGTCAGTTCAAAAACACATTAAAGACAGCTGATTTGGTTGTTATGTCAAATGAAGAGCTTCCAAAAAACTAAAGCTGACACAGCAGTGTTATTTATTTATGTATTTAATTGCAGGGAACATTTATCAGGTCATTAAAACTGATCTAAGAGTTTTGACTTTCCAGGGTAATTATGTAAGGTCAAGGGTGAGCTGAAAATAGATGTTAGGGAAATAAGGAAAATATTAGTAAGCTTTGGGGGTGAACTAAATGTGTGTGCATGTATATATGTTTGAGATTTGGGTGGGAGGGGAGGGGGTGGGGGTTGGGAGTTACAGCCTAATCCCTGAGGAAAATGTGGAAGAAATTAATCTAAATTACAAGGATGAAGCTAGTCTGGAGTCTGGGTCTGGAAGGGATACGGAGGAAAGGACAGGAGGGTGTGTGGAAGGGGGGGTGGGGTTATTTTGTGTGTGTGTGTTTGTGTTTGTGTGTGACTGTGGAAGGGGGGGTGGTGGTATCGGCCATTACCCCTGTTCTTCTCTGTGTTTTGGTTGCGCTTTTCTTTTTTTTCCTTCCTTATCCTGTGGGAATGAAGTGGCCTGTCTTCCTTCCTTTCTGGCTTGCCACCCAGATGTCGCTTCTTTACTTGCTCACGCATAGGCCTCTTACCAATTACTTAGCATTGTAGCCACTGCCGGTATGGACTGTGGAGACGCCCGAATCCCTGCTCTCCTCCTTGTGCTCTCTTCCCACAGACAACAGATGTCTTAGTTTCTCAGGGAACTTGAATTTTTACTGGCCTTTTTTGGTTTCAGCAACAATTCAAAGACCCCCCCAAAAACACATAATTTTTCTAAAAATTGTTACATCTCAGTTCTCTCAACTGACTGAAGAAGACTTAGATGCTGATGAAGTTTGCCTTCTTCTTTATTTACCCTGACACGAAAACAGAGAAATTACATGACGTTTGCTGCTGCTCATCTTATCTAATGAAAAGCATCTGGCGTCTCCCCCTCTGAACCGATGTGCAAGCAAGTCTTGTTCACCTAGGTTTGAATGCAGTAATTAGAACAAGCTGTTTGGGTAACAAACATGCCTGTAAACACAAAATATACTATACTTCACTCACAATGTTGTTTACTGGTTTAATGTGGACAAAATCCTGAGTATAGGGGTAGGATAAAAAAGATTGCATATGTGGTCCCTCTGAAGTTTCTTTTCAATAAGTTTTTTTAGGATCAAAAGAGAATGAAAACCAAACTCGAGGAGTAACATTTGCTGCTCATCATTGTTGCTGTAATGGGATTACAGTTTCGCTGGGATTATTGATCTGTCTTTTTTCAGTGTTTTAGCCATGTATAGCCAACATATGTCTGATTCCCATGGCCAGTAAATGAAGCCATGCATGCATGACTAAAAACAAGGATCAAGTCAGGGTAATGGACATAAACAATCAGGGAAACTTGAAAGAGAATTGTTTTTCTCTATCAGAATGGTGGCTTGTTAATTACAGTACATACACCATAAGAAGGACAGGATGTGTGCATGGACACAGTTTGCCAGAATTTATGTTTTAATAACATTTTGCTTTTGGTTTCCTGTGAACAACTAAAGCAGATTGACTGGAAGTCCCAATAAAGTTGTTTTTCATTTTTATCAATAAAATAGATAATAAAGAGACTTCAAAGTGAAGCAGGCTACAGATAAAAAAAAAAAAAAGAAAAAAAACTCATTGCAAAGTTGTTGCTGCCTTTGGTGTTTGTCTTCTTTTTTGATACTTTCATTTACATGTTTCAAATAATGTACTTGTACCTGCTTGTTACATACGTGTTCTCTGATATGCTTATTAGAAACAAGCTTGGTTAAATTTTGAATGCACCCTCTTCTTGGCTTAAAAATCAAGATCAAAAAATCAAAAATCAAAGATACTTTCAATTCAACTACACTTCCTTAATACCCAAGCTGAAATTGCTTTGAACAAGGGCAAAGAATTATCATGGACAGAAGGGACATGTCCCCACTAATATCCAGCAAAAGAAGAAGAAAAAAGAAAAGAAAAGAAACAGGGCAGGGTTGGGTGGTTGATTCATAGGTCCCTATCAATGCCAAGAGCAAATCTACTCTCTTGGCTTTGAAGACTGTAATGACAGGAATAATAGTGAACGTGAAACATGACACTGAAATTTATTAAAGATGAGCAAGGCTATCAGATGCTAAAGATTCCAATGAAAGTGAAGCAATAAAATTAGATTTATAAACCGAAATCATAGTCATATTTCACAAATACTCCTTCAGTTCATCCAGTGCTCATTGTCATTTTATGAAACTGCAAATATTATATCCCATTGAAAAAGTACAAAGAATATATAGATGTGTGTACAGCAGCTACACATTATATTTCATACACAAATAAACAAATAAATTATAGGGCAAAGAAAGTTTTCTTTAAAGAACTGTGGGAAAAAAATCACCTGATATTCACAAGGTAACAGATCTGTATTCACAGTGATCCTTCTTATAACATTTTAATTTAAGCTGGGGGATAATTTAACATCTTCTGTTTGTTAAAATCATAAAGCATGAGGCTAGCGCTCGATGCTGAAGCTAATGTTTATACATTGACTTGAATACCCTGAAATCAATTTCAGTTCAGACAGACAAAACTTAGTGGGTGATTTGTCTAAAAGAAAAGAAGGATCTATGCAGCGTCATCTTTTAAAAAATGTATCAACTTATGATTCTTTACCATCTAACCCAGGTCTTTGCCTACAGGCACAGCAAGTCAGTCAGTGTTGTTTCAATCTGTGCATGATGAGAGGAAACATTTAAAAGCTAGAAAGTAGTAGTTAAAGCAGGGAGATGGGGCTTATAGTATGTGCGTGTGTGTTGTCCTCACTTCAGAGCAGAAATGCCCATGGGCTAAAACCAGCCCTTCTGGTTCAGCTAAAGGTAAAACTCATTACTCTGGCCGACAGTCCCTAACCAGCTGTACTTCATGGTTTAAGCTTTGGCCTTAGGCACATCAACTTTCTACCAATAAAGAGGGTGTAGGTTAAAGAAGCATGAAGAGTGATGGTATATTGTAGAGAAAGAGGAAGAAGATAAGCAATTAATACATATAATAGAACCAAAAACAAGAAAAGTGTAAAATATTTTATAAAAACCCCCAAACAATTTCCCAACTAAAAGGTGGCAATTGTTTTTCATCATTTTTAAATAAATAGTTTAAATGACTCAGTGACCAAACTGGAGATGAACATGACCATGTTCATGGTAAGGTGAGTTGTAAAGGTATAAGAAACAATCAAATGAAAAGATGCTATCTACCAAAGCAGGAGAAAATAGTAAACATGTGAAGCCAAAGCTGCTTTGAATGGATTTCTTTGACAACAAATGCTTCCAGTATGGAGTGAATCATTGTAAAACCACATTCATTTCCTGCCTGTGTTTATCCAAAGAGGGATGAGATACAAAGCTGTCCAGACTTGTTTGCAGTGTGCAGGAGTGGGCACAGAAAGGGAGATGTGCTCATCTCTCACAGAGAAAAAGGACATATTTAAGTAACAACACACTGACACACACAGATTTACATTTACTATGTTATAAATTAGGTTACTCAATTGTCTTTAAAAATAGCTAGTTTTTAAAACCTGAAAATAAATATATATATAGTGTTTGCCTCACAAATTTTGAGAATGTGATTGAGATTTGTCATTTAATTAAAAAAAAAATGTTTTCTTATTTCTCCGTCTCAAGCTATTTATCCAGCCTAAGTTTGGCACATGGCAGTTCCAAACTCACATGCCTCAATTATGTTGGACGTTATTGTGTTGGAGGGAGGAAAAAAAAAAAAAAAAAGCAGTGATGTTTACAGTACCTACCATGGCATCTGGCCACAGTGCTGTTGTTGCATAAAGAGGGAAGATGGTGATGAAAGGTGTCAGCGTCTCTCGTTAAACGGGTGTATTTTTTCTTTAAATAACAAGGAAAAAAAGTGAAGGAAAGTGAAACGGCTATTTGAGCTATTGTCTGTACTAGTTTTATGACGCAGAGAATATAGGCATTTTAGATTAAAACATTTGTCATAACTGGAAATTTTCTCATTTGATATGTGGACAAAAAAAGAATTAAAGCGACTTTCCAAAACACAGTAATAACTGTAGCCAAGTCAGGCAACTCATTATGTTTATATACAGTCACTTGTGCATTGGAAAGAGTAAAAAAGTGAGTGAAAACATGACAGATGTGTGTTTGAGTGTACACATGCACCTGCCCATTCAGGATATTAAAAAGAGAGAGGAAGCAAAAGCAGCGTGACTGCCATGGACAACGGTTCTGCTGATGCAACCATTGTTGGACAGAAAAAAACCTAAACAAAATGAAAAAAACCATGAAGAGCACAAGAGAGACGGAGAGAATTGAGAGAGCCCAGATGTCAGTGATATGAGGGTGATAAAGCTCGTATCTCAGCATGTTTACACATAGAGCTGCTGTTTTATACTATCTGATTGTTTAGTGAGAAACAGACGAGTCTTCCTCTTGTGAAAGCACCAATTTAACCGACACAGTACAGTTCATCATTTTTACAGATTTTTTTTTTCTACTAACTGATTCAGGGTAAATATACAAATTTAGGTTGCTGACAATTTACCATGACCATAGTTGTGCTTGAACTGATAAGGAGTAAACCTTCAAAAAGGATGAAAAAAAAAAGAAAACAGTTTTTTTTTACATTCATCACCTAGTTGGAAAGAATGACTGTTGGGGATAGAAACCAGCTTCCCGCGACCCTGAACGGGAAGACATGAGTATAGATACTGACTGAATGACTGACTTGGAAAATAAAACTTGAAAATTGAGGAGTTGCGATGCATGATGCAGAAGCATCTGTTTTTTAGTTTGTATTCAAATATGTGTTTATGCATGTAGAGTCCTGTCTAATAACAAAGGTCCGTGTACTCACGCTGGCACACATCATGTATCATATATTATTCATATCATGTCTGGCTTCAAATTTGTGTATTTACCAGCTCATTTTTCCCCCTGTTTGCAGATAATTTTGTTTACTAACAAACTAAATAAATAAATCTTAAATTTTATTCCAATCATGTCTTGAAAATTGACAGCCACCCTTTTTTTCCTGAATAAAAGAAACTAAGAGTGCAATATAAACAGACAGCGTATGTTTGGAAGTTATGTTATTCTATTCCTTTATAGCAAATCTTCTTGTATCTGTGTTGCCTGTTTTTCCTCATCTCGTCATGCACGAATGACTTTGAATAGGAGCATGAGTGTGTGATTACAGAACTGTGTGTGAGTGGATGAGTCTGAGAGTATGCGTGCATGAGTGTGTTGAAAAGTGTGTGTTTGTGTATGTGTGTGCAAGTGTTTAGTTCTCATTTAGTTCTTTGTCCAAACAGACAAACCGAAGTCTCCAGGAAAGAAAAAATGTGCAGCTTAAATATATCAGTCTTGTTCTGACACGTCTCTTCGTTTTCTGCTCCACACCACCTGTTGCTCTCTGAAGCTGACATTAACAACCCTCACACCGTTAAATGATCACATTAGATTACCTTTAGGGTTTAAAGACATATCCAAAATATCATAAACCAGCTTTCATTTATGATGTGGTTTGATGGCACTGTATTTTTTAATAAATACAAAGAAAGTATAATAAGAAAAAGGTCAAAATATGCTGGTAAAGCTGCATGCTGAACAACAAGAAATAGAATCTAAAACCACTTTAAACAGCAGAAGAAACAAAAGAGATTTTGTCAGTGTTGTCAATGAAATGGTTAGCACTGCCGACTCCCAAGAAGAAGGTCTCTGGTTTAAATTTTGGTTTTCCCTAGTCTTTTTATATTGGCATATTTTTCCTTATTCATGCATGGGTTTTCTCCACACGTGTCAGTTTCTCTCACTGTCCATAAACATACATGTTAGATATTTTAATGATTCCATATTGGCTTTAGGTGAAATGATGATTGACTAACAACCCATCCAAGGCGTCCCCTCATCTGGTCAGTGCGGTGATGCTCATCATCAGACCCTTAACAGAATCAAACAGGTAGGTTAGTGACTCGTAAGACCTTGAATGACCTTGAATTAATGAATTAAAAAAAAAAATTGTTCAAAGAACTACAAACCAATCCAGAGTAGCTAAACTTACAACTCTGTGACTAGATGTGTATATACAGTACAATTTTCTTTTTGTTTTCTATTCATCTGTCTGTCATTCATTTTTAAAATCAGAGCAGAAAGAGTTTCCTTTCATTCCACTTCCGACTCACATGAAAGTTTCCTCCTTACATCACTCAATCTGCAACCTCATCTAGATCCCTTCATAAAATGTTATTGAAACTTTCAGACCACAAATTTGACTTTTACAATTGCGAGAAATTAGAAATGATGTTTACTTTTAACACATTTTCGGTCTAAATAAACTATAACGTTTAATCTCATTCAAAATTGTGTGCCAGCTAAACTTGTCTAAACAAGATAATACTGTAATATTGTAGCAGTTTATTTTTGTAATTTAATCTCATTTTTGTTTAATGATCCAGTTCAGTTTATTCTAATTAAATGAAACTGGATTACTGATTCAGTTTTATGATCTGATTTAGGTTATTTTGAATCTATGACACCATTGCAATCTAATTCAGTTCAAGTATGACTAGTTTCACTGTGTATGTAGTATGCATGCAGTTAACTTACTGTAAATATAGATCACCCTCCCAACATTACAAAAACTAATGAAATTCAAAAAGAAATGCTACAGCTATAGATATGAACATTCATTAAATTATATAAAAATGAATAATAAATGATCCAATAAACTGATTTTGTTTGTACTCTAATTCCAAATTAAACAATGTTCTATGAGTCTTCCTTTAAACAGACAATACTTAATGATGATTTGATATCTGATAATACCAGTTTTACACTGACTCAACTTTCACACACTTTTATAAAATACTGGGGGCAGATTTTTCTTCACTTATTTCAACAAAACTGATACAGATTCCATCATGAGAGTCGGCAAATCTGCAAGTTCCGATTCCATCTCATTTTCAAACCACAGTACTGTTCATAGTCGGCTGCCTGCAGAGCCTCACATGTCACTTGCTGATCTATGATCAGATCCCAACAGTGCTTTTAAAGTCAAAAAGTGGTTGAAATAGTCTTGGTTTTCCCTCACTTCCTCATGACCGAGTCCTGCCAGCTCTGTCTCTTCCATGTAATTACTGTTCTGAGAAGATGTTGTGATAAAGACATTGGTTCTTTTTGACTTAAAGCAGCAAAGACAGCCCAGATTGTGAGGCTGGATTTCCTTAAGGGATCCCCTACAGATGTAAAAAAATACCAAAGTACAAATTATGCTTCCACATGATGGTGTTTTTGAGTCAAAACCAAAGAAGCCAGAGTGGGATTTAAAATTAAGTTTCAAGTTGAATTTGACTTTTTGAATGTCACTGTATTGCTGAAGCACATATATCTAGTGTGCTTTGCAGTATGTTGCATTACTTCAAAAATATAGAGTATCTTTTTCTCTTTTCATCCACTCTGGTAATTTTTAATTGGGATGCAACTGATGATTATTTTTATGATTGTTTCTACCACTAATAAAACAGAGTTTTGAAATTAACTCAACCAGTGATGGTAATTTTGAATTGTCCTTTCAATAACTTTTCTTTGAGCTCCTCTCCTACTTTTTGAGCATGTGGAATATAAATAAAACCAAAGAACTAATTAATAATAATATTAGTAATTAGTTTGTAAATCTGACAGATGCTGTTCATCCAGGAGAAACAAAACTATTATCTTTTATTAATCAAAGGTGAACAATAAATAAGCATAGATTACCACTATTTAACCATATTTATTCAAGGTATTCATTATTCAAGGTTTATTCTCAGGTAAGATTTTCCTAGTTTTTAAAGTAAGTGGAATGACACTTTTCTTTTAAAACAATATTTTAGTTCTTTTAGACTGTATTTTAGTGGAAAAGTTTGATTTTATAAATTCTTCCCTGTTAGAAAAATAAAATAATTGAACATAAAAAAGGAATCATCTTGTGCGCTAAATTAATTGTTTTTACTTCATTGACAATTACATTAAATATACATTTTTAACTAGGATAAAAGGATAACATATGTATGGTTATTTATTGAATATTGGGCAGTTTTGGCAAGGTTTGAACTTTTATTACTTTTTGGGTTTTTTTATTCTATTTTATCATCAGCTATATTTTCATTGTAATTTAATTAATTCATCTTTTTAAACCCTCATCTTGTAAATTCCATGTGGTCACAGTGTTCAACTAATTGAACTAATTTTAACAAAAAAATTGAGGATTTTTTTTTAAAGAATGAGTTTAACACTTGAGGAAAATGGGATGAGCAAAGGTATTATTTTCATGCTTTAAATATTTATTCTTAGTCAGACAGACCAAAAAACCATGATGATTGGCTCTTTACTCTTGATGAATAATCCACTGAATCCAGTAAACACAAACCATCACTGGAACATTGCACACACACAAACACACCCAGCCTCCTTTCTCTCTTGTTGCAGCCAGTGACAGTTCCATCACAAAACAGCTGTTGGCATTTACAACTTGCCTCATACACACATGCAGGTAACAGAGAGGTGCGGCCAACAACAAGCAGATAAACGCTGATGATCTCCCTCTGCTTGATCTACTCCGTCACTCTGAGCGAAGCAGACCCAATGTTTGTGATTACACAGACGCTCACATGCATGTGTTAGTGTGTTTGAACATGTGTGTGTGCGTATTTTGGGTGGGAGAATAGCATGCACACACATAAACATCCTCCAGGCAATGGTAGTTATCCTGGGAATATTTATCTTTGCTGGTAATGCAAAGAGGCAGCCACCTTCTAAACTGGCCCTCAGTTATTTTCTCGGAGGAAGGAGATGAGAGGAGAAAAAGGAGGGTAACACCAAAGTCATTGGGGAAGGAAAGAAATCTCAAAGACAGCAGAGGATGGACAATAAACTGGAGAGACATCAGTTGTCTGGTGCATGTGCTTGTGTATTAAATGTGTTTGCTGAATTGTGTCTCTTTGAGGATTCCTTATGTCTGGCCAGGTCAAGGGGCTGGATGATAAGGGTTACCTTGTATTGTGTATGTGTGTGTATAAGTGTGCGGCAGTGGCGATGCCCTGCAGGTTGAGCTGGATCTCTCAGTGTGTGGGCTGATTCAAAGTGAATGGCAGCGTGCCGTGTGGCTCCATCGAGGCCAAATAACTTCTGACACTCCTCTCCTTGTTCTTTGATGTCTGAGGAATTAAGGCGACAGAGCCAGACACACAATGCCATAAGTAGAACACCAACAATAATCTCTTCATTAAACACACACAGAAATACATCCAAACACTCATTTAATTGGTAGTTGATTTTTAGCCACTGTTTTTTTTTCAACTAGTGTCACTGAAAGCAGGGAAATGACAAACATCTGCCATGTTAGCTTTAATTAGCAGGTGTCTATTTACCCTACATGTATATTACCTTAACAACTCTGAACTAAGAAAGTCATGGATTAAGTAAAGGGGATAAAATGTCTTTATATAAATATTAATGGGTCATCTGCTATGTTGTGCTTTCCCTCTTAGACACAAACTGTTTGCCTGGGCTGTCAGTGGGAGACCACTTTGGGTTCATTTGGACCTCTGTGATGTCACAGACAGTCTGCTTGGTGCTGCACTTGTCATTGCTTCAGGGTGGACACATCCAAGACTCACAATTTCTTTGACTTGAGCTATTTTTTCTTGCTATAGAGTGATATATGTACACAATTTCTCTTGTTTTTCTTTCAGCTCTTCGTATGTCTCGAGTTTTTGGACCTTCACAGTATCTTGTCATTCTCAACCACTCGGCACAGATGCTCCTGGACGTTATTCTTTGTCACAATGACAAAGCTGAATCTTTACTGTGTCCATCTTTATCCCAATTTTAAACAAAATAAACAAAACAAAACATGGCACGTAAAGAAAGCTCTTCCATGTAACTGAAGTCCTGTATGCGTACTTTTAAATCAGTGTTAAATTAAAAACAGCATACTGGTTTGTGGTTCGGTGGTTGGTGGTTGATTTGTGGTGCTGCGGCATGTCGGTGATGAGTGCTTCAAGGCCGGCAGGCTGATTATTGTGTCAAATACTCACAACCTGATGGTAGAAGATGATTATGGGGATTCAAAGAGGAGTTTTGCATTTTTTGTTTTGTTTGAGGTTTTCTACTTAACTTTAGTCCAAGTTCCTACAAAGTCAAGTTGTGCAAGTTGTTGGCTTTAAAGCTAAAAATAGACAATGATGAAGTAATCCTCCTGTGTTTAAACTGCAGTAATTAACTAAAGTATTTAGATTTTAACTATATCATTGCCATATTTTCCTAGAACATTTCGGAAATGAAGGAAAAACCATTTTCTGTTATTCACAGTGTTGTATGTGCACAGCTTTCTGTGCAGCAGCGGTTTTACTGGCAGTGTGCATGGGATTATAGGTGTGTATAAAAGCTTCTTCAGTCATCACTATCTGTATTGACTAAACCTGTTTACCGTGCACAGAGTGTGTGTTTGAGAAAGTGCCTGTGTGTACATGTATGTGTTTATGTATGAAAAACAGGTTCTCTATAGGCTGCATGGGCCTTGTAAATCCAACCCTGCAGTTTTCCTTCTCAGTGTTGGTGTGTGTCAACCAGCAGCAAGGGTTTTGAAGGGATTGGAGTCACTAATCAAATCCAGTACCCCTTTTTTTGCCATTTTAAATAAAATGACACAAATGCATAATATGTCTTATTTTAATCCAAAATTATTCTCTGCTTCTGTTTCCAATTTTCTAAAATTTATGCAGCTATTTTTGACAAAAAATATCCCTTTGTATTAATAATAGTAAACATTTATTTAAATATTGTTGAGTTTATATAGAAATCACATTTATTATAAAAACTTTACTTGGAACCTTTGGCAAATTTGAAAGAACTTCACTTTTCTAGACCCAAATGCTCATGATAAGTAAAGTGAAACCAATTGATGTTGTCCACAAACACATTGAGATATTTTTTATCCCATATAATCAGCAGATTATGCAAGAATGGAGTACGTGTTGTGCTGGATCTAAGGGCAAATTACATACTTGTCTCTTTCAGTGAGTATCACCCTGACAAACACTATACATGGCTGCCCTTCCCGCTGGCACACTGTAACCCATCTCAACAAAACAGATGAAAGAGAAGGAGAAAGTCAAAAATGGGATGGAAGGAAGTTTAAGCATAAACTGGGGGAGGGGGAGAAACGATTCTGAGTAAAAATAAAAAAAAAATACCAAAACTTAAAAAGGGGGAAAATGTTTAACTTCCCTTGCATCAAAACCTAAAAAAATCTACTGAAAGCATTCCAAATAAATATATTTTCAAAGTCAGCCTAATTCACACCTTGTTTAAATTGTAGCGCAACATTAGACAATAATTACTGACACAAATTGAAGTCTGACACCGCTGAAATTATCAATATTGTATTTCTTTATATCAACCCCCCCACCCCCAAATCTCTCCTGCCTTCTGTCCATGGCTTTCTCTCTCTCTCCTTGTTTAGTCTGAACGCCCCTGGCTCCACAGTCGAGCCATGTGAGGATTAATTAACCAATTAGGAGTGACGCCCTGGGTGATGTTTGAGGGTCTAGTCCTCTTTTTGTCATTACACTCATACACACCGAGAGACTGAGGCTGCAGTTAGGCAGCGCTGTGAAAGCTGGCATCGACTGGAAGATGCATCACTAGCAGCAGCAGCATTTGTCTTTCCCTCTGAGTGAATGAAAAGGTGAGTAACCTTTTAATTCAATTATCATTATTATCATGATTTCCACTGTTTCTGCCCCTGGTATCTTCTCTACTAACTTCCCTCATATGTCTCCAGATGCAGTGTAATTAAATTAAAGATATTAACGATTAAAAGATTCCCCCTAAAGTCTCGTCATATTTTTTTCGGAGGTCCGTGTTTGTCTCGTTGCTCTATCTTATCTGAAGGGAATATTTGTATCACACCAAAGCACATCTGGTTTTACGGGCGTGGGTGGGAAGTTATGGAGTTTTTAGAAAGTGTTTTTTTTTATCATAATTAATTTTGCCCATGTTTCCTAAGACTGACAGGAATTGCAACACTTTAAGATTGATGGCCATGTTATACAGCTGTGCAGTATGCTGTGTGTCAGTGCTGACTGTCCTGATTAGAACAACACAACACACAGCTACAGACTCAGCAGGGGTGGAATGATGATGCTGCTGGACACATGATGAGACAGCCCCCCCAAACACCCCCCTCATCCCCTCATTTGTCTGCTCATTTTACAAGCTATCAAAACTCATTTTATGGTAACACATGACCTGCATAGGATGGGGCGGGGTCTGTTAGGTAAATGATGACTTGACCTCTTGATCAAGACATTTAACCCCTGTGGGACACTGGTAGCAGAGTCTCTGATTGGTCTGTTTATGACCCCCATAAAGCACTTAGGTGAATAATAGAACCCCTTGGGCAAAAAGTCTGATGTTCAGTTATAATTTTATCATAAATCTTGACCAAGTCCACAACAATCACTTACTGCTGATGTTATCAATTAGAATTCTTTTCAATAAGTTTTTGAATATTGGTAATCTGCCTCATTCTAAACAAACACATGTTATACCTAAGTTATTTCACACATTCCAAGTGCTAAACAACATTTATAATTCTCTAAAATTCTTTCAATTAGTTTTATGTTGTGTTTTCTAATCCAACTTTTTGCTGTACGCTCTATTCCTACATATCATGAATTCACTTTAAGTGATTGAACAGTTGTTGTCCAAATTATGTTGTTTTTTATGGTTAGATTAAAGAAAGGCACAATATCTAAATAATAAACACATTTTTATACTAACAACATTCACTATTCTATTAATGTTCATACAGTCCATCATATAATTATTTAAACAGTTATTTTAATAAACAGCAGGATACAATTTTTTTTGTTGAATAGTATAAATGCTGTAGATTTTTCCTCCAGCAGCTCAAAGTTTCCAACTAGATTTCAAAGAATTATCTACCTCAGCCAGAGACCTTTTCTGGAGTAAACATCTGCCCAGGCAATCTGTTTTTCACCTGGTTCAGGTAACAGAAACACCAGGACATTTAGAATGGCCCCAGAAAACAACACTATTCCCTGGAAAAGGTTCTTGATATGGCCACATGGCTGCTCTTCAATTAAGTTAGACTTTTGATCCTCTCCTTCAAACACGAAAGCAAAAATGCTGACTCAACATTTTCTCTCCCTTTTTTTTTTTTACATAATATCTGTGGAAATGCCCCTCAGTTGTTGTGACAATGTGGTTCATCCTAATTTCTCTGACAGAGCTAAAGACAGTAATGATTATGCTGCGTCATAAAGTTTCCACCTGGATTTTAATGCCCACCCTGTACCTTGTTAGCAGTAGAGCCAACCAGAATGAAATTTACTGTTATTACCATAATTATAGAGGGGCTTAAAAATATTTAGGGGGTCTTCAGCTGCCCTAAAGAAACCTAAGAACATCCAGGAAATACATGATTTACAAGCCAGGTTTTTAGCCACAATTTTACTAATTTACTTATATTTTTACAAAGATTTAGGCTCCAAAAATGTTTTATTACTCTGCAAAAGTAACCTTTTCATTAAAGTTACTAAAATCATGTTTTAAAATCTGTTTTATAACATGTTATATTTGAGAAATCTGTCCAGACGATCAGTCATGATCGTGAATGGATTCAGGTTTCTGACTAGCTGTTTCTGTTTTTTACTTAGTGAATCAAAAGATGAAATAAAGTTTTTTTTTTTTAACACATCATCAATTTTGTTTTCAATCATATGAAGTTGACTGTGTTGTACATTCTGTTTGTATCTTTCCACATTTAAATATTTCTTATATAATTGAATTTTTTGTAATAAGTCAGGGGCGACATTTGTTCAAATTTAAATAATTATAATAAAACAGCTGTCTGTGCATCTGGTTGTGATCTCCATGAGAGATGTTTGCTTTGCAGGAGTTCAGAAAAGAAAAAGGAGAAAATAGAGGTTTTACTGCATCCTGGTACATCCTGCCTTAATGAGTCCCCCCCTCCATCCTGCGCCCATCTGTCCACAGCAGGATTGGCCACACTGGGCCCCCAGTGCATCTTGACTCAGTTGAAGAACATTATTCAGTGAAAAAAATGTGCTGATGTGAAAAAAGTTGAATAAAAATAATTCGGAATGTACTTATTTACTGTTTCCAAGAATTCTCACTCTGTTTATTTCTTTAGAAAAAGAGACATGTTCGTATTTAGGACACCCTCCAATCTTGTTTATTTTAGCAGGAAGAGGACTGACTCATCCATTCTTATCCCTACTTCATCTCCAATGACCCCTCACAACAGTATAGTCTCATTAGCTGGAGCTGTAGCAGCTTGTTAACCCCACTAATCAAAATAGGAACAAGCATAAAAGAGTCCAAGAATTTACTACCATGTCAACACTTCAAAGGTACGGAGGAGAAGAGGGGCGTCAACCAGCAGACTCAGAGTGTGTTTTAGTGTGTAAGCCTAGAATGTTGATTAAGTTTGATTAGTAAATTTTGAATAAAACAGGTACATATTACAAACTGATCATCACAAAAAGTAAAATATGATCCACTTCATGGGAAATTTGACAATTCAAAAGTCTCAAATGTAATTTTTTTATAACCTGATACTTGAAATTGGAGTCCTCCCTTGCAAAATGACTTCAGCACAGGACGGCAGACACTGTGTCAAATTCCCACAGTTTTTAAAATAATGCATGTGTAAAAGAGGCGTGCTGCAGCATGTCCTGTTCCGATCATTCCACGTGGAAATGCCAACACGTAACTGATAACACGGCCAGTTTGTTTTTGCAGGTACACAAGAAACTAATTTACTCACAGGAAAATAAATAAATAAATAAAACAAAAGAAAGAAAAAAAATATTAATTATTGTTTTTACTTTACTTTAATTTAACTTACTTTTTACTTTAACCACAGTAAAATACACAACTATATCAAATGCTTTAATATTTTACAATCTCCCTTTTTCTCATGAAAACAGGAAATGAATGAAAAGAGTTGATTAAAGCCTCACAACTTGGTGTTTACACTGACACTCAATTTTATATATAAAAAGGAAAAGGATGAAATATCTTTTGTTATCCTTTAAACACATTTTCCAAATTGGAAAATATTACTTTTATTTGCAAAACTCTAGGAATCAGTCAGCACCTTCCTTCTCCCTCTCTTCCAAATCTTTTCATTTAACCGGGCGTGGCAGTCAACACTTGACAAACTCCAAAATCCCGGAGGTGTGGAAAGCTACTTTGTCAAGGGGAACATGTAATCCATTTATTCAGTCCTACATGTTTATTTTTTAGAAACAATGTGTCACTTACACTGCATGTGTTTGCTTTGCATCATTTTCAATGTCAGCACAAACCTCTCATTTTTATTATTCAAACAAAGTCAGAAACTGTGGTTTGGTTACGTAGACCCAGCGTGGGTCTTGGCTCATTCCAGCATGGTGTACCACAATAGCTGGTATTAAATCTGTTAATACCAGTCCAGGTTTCTACTACCTGAACCCTTTGGTGTGTTGAGATAGGTTGGTGGAGCCAGATCAGCAGCTCTCACAAGATGATTATACGTTTGTTTAAACAGCCAAACTGATGTGTAGAGGAGCTGATTGATGGAAATGTGTTGAAAATCAGGACGGGGTTCACTCAGGATTCCACTGCTGAGGTCACATCAAATATGGAATGAATACAAGCACCTCATTTTACATTAATACATCAATCATTTTCAGTCTATGAGCTGCTGTGCTACTTTTTTCAAATAAATGTCTGAATAAACTTTATTTTATTTATATAGCTGATATAAAAATATTAAAAATGATAGTCTGCTTAGACCAAAGTGCTGAACGACAAGTCAGAGGCAATAAAAACAATCAAATTAAGGCATTAAAAACAAATTTCCATTAAAACAGACCCGACAGGATGACTGGAAAACATCTGCGACATCTTGGTACTTTAATTTTATTCTAGAATAAAAAAACAATGACCTGAAAAAAGGAGGAAAATAGGCTGTTTGATGACGGTTTCTTTAAGGGATTTTCTGGGTATAATTGGTTTCTCATGAGAAATTTAGGTAAGAAGACAAATAGTACTGGAGACAGAAGACACTTGTGCGGTTTGCTTGATATCAATCATGGTGCCTTTTATTTTATAATTTTTCCCACATGCTATTTACCATCTTGTACAGAAGGGTAGTCAGTCCAGCAGTAAAAAGCTATTCTGTTAAACAAAAATCTCAAACTTAGGAGTTTTACAAAAAACAATTCTAATTCTGCCTGACAGAGTGAGAATAATGTTTAAAAAAACAAAACAAATGACCTTGATTGTTATGACTGATTTGGAAGCATGATGAAATAATAATAATATTACCAACGTCAATAAAGAATATTCAGAATTTTACAGTGGAGCACATCATACATAAGATAACAGACAAAGTGTCTGTGAGCAAAATTATTCAAAAAAGAAAGACAAACTCAGTTTTTGCACATGTATAATTTAATGAACTAACAATATAAATACAGTAAAACACAATAAACTGTCTCTGCAATATCAATACTTCAATAAGGAAAGGCCAGGTTTCCAGGCAGTACACTTCTTTACACTACTTCGCCTTTAACCATTTTCCTACTATGCATTAGTAATATGAGTAGATATAGTCTTACATGATCATCACACCAGTGTAAAAGATACTGGCCGGGGGCACTGACACAATCCTAAACCATCACAGCGCCTGGCCTATAGGGTTGAGTTAAAAAAAAAGAAAAACAAAAACAGTCAAAGCATCATTTATTGTTCCACATCTCATTTTAAATGTACTTGTGACAGAAGTATATTTTTTTCCTTACCTATGCAAAATGAAAAACTACTCATCATCATTTATACTATTCTTAATACTTCTGAAACTCATCATCCTAACTTGCTCATATCTCAAAGAGATCACACAAGCAGCCCAATTTTACAATCATTATCACATTCTTTTAGGACAGTATGAGTTTTTGGTTTGTCTCAGTAAAGCCTTGCTAATTTGTACTGTAACTATCAGCTGCTGGCTGTACCTTGTCAGCTGAATTTCATTGTATTTTAATAATGTAATAAGATGGGAGAACTACAGTCGTCAGACAAATCAGCTGAAAGGGAAAGAAACAGATAAAGGAAATATTAAGTGATGAAAATATCACCATGTTCCACCTTCATAAGGAATCCTGTGTTCTCTGAATTAAGGAAGCTGTTGTTAACATTGACGATGCACAAATGTTTCGAAAGCCAGAAAATCAGTAGCAAGTTCTGGCTGAATAAAGTAAATGAGTCGTTTGCAAACTGAAATACATAAATCAAATACGGACTTGAGTTAAACTCTCCATGGGCCATGTATTAATGAGAACTACAATTAGAACAAAGAAAGTACATAGTGTTAAGCCAGTGAAGCAATAAATCTCCTCCATCATGTCTTCTTTTTGCAGTAATAATAATAATAAAAAAATCTGTTATTGCACTTGTCACTTCGTGGCATGTCAAGCAAGGGGAATGTATTCAAGCCTTTGGCAACGTGTGACCTTTTAGGGAAGCCCAGGCGCAGTTTCCCTAATTAACCCGTCCTCTTCATGCACACAGACACTCATATCCACACAACACAGTGCCTTCTTCATTAGACAGACATGGAGATCAACAGATTAGTTTAATTTACATAAATGCAAATGTCCTCTGCAAGCGTTATGGTCTTATTGAGAGATTGTTAACAACACACAGAAAATTAGTTACATTAAGGATAACTGAGCATTAGCAAAAAATAAACATCTTTTCCAAAGACAAGTTACATTTGTACAAGTAGAATGTAGCAAACTACAGTTTTCTATTTTTTTTCATTAAATTTCACAAAAAACATTATTTTGAAAATTGCAGAAAATATGTTTCAATAAAACTTTTAAGTATTTTTTTAAAATCACAGCCTAGACTGATTGTTCAGAGTGTTTATTTGGGGATTCTGGAAGTCTTCATATAAGAGTCTCATTTGGACACTGATAAAAACCTTATCTGTACAAATTAACTTATTTTTTCTCTTTTTTTTGGGGGGGGGGTTAGGGTTCGAGGGTCCTCCACTAGACACTTTAGCTGGTAGATCAAAGCCATGACTAGTCTGAGACAGAGTCCAGGCGTGACGATTGGGACGAAGACCTTCGTCTTTCTGCAACGCTGCACAAAATCAGCTGTAAAACCTTCAGCTATTAGACATACAAAACAAATTAACACATGTTTAATCTCATAGACAGAATCAAAATAAAAAAGATGAAAATCAGTTTAAGAATAAGTTTCTTCTGTGAATCTGTCCAAGACACTTTGATGTTTTGAAATTTTAAGTAGACCAAAAAAAAATAATAATCTAATGATGAAATCAAGCTTTCAATAATGTATGCAAAATCATTAAGTAAGTGTGCTAAGAAAGTAAAACCACAGTAAATATGTCCTACTTGCTTGGCATTTTAGACCGATGATAATTAATAGTATTCAGTGAATTATGAAAATGTCACTGGATGTATTAACTCATAGTCAGTTATACAAGAAAATGACACAAATTAAGATGTAAAAGGCCAAAGAGACTTGACTTACTTTACTCCTAAAATCAACAGTGATAGTCACACAAGAGCAGTTAAATAAATGATAAATTAGAAAGTAAACTCATGCATTAATGCCCCAATTTTATTTATTCTTTAGATTATTTTGAATAGTCACTGCTATTTACAGTATAAAACAAGTCAAAATCTTAAATCATTATTGAATTAATAATAGATGTGATCATGATAATAGTAGGAATTGACATTTATTACACTTCATTGAAGAGAGACTTAATGCATCACAGAGCTTTAAGAGCTTTAGTGTCATTTTAAGCAGCTTTAGGTGGTGCCTGAGAGACAGTGATACGTCTGCATGCTGCATACTCCTGCTTCACTGCCTCGGTGTGTGCAGCAGGGCCCTTCTGGCCTCCCATTTAACAGGTTCCCCCCTTACTTTTTAAAGGCATGTTTAAACAAACAGCTTTTTTTCCTGCATCCCCTGCCAGGTTCCCTTTGAGCGCAGCACAGTGTGAAAAGGTGGAATGGGGCTTTGACCGTTTGTGTTCCACAGCAGGAAGAAGCAGCACTGAGAGAAAAGAGTTAGGCAGGAGTGGTGTGTGTTTTGACTGACTGTAGGGCTGGCCCTCAGTAAATACATGGGTTTTCACAGGAGAACTGTTGGGTGAGTGGCAGCAGTCCTGACAAAGAATAAAGGTACCAGGTTTGTGCTCATTAACCTCTTTAAACCGAGGCTCCAGGATAAAAGAGGGCAGGACTACACACAAAAGAGGGTTGTCTTGAGTGTGTTATGCACGTCAGGGTCCCAGTGAAATGGAAATGCAGTACTTGCCATGATCTGATGAATGGGTAGCTCCTCCTGTGCCGTACTGCCTGGTTTGTCCTGCTGTGATCACATCGCTGGGGGAGCCGGGATTCTTGAGTGAGACAAAGGTTAGCCCCCAACTGTTGAGCTTGCATCAGCTTTTTAGTTGTCTCAGTACTAGAAAACTTTATTCATACTCTTAGCTAGTTAGACACTCTTCCATTATAATATTAAACTCTCCTTATCTCTATCTTAACATTTACTTAGCCCAAACAGCTCTGCTCTTTGTTGCAAATTGTGATTTGTCTGATTAATTTTGGCATGAGCTGATTGTTGTTTCTACATTTATCAGCTTTTCGCCATCCTTCCCCTCCACATCACATGCTAAGTGTGAAAAAATGCATGAAAACCCTGTGATCTCACATGACAACAACACACACTGATAAAACAAGCAAGTGGAGAAAACAAGTCTGCAATGTTTTCTTATGATTATTTTGGTTCACAGAACCGATTGGGTGTTTTTCTGAGAGTTTAACACCAGGCTATGTACATTTGGAAATGTAAACAACTCTAATTGAAGTTGTTTGGTCATCATTTATCACTGGACCATACTTTATGGAGTGTTAACAACCTCTCTGCACCCGACAAAACCTTTTTGTAAATCATGTTAAATAAGACAGACATGCCTGTGAGTTTCTTCTCTCTGCTCCTGCGGCAAGTCTACTTTACCCGCTGCATGGAGGAGCTAAAGGCTTTGTTTGCATTGTCCCTGCCCTGAGATAGAGCAGCAACCCAGACTACACTAAACTGGCTTGGCAGCCTGCGTGTGTGTACTGCCAGGCTTCAGGGAGAGTGTGTGTGTGCGCGCTTGTGTCCATCTATACCCATATCTAAGTTTTCCTGTGCAGAGATGGAGCTCTTCAGATACTTTACATCATGGTTCTTTATGTTCGTCAGTTTTTGTGTGCATGTGCCTGAAACAACTGCTGCTTTAAGGGAACACAAGCTTGGCGAATGAATCCTGGTACCCTCTTTTGGCACTCATCAGTTCGTGACTTGTGAAAAGCGCCAAAGTGAGGATTGTAAGTGAGCAGGACACTCATCACAGGTCCGCCCATGTAACTCAGTGACACCTGTCATCACAGCTTACTATGAAGACCTGCTAAACACCACCTCTGGCCTTGCCTCACCGCTGCTAACGACAAACAGAGGGAGTGAACAGAAGTGGGGAGGTGATGGTGGTGGGTGGATTATAGATCCCCTCTTTCTCTCTTCTCCATACTGGTAGCTAGGTTAGAGGGCATAGAGTAGGAAGGGAGCTGGGTGGGAGGGAAAGAGACAAGAGGGATGAGAAAAGTCTGCCTGGTTAGCATTTGTCCTTCAGACGAACATGCTTCTCTGACCCTGTAGCTATGGCTCTCCTTCCCGCCTGACTGCATTCTCTGGACAATGAGCCAGTGCGTATACATGTTCGTGTGAGAGGGCTTGAACTTAACACTGACTCGTCAAACTATTTAAGTTTAATAATGAGTCTACTTAGACGATAGCATCCCTTTTTAAACACACTTCAGCAGATTGACTGGAATCTCAATGGGAAATTTATTCTGGTTAGCCATTATTTGACTGTGGAAACATTCATACCTTTCACTCAAGATTTGCTTGGTGACTATAAACAGCACAAAATGTTTAAAAAATAAATGAGAAGAGAGAAAAATGAAGAAAGAGCGAGCGAGAGAGAGAAGGCTTGTTTGGTTCAGAAACCATTTAACAACTTCCCCTGGAAATTGAAAGAGGAAATAGTTTTGGGCTGGATTGCAGTAGGGGGGAATGAAGTCCATATGAGGACCAGATGAAGAGAGTAAGCAGCCAAGAAGGACTGACAGTGGGAGGAAAAAAAAAACAGGGATGGACTTGAAGGGAGGGAGGAAGAGCCTTTTGATGTTCTTCATTTACATCACACAACAAAACACAGGGAGGAAGAAAAAAAAAACAACTGAAATCATTGTGAAATAGTGCAAGAAGGAGAGACTAAAATAAAAAAAAAAAGAGAGAGAGAGAGAGAGAGAGAGAGAGAGAGATGGGTCTGGGTGTTTATGAGGTCATTTACCAAACTAGTGTTTTCAACTTTTCTTACCCACTTACATTTTTCAGCTTTGTTCTTCTCTAATTATTTCCATCCACAAGTGAGTATGTGTGTATGTTTCTGAAAGCATGTGCAATCCATTGTGAATGTGTTTGGTCTTGTATAAATTTATGCTATTGTTACAATACTCTCTGCTTTATAGCCTAAAAACATGCCCATATTCTTGTTTTATATGAACTCTTCACTGTTACACAGAAATTCTCATGAGAATTCTCGTTGTTTGAAGACACAAACCAGCAGTTTTGTGACCATATTAACAAGACCCCCAGTTTTGTTACAGTAAAACGTTGTTGCATATGTCGCATTGTCTCATACTGCTAACACACACACGTACACAAACAGGAAAAGACAAGAGAAAACAAAAACAAAATAACAACAACATAAAAACAAAAGCAAAATTACAACCCCCTTGGAAATTTCACAAAATAAAACCATATACATCACAAAGTAGAGTTATTACACATGGTAATACAACATCATTTTTGAGTGTTACTTTTAGATTAGATTAGAGTCTTTATTGTCATTGCACAACAGAGTACTTAAGCACAACAAAATTGGGGTACAGCTCTCCTTATGTGCGAAAGTGAAATGTAAAAAATGTAAACAGCTAAATGGAATCAAAAGATACAAATACTAATAACTAAACAAGGGCATGCACTTATAAAACAATCACAAGAGGTAACAATATATATCTTCCTTGCAGAACACATACGAATCTTCTTAGTTTGGAGAAAAAATATATCACAGTATCAGGACCCATTAAAAATTTTTTTTTTTTTCTATTCAAAACAGCTCAAAGATTAATAAATTTCATGTCAGTTTGAAAAGATTGTATTTTTTATGTTGTCATGTTTGCATGAAAGAGTTGACCTTGTTGAAACATGTTTTACGTACACGTGTTGCAGAATGAGCCAAGAAAAGATTATCTAAATTGAGCTACTGTTTGTTGCAAAAAGTGATCCCCTCCTTTTATTATTATTTTTTTCCTACCAAGTGCCACTGGTAAAGCAAGATCTTTATTTTATTTGACAAAAACTAAAACAACAAAACTAGGCTAAAAAATACATTTCCTTGAAGTTTAGGATAACACATGATTCAGTGGTTTCGCTCTTCAACCGGAAACAAAAGTATGAGAAAATTCATGAGCTGTCTTAGTCATATATGACAAAATAATAATAAAAAAAACATTGCAACTGTTCTTTCAAAATGGCAGGAATTTCCCATGTTTCTTCTCTGGATATAAACCTCAGTCACATGATGAGTCATATGAGTAAAAGTTTTACTAGTTCAGAACTATCACATCACCCATTATATCTGCTGACAATTTATAATATCATGTTGTTCTTTAAGAAATTAAAATTAGGACTTTCAAATAAATGTTGTTCATGTTCATAAAATATTTTAAGAGCAAGACTTGCGTGTAAAAAAGATACCAAAATTGATAGATAAACTTTAATAAGAGAGGGTTTAGCACAAGAAAACGTTATAGGGATGAAAGATAATCAAGTGTTAGACATTTTTTTCAGACGATCCGTCAGTGTTGGATTGATATAAATTCATCATATTTCTTATTTAGGTCTGAATTTGTACACACAAATAATTATATTTGTAACTGCATGTTTTTCATTTTATTTTAATACACTGATATTTTTCATATTGTGACACATAATGTAAATACTATGGCCAGATGTAACTTTGAGCTGGTAACCTGTCCAGGGGGCACTCTGCATCTCATCCAGTGACTGCTGGAGAAAGACCCCGGCCTCCTGGTGATCCCACACAGGAACAATCTGGAATAAAAACGGATGAATGAATGCAACAATTTGATTGCTTCATGCAAATGATCCTTTCTGTTGAACCAACAACGTACAAAGTGCTGATGGCACACTTTTCTGGATTCATCACACATGGTTTGTTTATGACCCATAAGACAATGTCAGAGACAGAATATGGACAGCTTTTCTTATTTCATTGGTGGGTTTCTTTCACCACTGTGAGACCACATCAGATCTCCTAATTTGCATAAACACCAGAATAAGAAAAGTGTGACTTCAGAGTAAAATAAAAGGCACATGCGACACTTAATAAAATCCATCTTTTCCTGTTGCTTCTTGCAAGTTCAAACAATATTGCAACATGGAAAATTACTACTGAGTTTTAACAGAATAATATGAATAATACATCAATCAAGCAGTCAAAACGCATCAGAAGTCAGTCAAGTTCATCACTTTGTGCATCGTTGCTCATTTCTTCTCAAAACATAGTTATTAAACTTGGTACTGTTGTGCAATTTAAATTGCATTTCTCCAGGAAATTATTTACGCTCTTTCCATTTTAAAGGTGGCATAGCAGGGGAATTCTAAAAGGAAGGATTAGTTTTTTGTTAATTGGGTATTAAAAGGGGAAGTCCAAAAGAGACATTTTGATGATGAGACACCTTCAGGCAGAGACAAAAAGGACAAAATGTAAATTTTTTTCAGTTATCGTTCTTACTTAGTGCCAGAAACTTGATGCTTAGTTGCATTGATCCTTGTAAATCCCACAGTGGCATATGGTTCTGACTGAAACTTTCAAAGTCCCAGTTGTTTGGAGTAAAGCGTGTATTCTTCAGGCATTAGTAATGCAATGATAGCAGCTTGGCATCCTTGTTGATGTTAGATCAAACAATGACTAAGGCATGTGTTGTGACATGGAGGGAAATCTGCATATTCATTTATTCAATTAGAAATTCATCTTTCATGCCTCAGGTATTCTTGAATTCCATGTAAAACACAATGGGAACAATTCTTTTCATTTCCGCTAAGTGAACCTGACCAGGCAATCCTGCTGATAGTACATGTAAATCTCTTTTAGATGCTTGAAAGACAGAAGAGGATTTCTTGGGGAAAAAGGCAGGGTGTAGCCACACAGAGTGTTTCTGGCTCTGACTCACTCTGGCAGTGTCTTTAATAAGGGTGGAAAAAACTACAATGTTCTCATGCAACGCTGAGTCAAATATTCACCCTGAACTCTGCAGGAGGTTAACCACGGTGCAAAAACTGAACAAGAATAAAAATATCTAGGTTTCCTTACAAGCATCACTTTTATTACAAAATAAATCTTTATTTCAAAACCTGAGCTTAAGATCTTTGTGAAATGTTTGTTTATATTTAAACATTATGGCAGGACGTTTTTGCCTAGCATGTTACGGAAACACTTAATTTCCAGATGTATTAATTTTAGCTTACATTAACATTGTACAACGTCTGTCAAGCGGGTTTCCAAGTATATGAGGAGCAGGATAAACTGTTTGATATTGTGATGTTCACAAAGAAAAGTAAAGTAAAGAGATGTGAAAAATGAAAACTGAAAAGAAATAATTTTACAAAAAAGGAGAACTAAAAAATGTACATAAAGCAATATTTTCTGTTGCATTATTTGAGGATCTGGATTTAGAATTAGAGGCCTGGCATATCATGGTAATGCTGTCAGCAGGAATGATAAACAGGAAAATTGCCTTAGCACTGCATCAGAGAGCCCGAGGGGGCAAAAAACCCATGCAAGCTGCCTGGCAGCATGCAGCAATACGCTTGGTAACTGCCTGTACTTCTTTATAAAACATGTTTCTTTATGGATCAGCAAATATTGCAGATATCGATTCATGTTTTTCTTCTTTTATCTTACATCTCTAGCTGTTTTTTTATGTTCTGCTGAAATTGTAAATATGGAATAGCGTTAAATGGAGCAAAACAAATCATTTATCCATGTCAGTGTGAAGAAGATAAATGTACCCCAGTGAAACTTTGGTATCACTCATTCAAAACAGCAAGGGGAGCAACGGGGCTACGAATTAACAAGCATTCATGTTTTTGTTTTTGTATTTTAGATTAGAAAAGCAGGGATTACAATGTTAAGAAATATCTTTAGTGCAAAAGTACTTGTTTTCTTCAGTTTTTTAAAAAATCAGTACAGTGTAAACATAACAAGTCAAATGTGACAGCAAGACACACTTAAGTGTAAAATAGAGGCCAAAGCAGCTTCAGCAATGGCTGCTTCTCTGAGTTGCATAAAAAATGAGACACAAGACACAGATGGCATTTATCAAAGATAACTGGGTCTGCATGTCACTCACATAAGATGTCTCACTTTGATATCCGGAGCACAAACATAAGAATGCTTCAGTATGCTACTGTGGCAGATGTTATTAAAACAGAGCCGAGGGCAAAGCCTGTGCAACATTCATTAAGATGTTCATCAATTAACACAACCTACGGGACTATTAGGAAAAGCTCTGAGCATTTGTCAAAGCTGCATTCAGTGCTCATACATAAATATTTGGATAACTTTTAGGAAATGAAAGTAAAGTTAAACAAAGTAAATTACATGTATTATATGTATCACGTAGACATACATGACTTAGTGTTAAAGGACACACTTTTTAAATGTGAAGAAAAGCCATTTAAATGTCAAGTCTGTTTTAGATGTTTTTCTCTTTCCTTTGTGTTTTAACAATTTTGTTCTTCATCCACAATTACTTTAATTAAAAGCAAAAAATGTATTAAAGTCAATGCAATGCAATACAGTTTTATAACTCCACACATTTTATCTCCTGCCTGAAGTTCTGCATTGGCCCGAAGCTGGAAGTGAATCTGGTAAGAGAGCCCTCTGGTGGTAGAAATTACACAAACTTTGCTATCTCTCAACAATTTTCAACATTTTACTTTTTTCTTTGCAGCACACCGGCTACACACACACACACGCTCACTGTGAGTGGCCTTTTCTTGTGTCTTTGTGACCCTTCTATTGTCATGTAAACATGTTTGGGTAAGGCTGCTATAAGCAGAAAACATCCCAGGCTAAGTGTTGGGTGTGGTGAGGTCACAAAGATCACCATCTACTTTAATTACCCGGTCAGCCA
Source organism: Pachypanchax playfairii (assembly GCA_006937955.1). Taxonomy (NCBI): domain Eukaryota; kingdom Metazoa; phylum Chordata; class Actinopteri; order Cyprinodontiformes; family Aplocheilidae; genus Pachypanchax; species Pachypanchax playfairii. Next base: position 5,450,594 of record SSNP01000003.1, on the reverse strand, counting down.
TCAATATTTTGACTCACCTATGTGAGTGTGTTATGGGGGTTGGGGAAACACCTATAACACAATAGGCTGTGTAAAAACCACATTCTCTTGTGCATTCCAAAACCAACAGGCAATCTTACTCTAAGTTTCCCGCAAACCTGAATGATCATTTGAGTTATTACCACAAAGGGTTTTGCTAATGTTGATTCTATTTTATTCTTATTTTTTACTGCTCAGAGGCAAAAACACATGCTTTGGAATGTGATAGCATTGTTGTCGATCTCTCTGCTAATTATTATTTTGTGCCTTAGGAGAGCATAAGTCAACGATGAATTGTTTTTAAAGCACTGTATCGGTAATTTGAACTGTGCTATATCTTTTAATGCTGTGAACTTAATGCTTTGTCAGCTGATAAACATCTTGAAAAGTCTTGCCTGCATGTCTTGATCTTGAAGTATTTTTTTCCCCGAAGAATAGTTTTTAAAAATGTAATTATCTCATTCCATTTTCACTGCCGTCTCTTGCTCTCTATTGTTTTGATCTTATATTTAAAGTCCTTACCAGTGGAATTCTGTCATGAAGTCATCTCCACACTATAAAAACTATAAAACAAACACCCTACTAGTAACTCCCATTGCCCGTGTGGTCAGCAGCTGCGATGTTGTAAGATTCATTTTGTGCAAAACATGAATATCCTATTCTGTTTCTAATACTCCTGACTTTTAGGACTGACATGCATGCTGCAAAGAAAACAATAAGCTGTCTTTTATGTTAGGCAAACTATTTTCTTTTCTAAAAATCCCCCCCACCCCTTTCAGCAAGCTAAACAAGAAATGACAGATTCCAATTGAAATCAGCCACTTTCTTTGTCTTTGTGCGTGGCCCCTGAAGACAGGATAGTCATCTGGTAAGGATTGCTTTGAAATTCAGATACATTATTCAAATGTAAAAAAACAAAATGCAAAAAAGACGGTAGTGTACAAGAAGACAATAGTGTTCTATATAGAGTTTTAGTTGTCTCTGTTTTAAGTTTTCTCCTGAGGCATTTACAGAATGTGTCCAGAAGTGGTTGTGAAGCAGGAAAGAGGTGGGTTTACTCATTTTGTTTTAATAAGAGAGCGGAAAATACAGAACAGAATATTACAAAAAACAAAATAAGAAAATCGAAATATTTTTCTTCCATGTTTTTTTTTTTAAGTTTGTCTTTTTTATGTGACATCTAACCAGCATTGCCAAACACACACACTGCAGCAGATACAGTCCCTTTCAGTGATGTTTATTATAAACAATATGGAATTTGGAACAAAAAAAAACAGTCAGAAGCTATAATGGATGCAACAACAACAAACAAAGACTAAATTACAACTAAATGACCAGCTGAGCTCTTGTCTGAACAAAAATTAAAAACATGTCATAATCCTTGAGACTAAGATAAAAATACAGCCCAAATTTAAAAAAAAAAAAACAACCTTAAGATCATGAACAGTAAATTAATGTAATAAGTGAATAAATCCTTAATGCAGTGATATCAATGTGGCTATAGGTGCCACAGATTGACATGTTTACTGTGTTCTGTACAGTTGTGAGAGATTAACAACAGGTTTGATCTCTGTGAGAATTCCACGAGTATGAGTTTCCTTCTGGCAGTGATTGGCAGCATACACCCGAGGCAAGTGAAGAACGCTGCAAGTCTGCATGACTGACAGAAAAACTACAACAGTTTAGTGACATGGGACCAGGCTGTGAAGCTATAGGTGTCCACAGAAGACACATATATTTGTGCATTAACTGTGGACTGTGTGATTTTATTCTGTTTTAAAAGGTTTATTTGCATATACCTACAATCACACTTAGTTTTGCATTTTACCATCATTTTACCTTCACTTAATTGAAATTGTTGCTCCACGTTTGGTCAAAAATAGTTTTTTGACTTAGTGTGTTCTTGTTAATGGGTTTTCATGCACTCCAGTTTCCCCTCAAAGACCCAAAATATGCATGATAGGTCAACTGGCAACTCTAAATTGTGGCCCTGTGACTGACTGATGACCTGCAGGCATCCCTATCTAAATTCAATTAAATATGCAAAATGTAATTTTTGGGTGGTATATTGAGATATCATGAAACAAACAGAGTTAGTTCTCTCACAAATGAATCTGTCCATACATGCAGTGCAATCACAGTTATGATTCAAACATATCTTCTTTAATTGCTAAGTCAATGGGTTAGTGTAACAGCTGTTGACATAGAACAGTGGAATGCCAAGCCAATTGTTTCCCTCTGAAAAATGAGCTCAGTGGGCAAAAAGCCTAAATCGGTGAAGGACAAAGAGATTCAGGAACAAAGAAGATGATCTACAACCCTGGGGCCTATTGCTGCTATCTATGACTTACTCATACACAACAATTAACTTATATATAACCGAGCAGTTTGAGCCATATTTCTTTCAGGTGTACAGAAAAACACAAGAGACAACAACCAACATGTTTAAATTGTGTGATTGGAGCAGGACACTTTGCAGCCCAGACAATCAGATCACATACACTTTTCTTCAGATTCAAATTAAGACAGAGAGACTTGTGCAGGTCCCCCAGTCTTTAGAAATGCTGCTTAGATCTTCAACATAAACAGCTTAATATGTTTAAGCATCATGTTGCAATCAACATTGTTTTCCATTGAAGATACAATCACAGATAAAATAATAAAATGAAAACTTAAACACAGAATAGTTAGTACACATAATACTCCACAGCAATAACATGTTAATAAATGCATTGCATCTGAAGAAAGAACAGAATTATTTTTGAGATTGGTAACAAATCAGATAGCCATAGAACATACTGTATATGAAACAGATACTTCTTTCTCACTTTATTTATTTGTATCAAATTGATAATGC
>SSNP01000003.1:5300759-5447709 GCA_006937955.1 Pachypanchax playfairii | reverse complement strand
TCCCACTTAAAAAGATCAGAGAGGCCTGTAATTTTCATCATAGGTATACTTCAACTATGAGAGACAAAATGAGGAAAAAAAATCCAGAAAATCACATTGTCTGATTTTTAAAGAATTTATTTGCAAATTATGGTGGAAAATAAGTATTTGGTCAATAACAAAAGTTAATCTCAATACTTTGTTATATAGCCTTTGTTGGCAATGACAGAGGTCAAACGTTTTCTGTAAGTCTTCACAAGGTTTTCACACACTGTTGCTGGTATTTTGGCCCATTCCTCCATGCAGATCTCCTCTAGAGCAGTGATGTTTTGGGGCTGACGCTGGGCAACACGGACTTTCAACTCCCTCCAGAGATTTTCTATGGGGTTGAGATCTGGAGACTGGCTAGGCCACTCCAGGACCTTGAAATGCTTCTTACGAAGCCACTCCTTCGTTGCCCGGGCGGTGTGTTTGGGATCATTGTCATGCTGAAAGACCCAGCCACGTCTCATTTTCAATGCCCTTGCTGATGGAAGGAGGTTTTCACTCAAAATCTTACGATACATGGCCCCATTCATTCTTTCCTTTACACGGATCAGTCGTCCTGGTCCCCTTGCAGAAAAACAGCCCCAAAGCATGATGTTTCCACCCCCATGCTTTACAGTAGGTATGGTGTTCTTTGGATCCAACTCAGCATTCTTTCCCCTCCAAACACGACAAGTTGAGTTTCTACCAAAAAGTTATATTTTGGTTTCATCTGACCATATGATGTTCTCCCAATCCTCTTCTGGATCATCCAAATGCTCTCTAGCAAACCGCAGACGGGCCTGGACGTGTCCTGGCTTCAGCAGGGGGACACGTCTGGCACTGCAGGATTTGAGTCCCTGGCGGCGTAGTGTGTTACTGATGGTAGCCTTTGTTACTTTGGTCCCAGCTCTCTGCAGGTCATTCACTAAGTCCCTCCGTGTGGTTCTGGGATTTTTGCTCACCGTTCTTGTGATCATTTTGACCCCACGGGGTGAGATCTTGCGTGGAGCCCCAGATTGAGGGAGATTATCAGTGGTCTTGTATGTCTTCCATTTTCTAATAATTGCTCCCACAGTTGATTTCTTCACACCAAGCTGCTTACCTATTGCAGATTCAGTCTTCCCAGCCTGGTGAAGGTCTACAATTTTGTTTCTGGTGTCCTTTGACAGCTCTTTGGTCTTGTCCATAGTGGAGTTTGGAGCGTGACTGTTTGAGGTTGTGGACAGGTGTCTTTTATACTGATAACGAGTTCACACAGGTGCCATTAATACAGGTAACGAGTGGAGGACCGAGGAGCCTCTTAAAGAAGTTACAGGTCTGTGAAAGCCAGAAATCTTACTTGTTTGTAGGTGACCAAATACTTATTTTCCACCATAATTTGCAAATAAATTCTTTAAAAATCAGACAATGTGATTTTCTGGATTTTTTTTCCTCATTTTGTCTCTCATAGTTGAAGTATACCTATGATGAAAATTACAGGCCTCTCTGATCTTTTTAAGTGGGAGAACTTACACAATTGGTGGCTGACTAAATACTTTTTTGCCCCACTGTATATGAAACAGATACTTCTTTCTCACTTTATTTATTTGTATCAAATTGATAATGCCATTGTTGACATGTTGACAGGATTAGTAAGCCTTTGTCTTTTTATTCTTTCAAGCGAGTTCTATAGTTTTGACATTGATGAATTGACTTGCAGGTTACTGCAGGCCATCTTTGAACTGTCACTCTAACTTGATTCACTGGCATTCACATGTCTCTCTGATGTCTGAGATGTGCCATAAACGACAGGATCTGGCAGAAACAATGACGCGTTATTTTAAGGGGACTTTATGACAGTTGATTCATTTGTCTTGAGTAAATTATGAAAACCCACAGTCTATATTGCCAGAAAAAAAGAGAAATGTGATTTAACAAAAGACATACCATGTAGCTATGATGATGACTGAAATCACTAGTGGTGAAAGAGGTAAAAAAAAATACCTTGTTAATTTTGCCTCTGGACAGCTTACTTGTAAGACAAAATAATGATCAATAAAGCTTTATTTGAAAAAAAAAAAAAAAAGATTTGAAAACACATGAATTAATTTCCATTTAGAACAAATAGGTAAAATCAAGTAAAATTGCGTAAATTGAGATTTTTATTCCTCTATCAGCGAGTTCCTCAGCATATCGTGGGTAAATACCCATTATTAGCAAATAAGCAAAATCAAAAGACAGTAAGAATAATGAAATACACAAATGTGAAACAATAACATTCTATATATTTATATAAAAAAGACACTCACAGGGTTTTCCATTTCAAAACAAAGAATTAATTAAAGCAGATCATGTCATCCTATCTGTTTCACGTAGTTCACTTCATATCTATTTGTTACTTCAGCTGATAAAGCCAATGTCCAACCATTAAAAAATAGATTTGTTGATTTTCTTTCATTACAACAGATTCCATGTAATTATAATTTAACTGTTTGGTACCAGTTGAAAAATTTGTTGAGTTAATAAATCCTTTTTTTTAGTAAAGACATCTACATTAACCATGTCTGATCATGACTGTGATGCTTTTCTTAGTCTTTCTGACTTTTATCAACTCAGATTCCGATTTCTGTTTTGATTTTCATCTTTCTGTGTCCTGTATCACCAACAGCACTGAAGCAAGAATCCATATGCTCAACCAGACACCAACAGCAACACTTTCAGGAGGTTTGTCATTTTCAGGCACCAGTTTATCACCTTTTTATTTAAAAACATGGAAGGCTGAAAAAGTGGCTGAAAAAGTGTTTAAAATAAAAAAGTAAACTTTTTTATCTTTTTCTAAGACTGTGGAGTGTGTGCTCATCAATAGACTTTAGGTCTGGTGTTTGTATCCTGAAAAGTCAATGAGAAAAAAGCCTTTTAATTAAGCTGTTTTATTTCTGAGCCCATGTGGCTTCAGGTTCTGTCAGTGTTCCTTCCTTTTTATTTTATCAAATCAAAGTTTATTTATACAGCAAATTTCACACAATATGTATTTTCAAACAATACCACGTCAAACTTTTCATTAGATATAGTTATAATCTAAATATTCATTATTTTTCAAATACAAATGGCCAGTAGTATTTTTCCACATAAAAAACACAACCTGATTGGAAAGATATTTGCAATTTTTAATTACATTGATCATGAAAATAATTAGATCAGATGTGGCCATACTTTGCAAGAAAAAAGCTTAATTCTGCACAAATGAGGTTATCAAAATGTTTATTTTGTGTCAATATTAGTTATTGAGCTGTTTGCTCTTAATACTTACATGCAAATATTCTGGAAGAGTTTCAAAGAACTGATTATTAAACCTGAGACTCTTGTAACAGGATCATTGTTAAAGGGAGTTTGACATTAAGGCTTGAGTTAATTAAATGTGAAAGACACACAGAACTTTAAAATGTTGATGACAGGATGACAGGTAAGTGAAAGAATGAAAACGGACTTTTGACAGTCGTTAGAGAACAAAACTCATTAATACTTTACAGGAGTGACCAAGAACTGTTCAGACAAGTTTTGGGGGTTCAAACACTTTCACTCCATCTCATGTCAAAGAGATGTGTGTCTATTTTTGTATTATGCTGCTGTTAGTTCAGATGTGTTGCATTTCTATTTTGTGTTTGTTCTGAAAGGCACACACTCTCTTTGGTAATGCATTTGAAGCAATTAAATGACTCATCCATAAGTTTGAAGATTAGCTTATGATTGTGTTTCAGTTTTTTTTTCTTTTTCTTTCACACAGCTTATCATGTAGCCAACTGAACCAACATGCAGGCAAAAAGAAAAGAACAATCTGTTCGTAGCCTCAAGGTTAGAGAAGTACAACTGGAATCAAAATAGCTGGTGTCACGGTGGGAAAACTTCAGAGAGTAATGTAAGAAGCAACGTAAAACTTTGGCCAAAGTGGCTTTGAGGAAAGGTTTTAAGTGTTCCATTTATCTTGGAAAATATACAAATTATTAAATGATCTATTACATTTTGACAGTTTTTACCCCCTAGGATGTAAACAAGACAGCAAATTTTCCATTTATATTTGGTGAACCAGCAATAACACAATAATCATCTAAATATCAGATTGAAAATGAACTACAGAAAGCACTCGCTAAAAACTGAAAATAAATATATTATAGTAGTATCTAGTATCTACAAATCTATTCTGTTGTGCCTTCAATAGTAAAAGCGTGAACCAGGTGTTCAGTGGCTGTTAAGCAATTTTAATAAGTCAAGTTTTCCCTGGACACACTTTAAACCTCAGCACACTTTTACCCATAAACCAGTTCAACACTGTAGCTTCATTATGATCCAAGTATGTAGCCAATTTTCTGCTCTCCTTTTCCCCATATATTCCCCTTCAAAGCCCCAGGCACTCTTCCACTTGCTTTAGTATTAAAATTTAGCCTGTGTGTTTCAAATAAATCTTCTGGAGTTATGATGCCTTATCCAGGTGATTCATGAGCACGCTGACAGCTCAAATTACCAGTGTGAATCTCTGGAACAACATAAATCGGCCCTGAGCCACCCTCTTTGCCTCTAGGCTGAATTGAGAGGAGAGAGGCGGAGCCAGGGCAGGAGCTGAAGGTTTAACCCTATCACCTGTTGTCTGATGTCTGAACAGCTGCTCTGCCTAGTGGAGTTGCAGGCAGACTTGTAAGGGCACTAATGTAAATGTACATGTTTGTGTTTATCAGCTAGTGACTGAGAAGGGTGGAGGCCAGATAGAAAAATACATGTGGGAAGTCAAAACAAACTGCAATTTCTAATGTATTTTTTTTGCAAAACCTTCATTTCTTAATATTAATAATCACAATTTCAATGACTGATGAACAAAATCTAAAGTGGAGCATTTAGTATTATTATATCACCCTTGATGAAATGGGCTTTAGACAATACAATTAAAATAGAATATTTTAAGAATCCAGATTTTCATGTTTCATTATCATTAGTTTTTTTCCCCTTTTATTAGAAGGGTTGGTGATCAGTACATTTTTTCATCAGATTAGCTAAAAACTTCTGTGTGAAATTAGATTTTTTTAAAGCTTATGGAGAAGTTGAGCATGAAATAAAGATGACCTAAAGAGCAGATCACAATCATTTTAATTGCTGTCTCAATACAGAGCACTGCTGAAAAACGTTGTTTCCTTAAGCTTTTTGTTGGAAATTTTTTAATTAAGTTTCATTGAACATTTTAATTGTATTTCCATCCAAAGTAAGAAAAAAAAAAAACTCAATGAAATGCCTCAATCCCAAATACCCAGAACAACAGTAACCACAATTACATTATTGGGCCAGTGCATGCTAGGGCAATTATCCAGCCAGTGCAGGCTTGTAGCTCAGGGGCTTTATACATTGTTGTAAAAGTCTCTTACCATCCTCACTGAACAATTTGAGGCTGAATTTAAAATAATTAGAGAGAAATCCCACGTCCCAAGAGCTTGTCAGAGAAGTCGATAAAAAAACTGAGAAAAGCACATATATCTATATCTAATCTGGAATTAGTGTTTGCAGAGTGCTAAATTGTGCAGCACTGAAAGCATGACAACAAATTATAATCCAGTTACATTGGTTATTTACAATTTTCATCTATCTACCATCAGTTGCTGGAAATGTTTGTAGTTATTTAAGGCTCCTATTATCCTCAAAAGATGACGTCTTACTGTCTATTGCTGTAACATATTTCAAATTGTATTGAAGTTACAAAGAAAAAAACAAAACACCAAACATAACACACACACACACATGTGCATATAGATTTCATAAAATGCAGATGTTCCTATGCATCTAGAGCTCCACCTTTCACCTTGACACTAATTTATGCTACAGTTAACCCTGTCAGTGCCAGGGGTGATTGTTAGAAAAAAAGATTTAAGATCAAAGAAGAGCAAATGAATTGCTGCTTAAACCCCGTGGGGCTCCTGCCTGAATGCTTTTGACATCATAAAACAAACACATTTAGCCCTGTATATCCTAACTGCCCCCCTCATGGGACCCTCTTTTCTCTCTGTCCACTATACGAGCTGATTTTTATTTATGTATTTATTTTTGCATAACACTTACACTTAGTTTTGGCTTACCTGTTTTATTATTGTTTTCATTGAGCTCTTGCAATAAATGAAATTGAAATAAAAAGTATTTATTATTTGTGATCAGAAAATTAATTCTCAGTGCTATTTTCTGTTCTTTCACACAAAGCATATGAAATAAAAACAGTTTTCTATGCGTAACCACCTTCACACAGGTAACTGTTTAAAACATATATATTTATGCAAGTTCTTTCACACCTTACCACTGGTGTTTATTTTGATCCGTCTTCCTCCAGGGCTGATAAAACCAGTCATCACCACAGGGTTTTAAGCTCTACAGGAATCAGACTGTGTTTACATGTAATAAACTGATGTAATAATTACAGTCAGATGAGCCCTGACCATTTGGAAGCCATTACAGAAACACAATAAGGCAGATTTGCAGTCTCATAAGTGTCTTTTTGGTTGCACATTTAATGACCCCTGCTGTGTAAATCACTCTTACAGCTGTTGGGAGGTTTCTACAGAACTAGTGATAGGTATTCAACTGAATTGGAAGCCTTGCTGGAGTCTGCAGCAACTGTTTGATGTACAAGCTTTTTGGCTACATCAATTCCTTGTGTTATTTATTTTTTTCCTTTTTTAAAACGAAAAAGAGGGAAATTGAAATTCTGTTTAGCAGAATTACAAATCAAATAATGCTTTTTTATGTCCACCAAAGAGGTAATGTTTTTATGGGGTTTATTTGTTTGTCTTTCTGTTAGCAGGATAACTCAAAAACCTATAGATATATTTTGATGATATTTTCAGGAAAGGTCAGAAATGACCCAAGGAACAATCAATTATATTTTGGGGGTGATATGGATTACCATATTAATTTTTTTAAGGATAAAGACTTTCTAGTGCTTCTTGGCAGAGGTCTGCGCTCTCCGAGTGCTTTTAGTCTATTCTAAAAATTTCATTATTTTATTGGTGTAAGAAAATGTATCATTTAAAAGGGAAATATACTTCGGGAGTTGAATACTGCACGTAAGTGGTAACATGACAATAAAACAGATAATTACTTATTGTGGTTAGTCAAATAACAAAAAAAAAACAAATAAATGATTATAATAAATAATAATAATGATAAATAAAAATTATTATTATACTTTTATTCTAAAAATAGTGACTTTTCAAGGTAAAATTAATATTTTTTACAGTGAATTGCAGAGATGTAATTAAGTTGATCCAAAATGCACCTGTCAATCTTCACTGTTGACTCTTTCACCCCTCCTTTCCACCGGACGCGTCAGCAGCGCGTTACTGGAGCAGCATGTCATACGCAGCTGATAGGCACAGCTGTAGTCAATAGAACTCTTTCCACCAGATCCATAAGCAGCGCGAGTCGGCCGCGTCTCACTCTAAAAAATAACCTCAGTTCTGCTTTTCACATGTCTAAAAGACATTCCCTAAGGATTTAATGTCAAATGTATTAATCTGAAAATATACAGTACAGACCAAACGTTTTGGTCTGTGTTGTATTCAGTAAGCCTTCTTTTCCCTGAGAACCAATTAGTTGTTTTCTCATTTTAAGATCTATTTTTTTTTTTTTCTTCATTCTGTTTGACCCCTAGCGTTTCTATCTGTACTCCCAACAGCATCCAGGATTTCATTTACTCAGGAATTGTCATGGCCTTTGTGTCATGAGGAAGTATAAACTTGATCAGGTCATTTTTTAAACAAAAAACAGAGACATGAGCCACCAGTCACAGAACTGGGCACAGAGGACAGGAAATGAAATGATGGCACTCACACAACCACTATCATGGTGCAATGGTGTGGTTGACCGCCACACAGAATGTACAAGGATTTGTCTATTACTAGCAAGGAGATTGTTTTAGAACCGTATTGTGACTTGAATGAATAACAAAAGAGCATGTGGTTTTGATAGAAACAGTATGTGTTCTTATATGAGCCAAGCAGAAGAACTCCAGTGTCTGTCAGATGGTTAGTGTATTACTCTTTGTTATGCAAATTAATCATATTTCTATCCATTAAAAAGATTGTTAAACTTATGTTCAATAAAACTGATGTGGAAACTAAAGCAATGATGAGTTAAATATGTGTCTATTTTGCATTGTGGAAAAGTTTTAAGCCTTGACGTGCACAAAGATTGTTTAACATGAGTTATTTAAACTAATTCACAATGTGAAATAGTATCTACCACAAACTGTAACAACAAAACACCAAATGTGCTTACTTACTCAGTAATGTGTTTGTTCCTTTTCGTTTGTTTCTTTTATCTAAAGATTCTGTGTGGCTGCAGCAAAAACAGGCACAGGGAAAGTGATGGCAGAATGAGAGAAACCACAACCACCACAAAATTGTCCAAAGCTGCGATCATGTCCAACTTTTCACCATCAGTGTTCTGCACAGTGACTAAATTGGACGACAGTTGAAAGGGAACTGAGGTGCTGAATTGTGAGACACAGTTCTTCTTGTTTGCCACCCAGGCGCTAATGCAGACATGTTGCACATTAGAAAGAAACCAGACATTTTCTGCTTTGTTTGATTTTCGTGTTTCCTTTGTTTGAATGAAAAAAGTATGGCTATGTTCAAGGAGACTGAAGACCTAATACTACAGCACACAGCCTGTTACATATTTTTGTCTGGAGCCAGTAATTCTTATTGAATCTTTCAAAAATCAAAATGCAAAAGCCTGTTCTGTTAGATTGTTTCTGTTTAAATAAAACTGGTTGATGCTACACTTCTTTTTTCTTTCTATCACAGCAAATTAAAATCATAAAACTGTGAGTTCAGATCTCCAACTTTTTTTACTTTTTATAACAGCGGTTAGAATTTTTTTTCTCAAAAGAAGAAGGTTTGCATGGTGTCCCTGTGAAGAACTCCTGATGTTCCATTAATAAAAAATGTATGTAGCATTAATATGTAAAACCCAAGTGGATCAGAAAAGAATCAGCTGATACAAATCGCGAGGGGATTTAGTGATTTTCTTATTTTGATTTGTCATGCTGCTTTTTAAGAGCAACAGATAATGTGTGAGAATGGAGGTAAAGCTCACCTGTGGGCACTGGGTGGGATTGAATGACCTCAGTGAGTGTCCTGGTGTTTTGGAGGTAAAAGGCCAGAGAGCATAGGCCAGACTTCAACAGAATGTAGATGACAGTTAGTACCGTAACGATGGACATACTACATCCAGGACCAAAAATATTAGAGATCAGTTGTTACATTTATTGTCACTAAGTCAGTAAGTGAATTTTCAAACAGAGCGGCGCTGATCTGATATAGGTTTCAGAGGGAGAAAGGGAAATCTGAACATCTGGATACATTTTAGGAATGCCATTTTAAATTTGCATTTGGTAAGACAATAAAGTATTTTGTGCTGATATATTACTTTTTTTTTTATTGTTTGAATCCAGGACATGTCCAGCACTTCTCAGTTCCCCATAAACCTGTGAGAGGAATGTTTAGTTGGTTGAGGTGGTGCATCAAAATGTTTAGTTAGGCAGATAAACAAATAAAAGAAAATCAAATAAAACAAACAAAAAAATCCATCATGGCTTCCTTAAAGTAAAGTATCCCACAAGGTATAACAGATGCTAAAAACCTCCTTTAAAAAAATCACAGGAAACATAAGGTCAGAAACACAATTCCTACTTAGATGCATTATAATGAAACTCACAATCACTCAAACAAACCATAAGATACTTACAGTCTGCAGTTTTCTTCATATTTGAATACCAAACTTACAAACAAGGCAAAAAAACAATGAACATTTTGCTGTGTGTCTTTTGATAGTGTTATATTTTTGGTTGCACTAAAATACATGTTAATGTAAAAAAAAGACATTTTTCATTCACAAAATTTTTTTGCATTGATAAACATTCACTGATTTAAATGATAAAATAATAAAAAAATACCTGAAAGTAAAATACAGTAATATTAATCACTGACAAAACTAAACAATTATTTTCTATAAGTTAAGCTTATTTTAATGTAAAAAACAGTTTCAATAAAGCCATGATGGTTCTCTGTGTAGTTATACAGAAAATACTATATATGAAAATAAAACTTATAGAAAAGTATATATTTGCTTGAATGTTTCTTACTTTTATAAATATGGTTTAATTTATTGGGGTTCATGTAATCAGTTTAATCCTGAATTATATGTGAATTAGTTTTGGAGTGTTTCATTAGGTTTTATATTGTTTCTAAATAAGGTGTTATAAATTCATTATTTTTATACTTCATTGAAAGTTAGTTAGTTATTTTATGTATTAATGGCAATGCTTACATATTTATTAATCAATAAAATAATGTTCTAATGAATAAACCTCTTCACTCCGTCACTTCTTCTTAAATTTGCCATGCTGTTTGAAAAAAAGGCACAAGTCTAAAATCAATAACCAATACAGAGAACATGAAATTCTAACTTTTGAAATCAATTGCACGAAGACTAATATATTTTATTACATGCAAGTATAAGTATTCAGTATCATACAGTAACTGCTGGGGTTATTTTGCTGTCTGAACCACAGCAAACACTGTGTTGTGGTCTTTTAATTTGTGTTTTAGAGACTGAATCTGCATAACACAGTCTACTTTATACCACAATGTGGTGTTTCTTTAGATGTTTTTTGGATGACAAAATGTTATTTCAAAATAAATTAATATTTTCTAACTGTGAAATTACGTCGTACATTTTTACAATACCACACAAACAGCATAAATAACTTTCAGCACTTCGACTCCAAAAAGCACCTTTACACAACACATAAGACCATGTGACTTACACAGAACTTCTTTAAAATGTCTGTTATTGTTCCTAAAACATGGTCTTCATTCATCTTCATTTCTGCATTGTTCTAGACCTGAAAATCATCATAAATTCTCATGTAAAGTATAAATGAGCAATTTACATATTTTTATTCAAGATGATGAGACACATTTCCACCACCAAACAGGCAGTTTGTGAATAATGATGAGCCCTCTGAAACAAAAGCCCTCTGGAGACAACTTAAACACTTCATACTGTCAGCATGGACATCATTATGTAATGTCAAGAGGTCTGGCATCAAAGCATCCAACAACACACACAGTTGTGGTTCAGCTTTGGTCCAGGCAATAAAAACAAGGCTGTAACTGTGTTAATTTGATGCATTTTGTAATGCAGACCACACCGGAATCAAATAAAGTCTTAGAAGGACATTCCAGGTTAAGAGCAATGTCAGCATGATTTTTCTGACAGCTGAGAATTTGATCCCGTAAGTACTGAAAACAATTATCTCATTTAGATCAACCTAACTGCAACATCATTTATCAGTTAAAAATTTGGAGCAACTTGCATATAAAGCTTGAGATTAATTTATTGTGACAAAGCGAAAAAGAAAAAAAAAAGGTTATATAAACTAAAGAATGCAAATCAAACATAGTCTCAAGTATTGATGAGCCATAAGCTATCCTTTTGAAAACATGTTTTCAGATAATAAATGTCATCCTTTCATAAACTAACCTTACTTTAATTAAACACATTTAATTGAATTCCATAGTAATAATATTATTAAAAAAATAGTTAAACAGGTTTCCACTCCATCCAGTTTACAGGGTATTATAGAAAAGCACATTTAAAAACAAACACAAAAAAAACAAAAACTTAAAATTTATGGTTTAGTTAAGAAATAAATTCCTGTCCGAGTTCTTTTAGACTTTGTACCTGGAGCAGGTTTAAATAACTGCACCACAAACAACAACAAAACCAACTTTCTGTCAGGAATTGTGAATCTCTTTTAATCTGGGAGGGGGGGGTTCACCGTTTTAAATTATTGGTAAACACTGACATCTAGTGGCCAAAGCCCTCAGTGATCAGTGCAGCAGACTAGACCATACACTTGATATACTTCTGCTACTTCAACAGTATAACCCCCTGATTCCTGAGTAGGTACATGTTACCAACTCAGTTGACTTGTATGAACTAAATATATTTATGTAAATGGCAGTCTCTCGATTTAAACTACATGAAAATGTGATCACATCTATTGTAATTGTCATAAATGACCACATGATGGCAGCATTATTATGGTTTGTGCTATAAAAAATGATTGACATTTATTTTATTCTTTACAGAAAGGGGATAAAAAATCCACCTTGAAACAAATAAAAAATAATCTACATAACAAAGAGCAACAATGGCATCTCTGTCTGTTTTCATTTAACAAACATTTTCCAGAAATTATGATTCAATTTGAATTAAAAGCAGAGAAAAAAAGTTGTGAAGTTTGTGTCTGTTGGTTGACATACTTGTATGAATAAATGAACTCACACTCAAATGAACACATACACAAACACACTCATACACAGCTCACATAATAAATCACCTGATATGGGAAACTTTTAAAAGACAAAATGCTTTATCGCCTTCATTGCTTACATTTTGCAGCACCAACACCTGCACGCAGATGGTGTTCTTTTTTTAACCATCTGCGAGAGTAAAGTCTAAAAAGATGATCGATTATCAGTGGCTACAAATTTTCTCTGCCTCCAGATGGCATGGTCGTTAACTTCTCTGTAGACTGTTGTCTGGAGTCCAATCCTTTCAGCACAAAATGTTTGGCGTAAAAAACAATGTACATGCCTTGGAAAGTTTATTATGCCTCATTTTCTGCCCCATTGTAGAAAAAAAATACAACAAAAGTTTTTTTCAAGTAATTCAAGAGTCTTTGGAGACTGAGAGCCTAATTTTCTGTAACCTATATTTGGCGATGTCTCTGGGTAATTAAACATATGCAGTTATTCTGATGGTGGACGCCACATGTCACAAGCTGTGCAACATTGTTGAGGCCACTGAGGTTTTGTGTTGACCACAAATGCTTTTGAGATTTAATTTGTACTTTGGGGTATAATGACAAGTGGGATAGAATATGTGGCCATTGATCTATGTAATCTTATCTGCTTTGCTCAAATTACCTGTCAGAAGATTCACTAGATTGCCTGCATCAGGACTCCAGCATTTCCTATCCACACTTCATAACCCCCTGCTGAGGTGAATGCTGACATAAGTAGAAAATCCTCCACCGTTATTAGGAAAAACACTTATTACAGCTTAAATCTCATAGAGAAATCTCACATCTCCTTTTTAATTTTCTTTATTTCCTCTCAGCTGTCTGTGTCCTTTTCACTCACATCTTTCTCGATTCTAAAACTGAAAGAAGCTACATTTTTTTCTTTCAATTAAAAGTTCTGATTGGTGTGTGAGTAATGTTGGCTTTTCTTGTTTCACCTGCATAATTTTGTGCTAACTGGATTCAAGCTGTGATGAACAAGGATGACCGGAAACGTTTTTTTAAATGAGTTGCTGGAGAGGAAAATGACACATGAAGAGGTGTAGGTGTTTAGTTTTGCACCAACAGATCCAAACAGGAACTAGAGGGGCATAAGTGGCATTTTGGGCAAACATGAGTTCTATACATCAAATTAAAGGTCTTGATGAGCTCTATCTAGTTGTAAAAAAAATGCATCAGACATCAACCTGTATTGAATAAAGCAATAAAAAACCAACGCGCTAACACAAAAGTTTGAGCATTTGGACTCAGAAGGGCGAATGTCCATTGTGTTAATATGCCATAATATGTTCACTTAACTACTTACTGATATAAGTATGTACAGTATGTGGTTGCAATGTTGTGGTTAATAGATACAGTTGATTGAAGTGTGGTCAAAATTTTGTTTTGGCTCTGCTGTAAAGTTTGTGAAATGCCACTCACGCCCCTCTGGTTCCAAGCCCTCAAAAATATAATTTGTCAAAAAATTGAGAAAGTGTTTGTAGCTCAAAGAATGTGAATTCAAGATGTGTTTTTTTCTTTGTTTTTCGTTAACTATGGAATATTTTCTTTTTCTTGCAAAAGTAATTGTAAAAAAATACAAAACTATAAAATTAGAGGTTAAAAAATATAAAACCACAACATACTAACGTGTTAGATAAAAACAAACGAATTGTATTATTGTTGTTATTGCTCTTTAAAATTAAAATATAAATGACAAAAATATATTAAAAAAAAAAGACAATAGTTTGTTTTTTGTTTTCTGATAAAAAAAGTAAATCTGTTTCCAGTGTGTGTGTGTGTGTGTGTTTCTTTTTTTGTTTTTGTTTCATTATCATCATTGTGGGGTTTTAAGTGGCATTTTTTGTAAAGCTATTTTTTGCTATTTTGTACATTTTTTGCTTTTTTGCTGTGTCTTTACAATGAATAGTATCACCTATGTTTTTTATTTTGTTTCTATTTGCAAGTTCTTTTTTAAACCATTGTTTTGTTGTTTGTTTTATTTTTGTTTTGTGCTTTCAGTATTTTTTCTTTTTTTAAATGAGTTATGATTTTGTTATTATGTTTCTTCCTCAAGGTTACCATCTTGACACTCTTCCTGGAACTGTATCACACCTATTCTCTGAGACCTTTTCAGAATCTCTTTTGGAGCTGAGAACTTCTGTACTCCTCTCTTCAACACAGATTAGCTTCTTTTTCATGGCTGCAAACTTGTGATAAGAAAACATATTTTCAAATAAAACAGTGTGAAATGTGTTGGTTTTATGATTTGAGGATTGTGATGCAGGTTTTGACAAGGCAACTGTTTCAAGTTGTTATCGCCTGTCAAGACAGCAGCCAAACTCTCAGACAGCACTGTCAGCTTCACGTTGTAACACCAGCCAGAGAGACTGGCAAATGAACAGGTGGGATTGTCATATGTATGCGAAGGAATCTGCTAAATGCACCAATTAACAAACAACTCAGGACATTTTCCTCTTGTGAAGCCCTCGTTCTCTCCTTGCACTTGCTGATCTCATGGCTTGTTATATATCACTGCAGTAAAAAAAAGGCAAAAAAGGCAAAAACATTCTGCAGGTAGAGCTGAAAAGCTGATGATCAGCTTCCAGCCATTGTTCTTGCTGAAAGGCAGAACTGAAAGGTTTGCTCTTTAGCTACTATATCATTGTAGTTTTGTTTAAAAATATTTATCTACCCCCCCTTTTTTTTTTTTTTGCAGAAGACGGTATGTGATAAATGACTGGGAGGACTGCAACTGGTTACATTCAACAGCATTATAATTACATTTTTAGATTCCCCTAAGAATGCATTATATTTACAGAATGCATAACGGGGAGTTCAGTTGTGGCACTCATTGCAGCTATAGCAACAGTGTGAGGTCTGAAAGACTTCGAAGCTGGTGTGTAATTAACCAGCTGTGAGCACTGCAGGGCTCTGTGCGTGCTATGACAACATAAAAGACAAGAGTCGCCTACCTACACAAACAGGTAGCTTACCAGAGTGGGAGGACTGACTTTATGAAAACAGGGTGAGCAGAGAGAGATAGCATTGTTAATTAGTTGGCTTGTGTGGATTATTTAAAAAGTGGCAACGTTTGGAAAACGTTGGGTAGCAAGAATAAAGCATACAACCTTTTAATTTAGCCTATTTGGAAGCTGCTTTTATGGCATTTAGTGAGGATTGAATGCATCATTTTACAAACTGTAATATACAAAGTTTCAGAAAAATCTATGTCCTCTTTCAGATGTTTCTAATTTATGATCGTTCTCTGTGTGTATGAAGTGGATGTTTTATCTGTGTGTGGGCTGACTTGTAATTGTGAAGTTGTGAAGCTGGAGGTCATATTACGTATAAATGTTTTATCGTTCTGCTGAAAAGGTTTCAATCCAAGGAGCACTTATTATGTTTTTTAAAAGTGGGAAAAAAAAGAAAACAATATATGGAAAGGTTGAACAGCCATGTAGTTTTGTAAACAACAAAAAAAATAAGTTATGAAAGGGATGACAACTACAGTTGCTTTATTGTTTTCAGTTATCTATGTATTTGTGTCATTCTGCTGTCATCTAATTTAGACCAGGAGAAACTAAAACAATATGCTGTAATTTGATAGAAGAAGTCATTTTAAAAGGAATTACGCTGCAAAACAGAACAAATCAGAAAGAAATAACAATAATAACTTGAGTAAAATATCTGTAGCTAAAGGCTCGGTCACAATGACCTGTACAAACAGCTGCAAACAGGACTGATTTTTGGACTACTTCTTCAGATCTCCTTAATGCAACCTTATAAGAATCTTGTATTTGAGGCTGATTCTGAAGTTTATGGCCAGGTTGATGGTCTTGTCCAAGATTTTCTCTTAAAAGGCTGTGAAAACCCCTTCTGCAGAGTGAATGTCTTCCAAACAACCTAAACACATCACATGATGATCAGAGATTATTTACTTTTTATTTTCTTCTAAAGTCTAGATAACTGCATGTTTTTACATGTACATAAAGTAGACCATGATGAAAAACTGTTCTTTCTAGAAACACTTACACTTACTTCTCATTTTTCATGATGCAGGAGGCAACACAAGGTAACAACTCACCAAAGGTGTTAGAGTCCATCTCATGGAACCAAATGCAGTTCTGGTTCTAGAGGTGCTGCATCTGGATCCATTTCTGCACCCACCAGCATGGCTCTCTTCTGATCTTTAAAAAGAGCTTCATAATGTGGTCATTGGTAGACTGTAGGAAGGTTCCAATGCATCTGCGACCAGCATACAACAGAAAAATGTCTCATATTCTAAAGGATTCATCAAGTTACTCATGTGGCAGCTACATCAACTTCCTGTAGGAAACAGGAAATGGGAGATTCATTCAGATCTTTGTGAGTAAGGTTTTAGTCTCTGCAACATGAGTATTACTCATAGATCAAACTTGGTATTTACCACCAAATTGAAAATCTCAAAAATTTGAATTGGCCATTACAAGGCATTTCAAGCTAATTATCCTTTTAACTGGCACTTAAAAAAAACAACAAAAATATATTTTAGAATTTGTAGGGAATTACAGCCTCACCTCATTGTGCTACTACATATTCCTAATCCTGACTGCAACCTTTTTCTTCTTTTTAAATGATTTTTAGGTGCAATGACACATGATCAAATTATTATGATCACTCAAAAGAAATTTTTTTTGGTAAAAATAACAACACTGCCAAAAGAAACTTAAAATTAAAATTATTTCTTTGTATTCTTTTGTTATTCTCACACAACCTCATATACATGTACAAAATACATTTTAATCATGGACAGACATGACATCAGATCAGTATGAGCATTTTCAACCTCATAAATGGAAGTGACTCATCAGTTATTCATCTATGCTGGATGGCATTTTCTTTTCTTTCACTCAGGGGGGAATGAACTCCATTTGGCTGGAGACCCAGTCTCCTGATAGTTCAGTCTGAAAGCCTGGCGCCGAGAGGATATGTTTTGTGTTTCTGATAAGACATGCAACAATTCTTTGTGTGTTAGTGACTACTTTTTTGTTGTTTTGACATTTCGAGCTGAAACAGTATTCATAAATATCTTTTCATTTGAGCAGACAGCACAGCGTCCTTTTAATTGATACGTCCAAACGAGGGATGAAACCAGCCTCTGAAAAACCAAAAGGAGAGATAATGCTGAATATATTTTGTCCTGGCCCTTTTCTGCTAAATTTCTGTCTAGGTGTCTGAAGGTGAACAGAGAACTCTTGTAGCCCATAGCTTATTCATGCACTCTAACGCCTCAGAGAGCTGTACAGGAATAACAGATCAGATTCTCCAAGCATAAGGCATAATGTAGCCGTACAGCCTAAAAGCTGCAGCTTTGAACAGGGCACTTTCTATGCTCTGTCACTACATGCCCATTCTTCTTGCTTAAATTCCCACCAAAAATCAATTATCTGTCTGAAACTGGGGTGCTCCAGCGCCAGCTCCTACCTGGCTGCTGAATCCCATATGGTAATACAGATAGAAGTGGATCAGATTATTGAAATCTTAAAGAGTGAGAGATCCCCCTGGAGGATTCTATTGTGCTGTGTCCCCTAGTATCATCCAGTATCTTTGGGTGGGCTGGCTCAGTGCCATGGCTCAGCAAATGTGGAAGTAAACTGATACTGTCAAGCTCTTATGGGGATTGTTATTTCAAATCTCTACTGAGAACCAGGGACTCTGCTATCTGGTTTCTCCTCCTCTGTGATGTGACAAGCGCCATGTTTTTACCATCCTTACGCAAGCAAATTTATCAAAAGAAATGCATGTTAGGGAGAAAGTCCTTTAGACTCGCCTATTGTGACAGCTTCTTGGTTAAAAGTCTCTGAAATGTCTTTCATGGTTGGTTATTTTGGCACTTTTTATTAAATTCTCCAAAGAGATGAGCGGGTGTTTCCAATCAGATGATGGACCACTGAGATTCTTTTAAACAAATTTAAACCTGTTTGTCGTTCTAAAATCACATGGGATATTAAAATGCAGGAGAACAGAAGCCCCTGAGTAATGAAGCTGCAGTATACTGAGATAATCTGTATGCAAATGAAATTCTAAAACATGTCATGCACAGACAAAAAGCGAGACTTTTCTAAGGTTAACGGATTTACAGATTGTCAGTTTAAAGTTTGTTAGAACAGAGGTAAACATTGAAAAAAAGAGAAAGAATGTGATCGTGTTCAGCACAACTGACTAAAATTAATAAGTCCTTAGACTGACAAAGAGTCTTTGTCCTCTTCTTTTCCATCATCCCAATGATGCACATGACCCAGGGAGGAGCTGATCTCTTAACTTAAATGAAAAGCATTTGCCTCTAGTAGGAGGGTTTCATTTTAAATGGGGAAGATGTACCAGAACAAAATTGGTGACATTAACACTTGAAAAGACAAACGTGTGATGAAAAAATGTAAAGTAGCAGTTTAAATTACAAGGCATCCTTTTCACTGTGGAAGGGGGTCTTCCACTTATCAGGAGGCAAATGGTTTGATCACACACAATGACAGGTCAAAGTATTCTTTACCCCCCCCTGTATTGATGGCAGCCCACTGCTCCTCAGGGATGGGTCAAATTCAGAAATATAAGTTCCACCAGGGGATCATTAAAATATCAATTATTTTTTATCATTATTTGTACAAAACATGGTTCATGTACAGCCTGGACATTATTATGTTCCGCAAATTAACTTGTGTTTATCATTTTGTTACTAATTTAGGATTACATTTTGTTATCGGCATAAAAACAACTCTCTCATTATTATTTTAAAAATAATAATACTAATAATAATACTAACACTAATACCAATACTGCTAATATAAGCTAAGCCTGACTGAAATAGTTGAGGCTGTAATTTTGCTTATAACCTTCTGATTATTGCACAACCACCTGAGTCTCATAAGACAAAACCTTAAGTCAAAGTGAGCACATGCTTCTGCTGTCATTGCAGGATCTAAATAGGAAATCTAACACATGCACTGTGTGGCTGTAGATGGGGTAAACACAGCCACAAATACATAAAACATGAAAAAAAAACCCTTGTAGACTGGTTTATAAAGCTGGTTTATTGCATTTTAATGAACTTTCTCAATTTTGAAAAGTCTTACTCCATCTCTATGGACAAATTACTAAACTAGAAGAAAGATATGTAAGAAGTATTGTAGTGTCTTAAGGGCCTGTTTTCTGCTTGTGGTTGTTTGTTTATCAGCTGCTGTCTTGCCCTGACATCCAGTAGGTGGCTGGGCACAGCTGTGTCCACTGTGTTTCTGAGAAGCAGAGTGTAAAGGTTGGAACACAAAACACAACAAGCACTGGTGGGCCATTTGGCAGTGTGTTACCTGCATGTGTTCCTGAGTGACTCAGCTTTTAGATTTTTACTCTTGAAGAAGAGTAACATTTCTTTGTTCCATTTTCTTTCAGTCTGGTTGTTGTTTATTTATGTATCTTTTTTATGTTGTGAGTGTTCTTTCTGATTTATTATTTAATATTTCCTTCTACCTGTTGTTACTTTTTCTTTTTTAAACTCTCTCATAACATATGATAACAATTACACAAAGATTACCCTGGAATGCAAAGACTGATAAATCCATTTGGTTATTTTTTATTAATTTAAAAAGGCTGTGGGATAGCAGAGGGGTAAATATTGAAGAAAATGGGTAGAGAATGAGAAAAAACATCCCTCCTTAATGAAAGAAAATTTATTTGTATCAAAAGGACGTTCATGTCAATGTTGACTTTACTCATAAGCCCTTTTATTTAAGGCACAAAGCTGGGTTTACAGACCAATTTGAATGTGCTTTTGTAAATAACATTATACATTACTAATTTCTAAACCATTTCAAGCAAATCATGTGGTTTGACCTTTGTCCTTGGGAAAACATTTCAGTTCTCTTTTTTATTGGTAATAAAACAAAAAAAAGTGTTTTTCTGAACAGGTTAAAGAGTTATCTTACAATTGTAACAGCAACAAAAAATGCTTTGTTTTGATCCAGAGAAGAAGATGACGAAAGAAGAGATGGCATGATGGAACAAACGCTGGAAAAATAAAAAATGATAAGCACTGTGATGCAACCATTAGCTTTTTTAAGCCACTTTAAAATATTCAAAAGGTAATAAGAGGGAAGGTGGAGCTGAAGAAAAAAAAGAAAGGGAAGTCAGATACATGAATGCAGTAAAACACAATTTAAAAGGTCATGTGATTAACTCTCTAACAGGCAGTTCAGGGCATCATTAGGACATCATTTATAACAGTGAACCCTCAATGACATCAAAGTCTGCAGGCTAATGATACATTTCCTTTGTAGCTGCACTAAAACAACTACAAGACCCTTAATCACATTATATTTTGTTGTACTGATTAAGTTCATTTACCGTATCTGAAAGTCATTACAACTAGATGTTTACAATCAACCATTTATTGGTCAACAAGATTTCTTAAACCCTGTCAAACGACAGCGGGGGAAAACATACATGTATTTAATTTGCTTAATGCAGGTTTCTTGGACAAAAATAAAAGAAAGACAATTAAAGGGAAATTGGCTACTTGTGTAACGATTTCATATTTAGTATTCAATATTTGAAAATTAAAGAGTTTGATTTTAACATCAACTCCATATAGAAATAATGTTAAGGCCTTATGAAACAACTATTTATATGCACAAATTCTAAGGAGAAATCTGGAATACAGCAATGCCAACAAATATGATTGTAATTGACAGCATCCTTTACTGCTATAAGGCAGATGTGACATTTCATTCTGAGGTTACTCTGTACTGACAAGTGAAAATCTAATTGTGAACATACAGTCTCTTGCAGCTGTGAGACATTTTTAATTCAAAGAAACATTCATATCAGCATAGTACCTAAGCACACATTAAAACAAATTGCATTAAACAGTAAAGGAATTAACAGTAAATATGGCAATGATTATAACCTAAAGTACAAAGCACGCCCATAGCTTTTTAATGAGTAAATTAACAGGGTAATTAAACTAAAGTTATTTACTTCATCTCACAGAAACGCTATAATCCAAGCACAAGGACTAAAATCAGAAAGCAACTCAGTTATTAACTTGCTTCATTTGACATTGTGTGCATAATGAAGAAAAGATGATAAAGGTGAGGCGTCTCTGATAATTAAACCAAATCATTTCCACGCCCCCATAGAGTCAAAACTTTAGTAATGATTGCGCAGGATTGATGATGAGGTTGGTGCATAGATTCCAGGACACTGGGTTTGCTGAAAACTGATGTAAAAAAGGAGGAAGATAGTGGTATCAATCTGATCCAAGACCAAATATTTGGGGTGTCTGAAGCCTAGTTTAAATTTGCAAAAGCCATATCTTTGGTTTTTGAATTAAAACATTCCACAAACATTTTGTCAAGCTCTTTGAAAATGTAGTTAATTTTTAAAAAAGTGTCACGAAGTATCTTTAATATTGTCATTTCAATGCATGATTTGATAGAATTTACATATAGTTGTTGTTTTCTGTAGACTTGTACTATTCAGTATGTCCTTCAAAGCAAACATAAAAAGCATACCTACTTGGTTTAGGTCTTCTTAATGCAATGACAAATTGCAAATGACAAATGACCATTGTGCTTTTAAAAAGGTAATTCCTGTGACAAATATTAGAATATGCATACATACATTCAATATACATATATACATACAAATGTATATATGCATATATACATACAATATTTCAACATGCTATAAGACAGTAACATGTATCTTCTTATGTGATTATTCCACCAGAAACTAAACTCCTTGTAAGAGCTTTGGGACTACTTAAAACTGGAATAATACTTTCATTATCTTCTATCTAAACAAAGTAAAAACCCAGATACCATATGGCCGCTGCAAATTTAGTGCCTGTTCCGGTAACACAGTTCAGAACCTCTGACGTTACAGTATATGCAAATGTATTACACAGAGGAAGATTCATTTTGTGAGATTATTAAAATGTTTCACAGTCTGATGAATCGGTTCACTGCACATGTAAGCAGCAGAAAACCAGCCAAATTTAAATGTGGTTTCAAGGGAGCAAAAGGCCAAATGATGATGGGCATGTTTCTATGGAATGAACTAATATGAAGGATACAAACAAAATTCAGCTCAACAATACAGAGGAAATCTTTTGAAGTACCAAAAGTTTGACATCAGAGTAATATTAGGTGACAATTTAATCTCTCTTTCATTTTGTTCAGTCACCCTTCAAGCTCAAGTCTTCAGAGGCCTGGGAGTTTTAATGTATTATGGGGTATCTTGACTGTTCTAAGAACATTGCTCTTTTCAACTGAGATCTGCAAAAATGTTTTTGGAAACTGCTTGAGTCACTCTTTGAGTTTTGAGGTCACAGCTCCAAGTGCTACAATGGCAACGAGCATCACCATGACCTAAATTTCTTCTTTTTGGCCTTTGTTAGTTTCTTATGTTCATTCATTTTTTTGTTTTATTGTTTATGTTCAGTTTAGTTTTATTCATTGACTATTGATTATAGCACTATCATTACTACTTTCTTCTGTAGTTTGTGGATAACCTTTGCGTGTGGTTGGCTAGCCATGATCTTTTCTTTAGTCTAGATGCAGCAGTCCCAAAGGATCTTAACCCCATTTCCTCATTCCTATCTTGGGGGTGATGGAGAAAAAAAGGAGTATGAACACGGATTTTAAAAGAGCAGCAGTCTGGGTTACTTTAATTTGTAAAGGTATTCTGTTCCACAGATTGGGGCCACTGCTAAAATGGTTATATACATACTGTAACTGTTTATTACATTTATAGAAGGTATTGATAATAATAAACAATCATACATGCTGTTCTAAGAAGTTTAGAGAAGTAGGTCAGCTTTATTCGTGAGTCACAAATTCTGATATTCAAGCCGAGAGAATTGTATAAGTGGCCCCAAAGGGACCTGTAGAGATCTGTGGCATATGCTGTATGTCTTCATGGATACATGTACCTATATATACTTACAGCAGGTGGACACAGCAGTACCCCATTATGCAATTAGCTTTCAGCAATACTTATGAACTTTATTTGAAGCCTATAAATGCTGTAACACAAAACCTAAACTGTCTGTAAAATATTGGAATAATGACCATTGCAAAAGGCCCCCAGGTTAAAGCTAATGGAGGAGGTGGTAATCTGATTCAAAGCTGTGATTTGGGAGGTCATACAAGGCTACAGTAATGCTGGCTTTCTCTTCACAGCCAGAATAATTTAAAGCTGTTTGCGTACTAGTGAGGCCAGGCAGCACCATCAAAGATACTACCACTGGGATCTGCAGTCTCCCTGATGGATGGCCTACCCACAATACAATACATAACCCCATGTAACGGCACCGAGCCAGCTGCTTCTAACCTGTTCCATCGGCACAAAGCACCATCTAAACTTTAACCTAGGGACAAGACCACAATGAGATTAGATATAAAGCAGCTGTAATGATACATATATCTCAACTTCTCCAGAGGTGGAAGAGGTAATAAAATTGTTGCTGAAAAGTGCATGTTTATCCTTAATAAAGGCATGAATTTCCAACCTTGGTAAATGAGGGAGACCATAAAAAGTCCCCAACTCATAAAACCCAAAATAAAAGAAGCTGAACACAAGTGACAAATAAAAAGTGAATCCAGCAAATTACAAGGAAGGGATTTAGCCACCGTTCCTCACCTGAACAGAACAAGTGCTTTTTCATTGTCGTTTTAAAGAGGCCCTTCCATTAAAAACAGTTTTTCTGAAGTTCCTGTTGAATATTTTAGCTCCACAGGTGTTTTTACCTTCATAGTGGGTGTGAAAACTGGTCAATAACTTCTTTTTCAGTTTTAATCTCTCAAACTACGCAGGTGGCAATAACACCCGATTTCTCCCAAGTACGAACAGCTTGTATCTATTTTGTCACAACTCCTGTGTTCGTTATTTTTCGGCAGCTCCCGCAGTTGAAACCACGCCTAGCATGCTGCTCACTAAAAGCTGTAGCATAATGTAGCAAACAGGAAGACATGACGTGTGACGTTGCCATGCACAGCGAGGCAGGAAACAGTATTCTTTGCTCTCATAGGCTAGTTTGTTAGCCAATCAGAGTCCAGCAAATTCGAACAATGAATATGAACGAGCTGCTGACCAAGCAGCCGAAGCAGCCTGACGGAAGGAGCCGGAACCATCCGAATTTTAATGCAGACAGATTGAAAGGTCTGTTAATAAGTGTTTCCTTGACGTTTTTTAGATAGAAAATGTTTCATATTACTGGTAAATACTTAAGAAATAACCACAGACTAACCCTGAATTGTGTATGAAATGGCCTCTTTAAAAACTGTAGTAATTTTGTAAAGAAATTAAGTGTTTTTCTTCAAATTATCTTCACATTTGGCATCTAACATGTAGTGTCTATTGTATTTCTTTCTTATAATCTGGTAGATTGGCAGCCTCTGCCATAAACCACATCAATGAACCTCCATTTTGTCTATGTGCCCCTCAAAGAATTAAACCCTGATTAGTGAGACTTTGTGAAAGGGGATTTGTAACAATAAAAGAAGACACATTGTTGCTGCCTAATGATAGCCGTAAATATTCGCTCATGTCAGACTAATTTGAACTTTAGGATTAGACAGTTTTGCAACTTAAGGACCATGAGAATTTTCTTTAAAAAAAATGTTAGAGGTAATTGCTGGCATCTCAAAACTATTCCATCTATGAATGAAATCTCACTTTGAGAAGTTTTTGGTATAATAATTATATTCAGATCATTCAATAGTTGTGTACACTATAGAGACATGCGTCACCTATTATTCAATACTAAGCTTAAAAGTGTTCTTTTAATCTTTGCTGTGTGTCATGCCCTTGAAAAAATGAAAGCGAATCACACATTTCTCTGAGTTTTTTTCTCTCTTTTTATATAACAATATACTGCAGACTTGCAAAAAGCCCTATTCTGGAACAAAACAAAACAAAGTCGGCCCAATGGATTAACTATTATTATCATCACTATTTAGCATTAGACTGCATGATAAACAGCTCAGTTCATATCACAAATAATTCTACTTAACTGTAAACAGTGAAGAAATATGGATAATGGTACAGTAGTTTTAAATGATGACTATTAAAAAGTAGAGCACAAAACTAAAATGAAGAGTTGCTGTTGCTAATTCAACTCAACACCTTTTACAATACTTTAAGAGTTGGTTTGTAATTGACTAATGAATTTTTGAAGAACATTGTTGTCTGTAATATGTAACAATAACATTTTTGAAAACCTTTTTCTGAATAAATGGATGTGATGATGATAACCGGGACTAAATATAATCATGCCCCTGGTCAGAGGTGATTACAGATGTGCATAAATAGGAATGAGAAAATAATGTAATAATCTAAAAAACAAAATGATTCCAACTTTATAGTTAAATGTGCATTGTTTTATTCTATTTAAATAACTTATAGGGTGATTTTGGTAAAAATACATTTAAACTTTTTTATTTCTCTTAGGGAGTGATGTTAACACAGTGGTTTTTATCCTGCACAGCCATAGATAGTATTCAATTTTTGCTCTGAACTTTAAAAATATGATGAACACTTCTTAAACACATTTTCAGTTTCCCTCCATGTACCTTTACATAAAATTTCATGCAGCTGTTGAAGTGAAAAAAAAGAGATCAAGGTGAAAAGGTTAAATCGGCAGGCCCTACAGTAATACCAAATGGTACATACGTTTTTTATAAGTGGGCTGAATTAATTTGGAGCAGTAACATTAGTTTATTTTGACTTCTGCTTCTTATTTTCATCTTCATCTACTTCTTTGACTGGATGCTTGTTGGTTTACAATACAACACTGCACAATTACTCAAACCCAAAACGTGTCAGCAACCTTTCTTAAGTAAGATAAATTACACCAGTATATTTTGAAGTGAAATCTCTGCTTACTACATAAAATACATACAGGTTTGCATAAGCAACAATGTCAGCACTTGCTAGTGTTACAGAAAATCATTGTGCAACAGTTTCCACCCTGCCACCCTGTTTCCATACTGCCTATATTATGCTTGCTTATACATTTTTCCAAATGGTACAATCATCCTGTGACGTGCGACGCATCATTGCATCTAATCTTATGAGATTAAAAAGAAGATCATCTTTGAAGTTTCTCTTTATGATTGAAAGTGTTTTATAATCAGTTTGAATTTTAAAACCATTGTAGTCTGAGTCTGGCACAACATCAAATACTGTATCATCATTACCCCTCCTTTTGAATAATTAAATTCTCAGAACTACACTTTGGATAGAGTGTCTTGTTCTAAAATATCTAATCAGATCTTGACTGAGTGGAAAGGAAAAGAGTGCAAAGGAATTAAATCTAATTCATTAAAGTCACTGACCCAGACAGAATTAACCAGTGGCCCAGAGTAACCACGTATGCGTAAACTCTCAAATATTTGCAAAGTGCTTAGTGCTCTCTCTAAAGGTGCCATAAGATGAAAAGGTTGTGACAGCTCTTTGCTTTTCTGACTCATAAATCTGAATATTCCTGATTTCATCGTGTCAACTTGACTTTTCCACTTCTGTGGAGTATTTTAAACAGTAATGGACTGTTAGGTGGTAAATGATGGACTGTGATGGTCAACTGTTAACATTTCAGGACTAATTGTTGATCATATGTCACACGGGAGACAGCAACACCTTGTTAGTTTTAAATTACATACAGAGTGAATGAGCCATGGAGCTATCAAACCATACCTTAATTTACATTGGGTGAAGAAACAAATTACACAATGCATATTTAAAAAAAAACAAAAAACAAAAAAAAAAAACAGTAGCCCACCAAGTACTATAAAATGACAAATGAGCTGGAGGACACATTTAGACTAAGAAGCTGAAATAGCACCACAGCACATTAATTTTCATTTAATCAACTTAGAAACTTAGTAGAAACTTGTTATTCATTTACCTGTCATGGATCATGGAGAGGTTGTTCATTAAGAAGGCTACTAACTTAAGATATTGTGTTGTTATTTTCACAAAGAAATATTATTAATAACTTCAGTGTGTGTCAAAATCAAACAATGTATTGAATTTATATAGTTACTATGACATTATGTATCAGCTTTTGTCTCTTTCCTCTTACTTCACCGTCTGCGTGTTAATTGATGACCTTGGCACGTCTGTCTCCTTAGCCAGTGAATGATCAACACAATTGGCAAGATCATTATTAGCAAGATCAGTAGTTCATCCACTCCCATTCACTGCTATTCATCACTTCAAGATTTAATTGAATTGCTAATTGATGTGTAGAAACCCATGTAATTGCACTAAAAGCCACTTTCTGCTAGCCTGCCAAGAAGGAAAGAAGAAGAGATGTGATGGTGGGGTGCTCAAGGTATAAGACATACAATGTAACATGAGGTCAAGTTCATGTAAACATGTAAAACACAAAAATGCTTCAGAAAGAAAAAATAATCTGTTCATCATGATGCACCACCTGGCACACTGCTAAAGTAGATTTGTGGTTTTGTGAGTCTAAATCAAACAAAAGAAAAAAAATCTATATATCTTCTTGTTATGATAGACTAATACTAAAAGGGGCTCTTCAGTGAAGTCTGTTAGAATTACACCAGCTAACTGATGGCATGCAGTTTAAATTAACATGGTCGATCAACCACATAATGGACTTCAATAAGATGCCATTCAGACTGGAACTAAAGGATCCTTGATGTGGCAGCAAGATAAAACAGAAATCTAATCTCAATTAAGAAAGAGTCCTCTCTATTAAAGTCATTACAGTGTTCCCATGCCCACCCAAAACCCCCCAGATTGAAGAAAAAAAAAAAAACTAAAAAAAACATAAAATACTTTCTTCTTTTTTTCTATAATCTTAACACTGCAATCTGCTTCAGATTGTAGTGTTTATGCTGCTATCAGGAAATATTTTAACATTCAATATGGGCGCTCATCATTTCATTTCCTTTCTCAAACATATAGTTTGCTCTGTTTCCCATCTGCAGGCAGATCATTTTTGGGAGTGGTCTCTTTGATCTGACCTTGACTGCCATCACGTCATCAGACTAAAGACCAAACTGTACGTTTGCAGTTTTGGTTAATTTATAACCACATTTCTTTGATATGAAGAAAAGCCATCTGCAACAGGTTTATTCACACCTGGGCTAAATCACTTTATACACATTTTTTTAATGTTTTGTACGCAATTTTGGACAGAAGCCTACTTATTTTTCCTCTGCTTCAGTGTTAATGATTTTATTACTTAATTGCACTTTTAAAATAACCAGTTAAGTTAGTTTGTGCTTTTTCAGTATTTTACCCTGTGGTAAAATGTGTTCAGCACCTGTGTAGTTTATGCAGCATACATGAGCCTTACATGTGACAATATATAAATAATTTAACTTATTGAAGAACACTTTTGGAATGACTTTCAGCCTTTTATCATGCTTCAGAATGTGAGCAGTTTTATTATTATTACCAGTGTGTTAAACACAGGCGTTCAGAGCTGCAATCCCAGATGTATTTCCAAATGTCTGAGCTCAAGACAAAAGAAATTAAAAACTGCAGTTCTTTTCAAATCAGATATTATGCTCCTAAAATACTGATTGTTTTTGCCTGAAAATACAAGCAAGTAGACTCCAGAGTCATTTGATGACAATCTGCACACACTGAATTAAAAAAAAAGTGATTTCCTTCATACGAAATAAAAAAGTCAAAGTGTCTGATTGTCTTTCCTATTATGGGAACATGTGTTCCTGTAACTCTCCCCCCCCCCACTGTGAATATGTCTGACACTAAAACTAAGAATAAGTTATGTCCTGGACTTTTAGATTATATACTGTGACAAGATAGTTGCAGTGGACTTTAAGAAAGTAGATTTTAGCAAGAAAGGAGGAATGTAAGAAGTACCATGTAGACATACTGCTGGAGGGACCTCCTCAACCAGCTGTGCAGTAACATCTAACTGGAGGAGTTAACGCCTACTGTGGGTCAGATAACTTCTCAGGACTCCTAAACCGAATCAGTTGCCTGAAGACTTGAATAACTATTGTGGAAGTGCATTGGTTGTGTTTGTGGATTTTACTGCAGCAATTTTTAAAAATAATTTGACAAAGTTTCTGAAAGACATCCACCCTCAGCCTCTCTGAGAAGACAGACATGCAATCTACCAGACCTCTCCCAAAACTGGCGTGGAAGGTCTGTGTTTCCCTGCCAGAAAAAAACTTAGATGGAGTTCATGCTTCCCCAACCACCAAGAGATTTTTGCAATTTATTTGTGGACATCAGAGTGAGGTCCAGATTTTGTGATTGCATGCTAACAGCACTATGTGTTAATGTCTAATTAAAACAAGGCACAAAACAACAAAAACAATGTTTGCTTTTAGGAAATACTGAGTGAGGTAATTAACTGTTAGCCACATCTAGATAATTTATTACTCAGAGTCAACAAAAATTTGAATTTACAGAAAATCCTGGTAAGAAATAACTCAAACTTTTTTCTTCTCTTTCTTTTGAACAAACAGCTGACAAGACAGCATAATACAGTAGAGCTCTGAGCACTGACTACAGTATAGTACACAGGCACGTGTTCATCAGCTGTGTCCAACACATGGAGTCAAGGGCTTTAAGATATTTGCTGAAAACTGTTCTCTATTAGGAAATTGTGCATTGCTACATTTTTTTCTTTCCCAGACTGTTCTGTTTCAGAACACTTGTGGGATGATGTAGAAATCCTACTTTAAGGCCTCTGAGGTAGGGGTCTTTGAGGAGCTGAAGAAAAAAGCTCTACAACAGTGTGAAGGGTTTGACCTTGAGTATTCTGGCAGGATTCATAGTAGTTGGGTGGTGGATTGAGTTTTTTTGGCACAGAACCATCTCAAAGTGGCTGGTGGCAGTGCTTGTATAAACTCCTCATTAAAAAGAAGAAAAAAAAGGTTTCAGGCTTCAATAGAGAATTAAAAAGTGCTGTTTAGTAATTGTTGTTCCTTGCATGATGGGGTGTTTGTACTTTTTGTTTGTTGGAAGAAACCATGCAAAATCTGTTCTATGCTCAAGATTAGTTTTAAAATGTATTTTTCCCTTAAATCATCCATGCAATGTCAACAAAGTTTGCAAATACAGGTGTGTGCACACCCTTTTAATGAAGTGTCCTTTCAAGGAAAGCTTAGCCACATAGGCAACTGTGTTAGCTTACTGTTTGCAGTTAAAGCTGGATTCATACTAACGCAAAGGCAAATGTGCTCCCACACAGAAGCGTACTGATGGAGAAAGTTTCTGTTCATACTTCCCCAACCCTGTTGCAAAGAAATTCTCCGCCAGGACAGCAGGAGGCGCGTTCCTTGGCAGGTATGCCTCCCCTTGTAGTGACGTGTCTGTTCTGTTACTGTTTACTTTTGCAACACACATCCACCCACGGAAAAATGGACGACACAGACACAGAGCGAATTATTATTGAGCTGGAGGTGCTTGATCTAGAGGAGCAACAACTGTTATTACAAACAGCAGAACGACGAAGGAAGAGGCGTCGGTGGAGTGTCCGTCCCCTGAACAGGGCAAGATCTTGTACGGGCGAATATGTTGCTCTCGTTCACATTGATGATGAAATGCATTTCAGATACTTTCACATGACTGTCACCCAAAAACACTGTTTACAATTTTAAAGGGAAGTTAAGTTGTGCTGGAAATGATGGTGGGTTGTTTGGCTGACCAATCACAGACGTGCGTCATCCGACGCAGCCGTTGGAAAGTTAGAAAATAGAACGTGACTCCGATCCGAGGCAGTTGGAGATCCCATATGACGTCGTATTATGGAGGTGAGTGCCACCGACACGTCGGAGCTGCTTTAGTATGAATCCAGCTTAAGTCAATGAATCTGAACTAAAATAAGTTAACAGAGAATACAGAACTTTTTTAGTATGTGTTATCTTTAGTTGATGGGATGCTTTGGAACTTTTATTAGTGACTTTGGAACAAAAGGTTTTTTAAAAAAATCTCCCTTTTTTTGTGTATGTTTGCTCATTTTAGAATGATTGCTGAAGAAAGTCATGAGAACGTACTCTGACGATCAGGCTGTGCAGATGTTACACAAATGTCAACACCAGCTTCCACCTCCATTCCAGTGAAAATCACATCATCAAATATTTGCTGTGGCCTTGGATTTTCCTCTGTGTGTCAGTTCTCACCTAGTCACTTCTTGTCAGCATCAGAACTAACAAGGCAAGCAAACTGCGCAGAGCCAGCGGCCTGTCAGGTGCAGCATATCTGCACCTCATGGGGCAAAAAAGTCAATCTGTGCTGACAAACGCTCACTACTGCTCTGCCAGTCTGGTCATACCCCAGGCATGAGAGATAGAGGGAAGAGGAAACCATCAGTCTGCAGAGTGAAATTAAAACAAGTTGTCAGCCCAACTCTGAAACAGACTCTGAGTTGAACTATTGGAAGGTGACCTCCCTGTATGTGCAATGTAGACATTTTTTAGTTGACTTCTATCATTTATTTTTATTTGGTGGCACTTTTTTTAAAACCAGGGAACATTTGACCTACAGTCTTAATCACTTACAATATAAATCTTTTTAAAAAAGTGTATGTCCAACTCTGCAAAAGAAACTGACTTGACATTGCACCCTAAACTAATTTCTCTGCAGCCAGTTTCAATGGGTCACAAAGTCAACCATTTTTAAGACTAGAACTGTGAATTTGAAAGACACAGTAGTTCATAATTTTTATTACTTTGTACTAACTATGTTTCCTTTTACAAAAGAAATGCAAATATTTCATTTCTGGTTCATTTATATATAACTTAGTCTCTATAGAGGGCAACATTTATTTGTTCAAATGTATAGGTTTTCCATTGAGACAACTTTTCTTAGTTGTGTCTTTTCTCAAGCAGTTATTTCATTCAGTTTGAAATACCTTTGAGGTGTTCTATTGGATTTGTCAGGTGACATACTGCACAGGTCCAAGTCAGACTTTTCACTTCATCTACCTCAGGAACTTGTGTGATTTTTGACATCAGGGTTCTTAGACTCATCTTGTCAACCAATATCCTGCCATACCTGAAGTGTGATCTTCTACCTTCAAAACTTTTGCAATCATCCAGCAGGTCTATGGCTCACCATCTGGACAACATATTCTGCTAATCCTGGTCAGGATCATGGACCTCATCAGCAATCTGAAAAAAACAAAAAATAAGTCTCTTGGTTTTCACTGAAAATGAAACTTATACATGAATTAAATTGCGTAAATGTTACAATTTTCTTAAAGTGTCTCACATACTGTACATGACTGAAAATGACAGAAAATGCCATGATGCACAAAAATTAGTCATTAGTGCAACTTTTCACATTTTTTACCTCATACCAAATTACTATGATGATTCATGTTAGTTTCATGTTGCTCCATAAATTATCACTATATTAAATACAGACATATTTTAAATGATTCTTATTACAACACGTTTATCACATAAATTTTGCTATAAAAGCAACAGGAAGAAAAACATCTCTGTAAAGGTTTTGGAAAATTCAAATTTGTTGTGCTTGTTTTCAAAATAACATTTCCAATACATTTGTTTTTTTATTGTTTAAAGTAATTAAAATGCACCATTTGTCAGTTTATAACAAAAAGGTAAATACACTGACATACAAACGCAGAAACACCAGGGGCCTGAAATAAATTACATGGGCTCATGCATCGAGCATGTTGGTGTGAAGGTTGTCGAGAGGCTCTCCTGCTGAAATCTTTTCTTGTGTTTTCCTCATACCTGTATACTTTTTATTCTGTTATGTATGTGTTCACAACTCCAGAAAACATGTTGGGTTAATTTTGGATTTTAACATCATAGTCATGCATGGTTGTTTGTCTCTTGATTGTAAGTAGCCTCTGCGTCTCCCAGTGACACATTTGAAACAGATAAATCTTTTAATTGTCCACAAAAGTATACAAACTTCTGATGTATCTCATGTTATGTACTCCTTTGTGAAGCAATTAAAATAGGACCCAGACAGTGAAGAATGTTCTTATTTTCTTTAAGATGCAATGATTTGGTGATGTCCTAGCTTCGTGGTAGGGTCGGCGTGCATGTAGTCTCTGAGAAGAAACACTAAGAGGGAGGTTGCCACCATCTGCTGGGAGATTTTTTATGAGAGTAAAGGTTGCTGTGACTGCATTCTCAGCTTACATTAGTGCACACCTACACATGTCATTCACTCTGAGATAAGGCAACACATGCATAGGACAGAACATTCACTGTTACTTAGTGTGACTACATGTCTTTTATCTCATCTTGTCTTTGTCTGCCGTGTCATCCGTCTCTAACTTGATTTCATTTCTCAGCCTGTCACATCCTCTTATTTCTGCTTTTGGTCAACCTTTGCCATCACTAATGTGACAGAGGCAGTCAATCGTTTGTGGTGCATTTACTGGATTCCCACCTACTAATTAGCAAAGGCCCTCCATGCCTTTGATTCTATGTCCTTGTTTTCTGGAGGGCTTCCTATTCTTTGAAAGTAGCTGACAGCTTTCAACTATTAACCATACTTTGGCTCTGGCTGGGTGATTTGGATTAGCACCCTGCATGGCTCTCAGGGGAAAGAGTTGCCCCTTCCCCCTATACTGTATCTAGCAACAATGACCGAGTGTGTGTGACAGACAGCAGACAAAAAATGTGCCAATTATTCAGGTTCCTACATACAAGGCACATCTTATCACAGGCCATGTTCTGCAGTTGGATGTGAACATTCTGATCTATTTATATAATAACAAATATGAAACACTTCTTAAATTTAAATTACAGTTTTTCTCTTTCTTTCTTACACTTTCTAGCCTCTGCTCTCTTTTTTCTCACAGTCTGTGTCACCAAGACAATTGCAGAGTGCCGTGTATTAAACCTGTGATTAATATGTTATAGGATTTTAGAGACAAGGTTTGTGTTTAAGATTAATCACTTCACTGGGATCAATATAAAAGAGAGGGAATAATTCATTTAGTATTATAATAAACTTTTTTTTTACTGACAGTCAACTATAAAAAATATGCAAATATTATGTAACTTTTTGATATCTATATATTGTAAGATGAAAATCAAAACTCATTTCAGTCCTCTCTTAGTGCATAGCACTGAAAAGTAAGAGGAGTACAGTGTTTAAATATTGAATTCATTCAGCTTTCATTATTCTTCTTATCGTGCAAGTGATACACTTCCCTGGGTGAACTGAGTGACACAATATGGGATAAAAGGGAATAGAACTTATTATTTTGTCTCTGTCTTTCAATGGCAAATTCTGTGCAGCACAAAAGAGGAAAACTGCACCATTTACAAATCAGTTAAGCCTTGAGGGTAATCTGCTGGTGGATGACATTGAAGTTAAAAGTGCACAGAGAGAGAGACTGGATACATTGCTCATCATAGCTTGGATTTTGTGCTTCCTTTCTGAGCATGAATTTGAATGGCAGTAAACATCTGATTTAAATGTAATCAGTCCATTAAAGGCCTGTTATCTTCCTCTTTGACATGGCCCGTTAGGGCTCTTCATGACATCCCAGAGGATTTGCCTATTATTACAAATACCAGGTATTATCACTTCCATGATTAATGCTGCAGATTAGTGAAATTACTGAGAACCTGACCACTGCTGAATAGAAAGTGGTCACTGTTTAGACAAACTACTGCTGTCATCTGAGTACATGCTTTCAAAGCCTATTGATTGTAAAATAACCAGGTAAATTCTTGCAGAAGTAGTTTGGTGTTTATCTAATAAAACCTGATGTGACGGAACACTAAAAAGAGTTTTAACAATTTAAGATACATATATTAGCTTATCAATAATTTAAACAATTGTAGTAATTGATGGACAGACAGTTTAAATGTCAGTGCTCGTTTGTATAGTAAATTTCAAAGCTGATGTTTTAAAAGAATCTTCCTGCTACTTTGTAATTGTTTGTATATCTGAATATACCTTGGAAAAGAAAACATTCCGATATGACACCACATTGTCTAAGTAAATCAGTGAGTACACGTTCTCTTCATAATACTGTTTCATCCTTTGTCAGGTATCAGTTCTGCCAGCTAAGCTTTTTTGAGATGAAGGATATTACAATAGGTCTTGTGTGGTTGTTTCATGGTAAAATCAAATCAGTGCACAAACAACGCTTTGCCAAAGTGGAATGCAATGCATTTTTAGAGCAATTTCCAAAGTTGTAGGCTTAAACACATGGCTTACTTTCATGTTTGGAAGTTGAATGCAATAGAGTCAAATTTCCATGACAATAAAATATTGTGTTTTGTGCAGAGTTGCATGGCAGCACAGAACCAAGCCACATTTTGCTTGATTCAGCTTGTTTTTTCTTGCTGACATGTACTATGTACTCTCACATCTTGTTCTTCATTTTGATGACAACTTGATAAACATTCCAAAAATGTATTAAGTTGTTGATTTAATATAGTAAGTTAAAACTTGATTTTAAGGTGTAACTGAAGGTATTCTATCACATGTTTTCAAACTGCAAGTTGAAAGCTGTAAAAAAAGTTATTGATTGTTTTAAACTTTAGAGTTGTTGCATACAGCAGCATCAGTAAATAATGACATGTAATGTGAATGAAAACAAAAAAAGTTCTTTTAAGACTTTGAGTTGTTTTTGTCTCTAATATTTCTGTTATTCTCTCACATACAGCCAGTATATTGCATAATATTTCATACCATTCTTTCCACCCCTGCATATGAAGTCGACTGTAGCAGTAGCCAAGGAAATAATGATAGCACATAATTAGGGTCTCATATCCCATAGCTTCCTCCATAATTGCAGTCTCCAAACCAGAAATCTCCATTTGAATGTTTCTCAATATGAGAGAAACTCATTAATTGTAGACAATGAGGATTAGGACTTTGCAAAGCTTAACTGAAATGTGGGAGCTAAAACTGAATGAGGTTTTCTTTTTGCCAGCGACATCCTCATCAGCTCCACCTTCTTGCAGCTAATATTTGAGCAAGAATAGCATTTTGTTCTGCTGCAGATGTAGCTGAGAAGTCTTAAGGGTTGAACAGAATGTATTCAGTGCCTTTTCACACACTTTTCAGTGTACATTTCAAGTTTGATTACATGACTCTCTTGGTGTTTCATCAAAGTTTGCCATCAGACATTGTATTTCACATGTTCATGTTATGCAGAGGTGCATAACTTTCAATATTTTATAAAAAAAATGTAATTCAAGCTTTTAGACTAAAAATCCAGTAATGTAATTTGACAATGTATTTGCACCTCCACATATAACCAGATCACTTAGATGTACCTACAGTTCCACAAAGATGGATACTTCTTATACCAAACCAAGTCCCAGAGGAGAAAACATTTGTTATGCCAATTTTTTATTTTGGATAGTTCCTCAATTAAATAACTAGGGTGTCAATGCAATAGCGACTGTAGATTAAAAAGGGGGAAAGATTAATCAGGGGAAACTTCATTTCCATAACAGGAATAAATGTAGATGTAGGAAGTGTCTGTGGCATGATGGATGAATAAATGAAACATGAACCAAAAAAGGACAAAACCTGGGTGAGGATAAAATATAAAAATGCCGTATTATGTCTACAATGACAAAACTAGTCAGCAAGTCCCAGAGTGAGTGTCCCCACTCACCCTCTGGAGCTACTCCTTCTTCATTTATTTACAGCTGTCTGCAGCAGTGAAAGCAGATAAACAAGTGCAACTCTCCTGTGAGAGGAAGACTATAATGCCAGGGCCTCACCTAATGATTATAAAATGCATGATCAAATATGTTGCACTATGCTTGGCGGAAGCGCACACATAAACGCACACAAATGTAGAGGAGGCAGGGGAAGCTTCCCACTGATGCAGCCCTCAATTTCCACACTGACAAATTTGCAGACTCAGCCTTCCAGAAAACCTCCCTGTTACTATGATGGAACTAACAATCCCCCTTCTGAGTTATAACTACATCTGTCAGTGGCTAAATAGCTAGTTTCTAGTTTAGTTTTTTGTGGTTGTAGGTCAGAAAAGATTACATTCAAATAAAAATGTAGAAAAAGTTTTTTTTTTTTGTAAAAACATTATGTCTACAATGACAAAACTAGTCAGCAAGTCCCAGAGTGAGTGTCCCCACTCACCCTCTGGAGCTACTCCTTCTTCATTTATTTACAGCTGTCTGCAGTGGTGAAAGCAGATAAACAAGTGCAACTCTCCTGTGAGAGAAAGACTATAATGCCAGGGCCTCACCTAATGATTATAAAATGCATGATCAAATATGTTGCACTATGCTTGGCGGAAGCGCACACATAAACACACACAAATGTAGAGGAGGCAGGGGAAGCTTCCCACTGATGCAGCCCTCAATTTCCACACTGACAAATTTGCAGACTCAGCCTTCCAGAAAACCTCCCTGTTACTATGATGGAACTAACAATCCCCCGTCTGAGTTATAACTACATCTGTCAGTGGCTAAATAGCTAGTTTCTAGTTTAGTTTTTTTGTGGTTGTAGGTCAGAAAAGATTACATTCAAATAAAAATGTAGAAAAAGTTTTTTTTTTTTTTTGTAAAAACACACAGGAAAAATGGCAGAGTAAATTTTTCAGAGTTATCATAATTTTCATCTGAATGAGTAATTTTTACTCGGTTCAGACTAAAATCACTTCGATTGAACGTTAGGATTGGAGCAAAAAAGAAGAGGATATTCTATTGGAGTAAAATTGCAAGATCCCGCTCACTGAAGGTTCGTTTTTTTCTTCGTTTTTATTGTAGAGTTATCTTTTTTTTACTCTCCATTGAGTAAATTATCATCATGTTGATTAAAATATTTGCACTGATTGGAGTAAATTTTACTCTGTAAATTCAACTCTGGCAAGAGAGTAAATTTTACTCTAATTAGACTGGGACCAAATGTTGTCTTTTTTTAGAGTAAAATTTTCTTCAATTTGAGTAAAATTTACTCTGCAGATTTTACTGTGCATGAAGGTTATGTCATTCAAGAGAAACCTCAGGAATACTATATTTTTGATTACAATAACTTCATATTTTGCAGCTATAGATACATTTTATTTTTCTAACTTTGAATATTTTTTCCCAGACACGTTATAATAAATAACATCACATTTGCATTGAAACTCATCACCTTCAAACAAATATTTATTTCATACTCTAGAATTCCTGCTGCTCATAAATAAATGATGCTTTTCTCCTCTACAGACTAAAAGACTAGAAGCACATTGTATGCTGTCAATTCAAGATCAAACACCAAGTGTTGTCCTGTCTGTTGCACAACTTCACATGGAGAACACACACACTAATGGATTAGAGTGATAATCAAGAAGCCAACTTTAGCGTGCACTGATGAATGCCTTTCAAGAGAGGGGCTGCATATTTTTCAAACAGAAGAGGTTGTAACTCTTATCAAATTCACATGATATAAATGAGAAAATATGGAGATCCTGTTAAATTAGTCCTGAGCTCAAGAAAGCTATGCTTCAAATAAATAAAGAAACCTAACAAGATGATGTAAGTGTAGATACAATCTTTTCACTGAAGAAAAGTCAGGAGCTTCAATGTGAGGCAGCGGTGCACAAAGTCTTTATTTGAAGAAAAGAGAGATTTGACATGGACAAAGAAGGCCTTCAATAGTCTGGTAATGTTGCAAACAAGAAAGAAAGAAAAAAGATGCTGGCATCCCCAAAGATCAATAAAAAAATGAGTTGAAAAAGAAAGAATGAGGAAATCTTAAAAAAAATATATATATATTTTAAGGGCTCCTGTTGGGTGTTTTAAACTCACCTCTGCCATCTCAAGTTTGTTTACTTCAACATCTATGCATGTAAGACTATTTTAGAGCTGCAGGAGAGACATTTGTGAAGTGAAGCAGAAAAAAGAGCCTTATTGATCATTCCTGTCTCTACTGGGGTCCACTGAGGTGAAAACATCCAATGATAAGTGGATGAGTGCATCTTGACAGAGTGAGACAGGTCACACAGCAATAACACTACTATCTTTTCTCTTACAGTCTTGTATGTTATCAAAATTGTTTCCATAAAATACCAAATAACCAAATGGCATAGCCAGATGTAATGCGTAACTGTAAAGCCTTGGATCTTATTGTTCTGTGTTTTAGTCATTGGCTTTAGTCAAAAAAGTGAACTTATTAATTAATTATTCTTATTGGGCAAACACAAAAATAGATGCATTGTGCTGTTTTTCATTGACTTGGTTAAATGCAATAATAAAACTTATATTGAATTGTCTTTTCACAAATGTAACTTTCACAATATAGCTTTATCCACCATGTACACTTGTAAAAATCTGTTTACTGTTGTCCTGCGGCAGATACAGCAACATTATGACTATATGCTTGAGACCCTGGATCAATAATTTTAAATCAATAATATATCAGGATACACTGACCTAGAGAAAATGACAGTTTCTGTATTCATGGGCAGTAAAACAAACAGCAAGAGTCTTAAAAAAAAATCTCATTCTTCATGATGATTCTGGAAAGATTGTAAAATTTTATATTCTTCACTGATTTGCATTACACACTGAAATTTGGCCTGAGGTACAGTAGTTAGACTTCCTCAATTTCAGATACTATAAATTCAGAAGACCATGTTCAAACTTCTCATTGC
This sequence comes from Pachypanchax playfairii, assembly GCA_006937955.1. Taxonomy (NCBI): domain Eukaryota; kingdom Metazoa; phylum Chordata; class Actinopteri; order Cyprinodontiformes; family Aplocheilidae; genus Pachypanchax; species Pachypanchax playfairii. The sequence goes on along the minus strand of SSNP01000003.1, from coordinate 5,407,726 downwards.
ACCAAGAGTGTTTTGCCATCTCTGTCTGTTAACACAAACATGCCTACTTTACTAAGCCAATTAAATATATTCCCAAGCCTTTTTTTTAAACTAGAAAGTAGGAATCATTAGTAGACATTTTCATGATATCTTTTTTATCCACTGGACCTTTTAGAGCCTTCACGTGAGACAGAATGAATGGTTCAATAGAATATGAGTTCACAAATAAAAAAATCAGTTGAGCTCAATTCTGCAGCGGCATGTCAAGCTAAATATAATTTAGCATTTCATGTGTTCATGAAAAAAAAAAAAAACTACAACAACTTCCTGATGCAGCACTGATTTACATCCCAACACTTTATTCAGGACCTTGTTTTATATATGTATTTAAAAAATTTTTTTAGTGCCATTGGAAGACGAAAAAGGTAGTGGTACAAATATGAAAGTACTGAAAACACCAAACAATATACAGCCATTTTCTACAGTAGCTAAAAGAGAAGAAAAACAACAACAACAAAAAAGATAATTGACCAATAATCCTGATTGTAGTAATATTTGTTTGACGGAGCAAATAGTGTCTTCTGGTATTCTCACTTAGTTTTAGAAAGTTTTATTCAGATGTTTATAACAATAGTGGTCAGGCAGTGAGATAATTCATTGTGCAGATTTCTTGTCCACATGAAGACATTCGATCATGGTCCAGCTTGTTTAAACAAGATCATATTTATGTTATATCTGGTTGTTTAAAATGTTTTTCCTGTAATTTATGTTCAGCAATACATCACAAAGTCAGATGCCAGTCTGATTATTGGAAGGTTTAGGAGAAAAGTTCTGTCCACTGTACTTCCATCATCCATTCCTAAATGCTTGTATTTCTCCATGGTCACATTACCTGTCCACAAATTGTATAACCATATAGGTCGATTGTGACAGCTCCAAAAAATGACCTGTGAGAGCATTTTCGTTTGTGACAAACGACCTGTGGGAGCATTTGCTTGGATCCAGGAGAGACTAGCTACCAACAGCACATGCGCACACTTTCCCAGGGGAGCTGCCAAATACTGTATGTACAGTATGTGCATAGTTTTTCTCTGTTCAGCTGAACAAAACACAAATTGTGCAGCAATATGTCTCATTTTAATCTAACAGTTCACACACTGTAAAGCAGAATATTTTCCCGTTAGTAAGCAGAACGGTTAAAATTACGGTTGCTGATAGGGGTCGAATATGTAATACAGTGTCGTTTTTACAGATCACAAAATCGACCAATGTGGTCGTATTTGACTGGAGGTCGGCCTCGGTCACAGGGAGCAGAGATGAAAGGTGGGGTTTACCCTGGATAGGTTGTCAGTCCATCACAGTGACACATAGAGAAATAACAATCTACATACACAATCACACCTCAGGGTCAATTCAGAGTTGCCAATTAACCTAACATGCATGTTTCTTGTAGGTGAGAGGAAACTGGAGTCCCCAGGGAAAACCCACACATACACAGTAAGAACAAATACTAACTTAAATATAAAAGCCAGTAACTGAGACCTATTGGCATTCATATCCTGCTTGAAAAAGCAAAAAAAAAAAAGTTTGCATATGGGTGTTTTTAATTCCAGTGCTTTACATGATTTCTTTAGCTCATTGACAGTACTGTTCAAGAGGTACTTTATAGCACAGTTTCTTTTAGACAGTAAATGGAAGTAGCATCAAATTCCCTTTTGAAAGCTGAAATCCCTTTATTTGATGAGCAGCTTATGTTGAATTTACCTAAATGTCTTGTGTACTCAGACAACATTTTTTTCAGATGCAGGATCTGAGAATTGTTGGTGAATCAATCACCCATTTGAGATATCATCTGTAACATCTGTTAATAATAAAATATATGAAGTGTTTTTAAGTGAAATTTGGTAATCTGTTGATATTGTTTCTACAACTGACAACTTAAATATCACTCAAGGAAGAAGAAATATGCTATTCACTATGTCAAGAGTCACTGTGTGTATGGCTGTATGCCTGAGTTTCAGTGTGGGACGAAACAGGGGTCACACAAGTCATAGATAGTGTCCAATCACTTTCCATCTTTCAGTGTTTGTAGATCATTAAGGTTTGTTTCTTTCAGCGCTACAAACTTATCTGAATAGGTGAAACTGCTCTTAGTATACCATATTACATTTGGGACCTTCTGAGGAATCACTCTAATATATATTTTTACAAAATAAATGAGCATTTACACTATAAAAAATAAAGTATCAACTTATTCTCCTTCTGGTATCAGTTACATATTTCTACACTTGGTCCTCTTCTGTGAGAAGATGTTTAAATGAAGATGTTTTCTTTTTTTTCTGGTGATATTTGCTGATTTGCACCCAAAGCCACCCAGTAAATGCAGAAATGACATTTAGCAGTAACTGAATCTTAACATTTAAATATTCAATACCAGTTAAAAAACACAATTGAACTAGCAACATCTGCTTGATTTCAAAAGTACACTCATGTAAGAAAAAGTTCTTCTTGCTCAAATAGACTTTTATAGAAAAATAATATAAATAATAATAATAAATTGCTTCCAGCAAAAGAAATGGTGGAAAATTTTGGCAGACTTTAGAAAAAAAAACATGGGAGGCAAGGAAGAATGTTTACACAGCAGCAGTTTTAATTAAAGAACATGGTCTGCTACTTTTACATTTACTTTACAGATAAATGATGTTCAGTGCACCCTTTGTACCATCCTTATCCAATGTACCCTCATTCTTGTTTTTCTATGAGATCATGCATAGCTGACAAGACGTCAACATAAATAGTTTCTCACATCTGAACCCTTTTACTCTAGTTCAGTCTCACGGGATGCAAATGTACAAAAAGTACAAAGTGATTACCAAATAAATAAATAAAAAGCCACACAATCACACACACACATACATACATACACAGGGAGAACATCCAAACGGCTCTCTAGAGGGAGTCAAACCTGTGACCGCCTTGCTGTCAGCCAGACCAGTGGAAATTACCAAATGTACTATATGCTATAAACTAAATGACAGATAAATATATTGTTTGAATTTCAGAACTATTCATGCATTAAATTCTAATAGGTGTTGTTGCAAAGTAGGTGTATAATCAATACATTTTCAATTTCAGTGAGCACCATCTTTCTGTTACTCAGTTCATGGTAGTTCAAGAGACATTTCCTTAAATTCTGAGACGCGGGTTTATTGATAGCTGCACACAAGCACACACATCTTTTGTTGTTGACACTGTGTCAGATTAGAGAATGGCATTTGTAGCTTTTACTTTGTTCCAACAGTTTGAAGCTAAAGAATTGCACATACAGGACTTTAATCAGATCCATGTCTTTAATTTATATTTAAATGACAGAGGCAATTTGTACAAGTGAGAAAAATTGATCATGAAAGGAATAGAACAGCCATCTTTGTAGTGGTTCCAAGCTAGTAGCTTATATTGCTATTGATTTTTTTTTCTAAAGTGAAATGACTTGAGATTCCATTGCTCTATTTCCCTCTTGTATAATCTGAATAATCCTTCACACAATGATGTTTATAGTTTGCATTGATATATTTGTATTTCATTTACTAAATTAGTAAAATGAATTCAAATGGAATACAATAATCTACATTGTGCTGCATGAACTCCACATCAATTACTGATGGATTTCTTTTTTCTAGAAAACTTTTTTTTGACTGCTTGTCACCCATTAAAAGATGGGATATGCACCAGCTCCCTTTCAACTGTAAACTGGGTAAAAAAGGTACTGGAAATCCACAACTCTGTGTCATACATTTATTTCAAAGTAGAAACCAAATCACAACTATTTTCTATAGCTGAATAACTTGCAAAAATAAGTATTACAATTTCCCAAGGCCTATTTTGACCAAATACTTGAGTTCCTTTTTGAATGCTATGGTAAGAATAGCCTTTGCTGTGACCTCCATATTATCTCGCCTACCCACATTTTGTCTGTCTAGAAAGTATTTTTACAATGGAAGATGACCGCAGTGGCTCTGAAAGAGGACAAGCCATTACTGGAGTGGTAATACAACACTCATTACATGCACATAATTGTCTTTGGCATAATGTGAAATCATCACAATCCAAAGTCAGAGGTTAAAATTTCCAGCCAATCAAAAGTGGGGTTAAATAGAAACAGTAAAGCTTTTATTAATTAAACTCTTCTAATGTCATTGGGCAATGTGACACAGAATAGTCAGCAGCTTTGAGAGCAAGACACAATTTGTCTTCAAATACACATTTTTTATTATAATTTGTTCTTACCTCGTGTCTGCATCATGAATGCATCTCCTTGTGTGAGGAAGAGTGAGATATTACCCTGTCAATCAACACTCTGGTTATCATTCCCTTTCAAGTGTCAGCAATGAAAGAGCATAATGGCCCTTGTCTCTGCCCTTCTTCCTCTGATCTGCTTGATTATGCCACCCCTCTTACCAATCTGGTTTTTGTGCTCTACAATTAACAAAAAGGCCTCATTTAAACAGGAGGACGTCTTGGCCTACTTGTGAATATGTCACTCCACCACTGAATTGCTTACTGTTTTTGTGGAGAAGGGAAGGCGGATTTACTCCAATAGGAGGGATTTGTCATTAGAGCAGATAGAGTTAGCTCCACCAGTAATAATCTTAACCGCCTGAGCCAAGTTTAAATGGCCCATAAAATATGCTCACTAATTGACACAGTATAAATAGCACAGAACACTGGCAGACTGAGACAGACGGAGAATAGACCGGTCTCCTCCATTCATCTTTGCGTTTGTCGGAAAGCCATAATTTCACCCAACTGAATGCTGTCATACGACAGGATTTTCAAGTAACAACAGTAATTAATTTACTGCACTAAAGGTTTTCACTAATCGACACACTATTCCCAGGATGTATGTTGTTATACCTGATAGTTAAAAAAGGTTTTGTCAATGCAATACATAAAATATAGATTATCTGTTTAACAAACATATGTCTCTATTTGTCTCTTTGATTTGTTCTTGGGATCTGTTGGAGCTACTCTCCCAATTTGAGGAACAGCACAGAACACTGTTCTACTGTGTGTCCCATGGTACAGTTGAGTCCTTCGCTTTTCACAGCTTCTTTATTTCATCTACCAGCTTTTGGTATTTCTCAAGCTTTTTCTTAATGTTTCTGTCACTTTAGATCATTACATTTATCACTACTGCTTTCTTCTTTGTCCATCATCACAATGTCTGGTGTGTTACCCGTCACCTGTTTGTCCACCTGAATTTCAAAGTCCCACAGTATTTACACCTTGTCATTCTTCACCAGTCTTGGTGGACCCTCCCTCTTTGACTGCAGGACCATCAGCCTGTACTAAATACAGATGTTTCTGTGCATTATTTCAGACACTTGGTTATGGCATTCTTTGCATGCTCTACCTGCCTGCATTTCACACCCTGTTATTAAGTGTTAGACTGTATCAGGACCATGTTTGCACATTCTGCCTCTCAGGTCCCATCTGGTATGGAAGGCGCTATTGCTCTTGTGCTGTTATGATTAGTGCCATTGTGCTGTCCTCAAGTCCAGCCCTCTCCAGCCACTGGCTGGATTTGCTGATGTCATCCACTTCTTCAGTCTGCTGGTGGTACATGCCATGAAAGGCCTTATCACTCCATGATGGCTCTTCTTGCTCCTCCTGTTCCATGCTGGGTTTCATCTACCTGACATTCACTTAGCAATTTCTTATTGAGGGCTTTCTTTCTGATGTACTCCAGGATCTTTGTACTTCCATCTTGCATAGTGGCCCTGATGCTCACTCTATTCACTTAGTGCACAGTGTCAACATGCACAGAGTAAAAGGAGGGCATCAGTGGCTTCACTCTCCTCCAGGGACACATGACATATGTACGTATGTGTTGATGTCCATTCAATTGGCTCTTTAGCATTTTCTTTGAAGGGTTATGGTAGTGGCTAACTTGCTATTGGCCTTATCATGGTTTCTATTTGCCATTTCCAGATACAGATAATAATAATGTAGTTAAAAAGCTGATGTAGTTATGCACCTGTCTAACTAAGACAAATTGATAACAACCCTGCTTCAACGATAAAAAACGAAGGGTTCTTTAAGTAATTCAAACTTAATTTAACATGTTTCAGTTAAAAAATTAAATATTTTTTTTCAGATTTCTCTTTTTCACTAACCCCTAACATTGAATTATAAGTATTTTTCATTTTATTGTTGAATAATTTGGCAAACTTTTAAAGGGCAAACTTGGCACATGTGACCTGTAAAAATCAATCAAGGAAAGTAAAGAATATCACAAGTTCACAAGTGTGTCTCATGATGCCTTATAAAAAATGAAAAAAAAAAAGTTTTCTTTCACCTGCTGTCTTGTGCAACAACAATGTTAATTGGAAAGAACTTTTGAATGAAATCTGTGACAACTTCTGTTCACAGGAAGACATATTACTACCAGGACACAGAAGCAAAGCTACATACATTATGAGTGAAAAATTTAGACAGCGCACATTCATTTGAGGCTGAATTATGCTCCAGAACACACAGAAACTGTTGCTGATATGAGATGTTTTTCATGGCCACAATAACCCAGATTCAGTTTGTTTCAGTTGAATCAGGCAGGGTAGTGAAGGCCATCGCTCCTCATTTCCATTTTGATTCAATACAAAAAAAAAAATAATAATAATACTCGTGCTGCAATTGAGCTCTTCCCAGTAATGTCTGTTTCTAATAGCTTCTCAGTTCAATAGATGTTGTTTTGGGTGGTGATAATAAAAATCAATGTCTCTCGAGGCTTAGAGTTTCTCCAGCACAAGAAGAAATGTAGGAATTCTAAGCCAGACCACACAATATTTTTTCTACATTTTTGAGAGTGATAACACAGATAGAGAACCTTGCTCTCTGTCTACGCTTGCCAAGTTGTTCTACATTATAAGTGTAGCTTGATATATTAGCCAAATAAGAAAACGTTATGTTGTTCACAAATAAGAACACAAATCAAGTGTTTTTTTTCTGAATAAAACAAAACAGCCAAATAAAATAAATCATTTGTGCGTATCTGTAGATTTTCTCAATATAATCCTAGTTCAATTCCACAGACCAAAACATGGATTTTAGATATATATGTTCTGGTTATTTGTCTCCAAGTGCGGCTCTTTGATAGACCAACTGTTTATCCAGGGTACACCACCCTCCCGCCTGCTGGTTCCTTAAAGAGGCCATTTCATACAAATTTCAGGACTTTGTGGTTATTTTTTAAGTATTCACATGTAGCTAATATGAAACATTTTATATCTAAAAAACTGATTAACAGACCTTTTAATCTGTCTGCATCAAAATTCAGCTGATTCTGGCTCGTTCTGTCTGGCTTCGGCAGCAGCTCGTTTATATTCATTATTCTAATTTGCTGGACTCAGATTGGCTAACAAACTAGCTTGTGAGAGCAAGGTATACTGTTTCCTGCCCAGCTGCACATAGCAACATCAGACGTTCTCTCTTCCTGTTTGCTACAGCTTTTAGCCTGCAGCATGCTAGGCGTGGTTTCAACTGCGGGAGCTGCCGAATACTAACAAACGAAGGAGTTGTGACGAAACAAGTACCGGCCGTTAGAACTCAGGAGAACTCGGGTTTTATCGCCACCTGTGTAGTTTGAGAGATTAAAGCTGAAAGAGAAGTTGCTGACCTGTTTTCACACCCACTATGATGGTAAGAACACATGTGGAGCTAAAATATTCAACAGAAACCTCAGAAAAACTGTTTTTAATGGAAGGGCCTATTTAAGATCGGCCTCAGCTCCCTGCAGACCTGAATGGATGAATGCATATTTTTATTCAGTGGTATACTGTAATTCTTTTTTATGCTAGACTTCATTCACTGTCTGATATTGTTCATGAGTGCACTCATTTTTGACTTGTTTCATGAGCTAAGTGTTTCAAGGTCAAACAGTGGCCTGTTGCATGTTGGTAAGACTGTATTGCTCTCTGCAGGAAACCTATAATTTAGGGCTGTTTACACAAACCACACTTGATTCGAATGTGACAGTCTGCTCCCCATAAAATAACACACAAGCATGACTGAATGATTTTCAGCAAAGAGCAGAAAATAAATAAAAACACATTTTTAGACGATGGACGCACAAACTAAGCATTGTTCATGGACAAGGTCAGTACAATACCGTCACAATTCTACTGTTTCATGTTTACATCCTTCAGTTCCCTTCCCTGTAATTTAGAAATATACTAATGCATTAATGCAGTTACATAGTGCCAGTTAATATTTAGCATTGAGCTCTTATAATGTATAATTGTTTTTATATTATTATTTGTGACAAATAAATAAAATGTGCACTATCAATTGTGACAGTCTAGACTGTGCAACAAAGAAAATTAGCAATCGAAAGTGCACATCCCTAAATATTTGACAATTACATGAAACAGAGTTGAAGTTTTTGACAGGAAAATAAAAACAAGTATTTACATATCTATTGGGGAAAGTAAAAATCATTCTCTTCAAGGACAGTATCATTGTTAAATTCCAATAACCCTCAAGACAGGCTTTGTGTTATAAGACAAAGTCTGATTGATTACTTCTAAATTTGTGTCGTCACAGCAGTACACGTCTTCCAGGCGATCTCCCAGTTAACCTTCACTTGGTCAGAAGCAACAATAAACAGTTGTCAAGCAAGACAAAGATAATCATGTATTGTTTGCAGCAAGATTCATCTTTTATTTACACTGTTTAAATGCCTAGATCTGTAACAGCATCTACATTTATATTGAATAATACTTGATTTTTAATGTTCTTTACAACAATGTATGAGGGAGGTTTAAAATTGTCTGGCTCTACTACACATTTCTGAGAAATATTTGAGCAAACACTAGAATCTTTCAGAAATATTCATGACTTTGTGAAGTTTACATTATTTACACTTACTTTAAGAAACTTGTGATTTAAATCACCAATCTTTTCATGATTTTGAGTTTTTTTTTTTTTTTATTAAAAAAATTTATTTTATTACATCACCTGTAGGAAATAAAATGGGAATGGTGAAATGTGGCAAGTGGATGGTCCTGTCCTCATACATTTAACAACACCATATTGCATGGATATCCCTGTGGAATTCTCAAGATGTAGCCAGGTCATTTTCACATATGAATGGTCAAACAGATTCATTGCTGAACCAGATTTACATAAAATATGATTTAAAAATAGATCTCTGCTTCTAGAACTGGGTTTTTAAAGCTCCGCTTTTTAATATACAACTTTCACTTTGTTATCAGTTGAAATATTTCACATTTAATTCATCATAGCTGTAGCATAATTTATTTTATTAATGAGGTTTGAAGAATTTTACCAAAACTGCTAAACTGTAAAATTGTGAAGTCACAATCTTTGTAAATGTATGTCAGTGTATTTACTAAGTTATATTTGTAGTGTCGACCTGTAATTAACAGCTGAGCCAGAGGCTTTTGCAGTCTGCAAATCCTTTCTGTATGTACAAAACCTCTTTTCAGGTCTTTGGTATATACATATGTGCGTTTTTAGAGTACTTTGATTACTGCTGTATATTGCTCTCCCCTGGCAAAAGCATAATGTTACACAGGAGACTTGGTGTTCCCAAGCAAACTGTGAAAGCCTTTTCTTTTGCTTTTGGTATTCAAGTGGGAATTTGAGGAAAGGTCATCCTGGCTGCATCTTCCAAATAAGAGTCTGAGCTATGGAGAGTTTTCTGTGCAATGTACATACACCCACAGCTGCACAAGGAAACACATTTGGATCAAAAACTCAGTTTTGTCTTTTATTATCAGGAGTATGTGGGCATCTTCTGGTTGTAGAAATTCACAACACTGTCAGAAGAATCTGATAAAGACATTTAGGAACACAATCGCAGAAGGTCTGATATAACTTTCTCTATTACAGAGGAAAATAAGTTGTCTTCTATTAGAAATATCCAAAGTAAAACTGCTTACGTATGCAAACATCCCCCACCTAAACCCCTAGTAATCATTAAAGCTGTAACAGTAAAACGTATTTGCTGCCATAGGAACTTGTAAAAATATTTTTAAGTCCATTTAAAAATCATTTTTAAAGGAGGAAAAAGCAAAGCGATTAATCTGACTAGAAGTGAATACTAAACATCACTGATACAGCCAGAAAGATCCCAGTAGAATCACTGGATTAAATAAACCATGTGAAGAACTGGATTCACCAGAAGAACCAATGTTTCAGCACCAAGGAGATCAAAATCATATTATTAATTAGTAAAGAGCACTCCTATTAAGTTTGTGTATATTTTGACCTTACTGACTTGAACAGATTTTTTTCCTCATCTATCTACTGAGGTATTCAATGACACCACAGCAGCCTTCAACATCACTGATAGTATTTAGAATGTGTCTGGTTGGAAAAGTCACAGAGCAATACCATTCACGCTCACAGCAGCAGTTACGCTGTATATTTCTCTTGAAAACATCTTATTACCTCGGGCAACTTTATATAATGGAAGATGAAAAGAATAGAGAAATTGCTTTATTCCTATAACTGTAGGGGTGTTGAAAGATGCTGTTTAAACAGGCAATTTGCAAAGTTGTTTGTCAGCTTGAGAGTACAAAGAAAACTTCCTGAGCATTGACTGTAGTTTGTAAATTGTATTATGCTTTTATAAACAGGACACGTGAAGTATCTTAAAACCTAGATTTTATTTCATGGCAGCGCTCTAACTCCAAAGGCTCAACTTAATATCTGCTCTTCATCACAGCCACATGAAGGGAGACAGAGGAAGGAGATGAGCTGAACTGAAATGGTGAGAATGTGTCACCTATCCAGTTTTTCACACTTTTCTAAGATAGGGTTGACAAACAGGCAAGAGCCATTTGTGAGCAGGCGGATTGTGACAGGATTTCTGTTAGGACTGGCAACTCTAATTAGAGGAGTGGAGCAGTCAGGCTGAGAGAGAACAACCTCTTAAGCTGGAAGGGTCAAAGGTTCAATGATACATTCACCCACATAGAGAAAAGTACAGTACATAATACACACTCAGACACACACTGGGTGAATGCACAATGGTACAGAACTTTAGTAAGCTGTGTTGAAAGTGCAAAGGTTACATACAGTTTACAACCTTCAAGTATTTGATGTTTTGCAGCTATATCTCATAAACTGCAGTTCAATCGCTGTAACATAAACTGCATTTGCATTTCTTTGTTTCCAACATTAGTAGGTATTTTTATCTGCTCTGAAGCACTTGAAGGGTTTTTGTTGTTGCTGTTTTGAGTATCAGAGTGAGAGTGAGATGACATCCTGAAAACAAACATTTTATTTTTGTTGTAAATTTGTAAGGCACACTTAGCAGTGGGAAAGTATTCTTATATATAAACAGCTGTGTTAATTGTACCAAATGTTGTGCTAACAGAGCTATTTGTATGTAATCCTCCTAAGGATTTGAAGCAGCACCCAAGGAACCAACAGTCTAAATTCAGTCACGTTAGCTCACAGTCATGTTTGTGGGGAAGGCTATTATCTGACAGATGATGTTTTTAACTTTATTTGTTTCTTAGTTACCTTAAAACATTTTATTTTATTTAGGAAAAAGAAACATATTTGGTTTTTGGAACATTCAGCACTTTAGTTTGTCCAAAAAAAGACAATATATCATTTGAAATGTAAACATGTGCCTTGTTTGTCTGTTATAAAACAAAAAAACAGAACATGGAATCTAAGAGGAAGCACATGTGATGTGAGAGCAGTAAGAATGAGCCCATTAATTTAACAAGGCCAAGACTGTTTTTGTTGTTTAGAGTAGAACTTTGCTGCACAATTCAAAACCCAAAAGTCGTCATCTACATGGAAGCAACTGGAAAAAAGGTCCACATGAGTCAAAAGACAAGCATGACCCTGGAATTTGAACCTGAGGCTCTGTGTTCAATCTGGGGAATGTAATATACACTCCCCTAAGCCCCCCCCCTCCACTACTGCTCACTCGGTCAGGCCTGCGCCCAGCCTGCTCTCAGCCTGCTCTCACTCTCCAACAAACTGATACACTTTAAAGACTGCTGCAGGCAAGGCCAGTTTACATATATCTAACTCGACAGGCGAGCCAGGAGGAAACAAGACCAATGACCCGCACAGATCCATTCAAATGCGAAGACTGGAGAAAATGAGACACTCGAAGTCTCCTTCTCTATCTGTCACACAACCCTTGAATAATTTCCTTTCCTTTGCTTTTCCTGGTTTTGTTGCTATGGAATCACATTGTGTTTATGAATAGAATCTTTCTCAACAACCCTCCTGCCAAACAAGTGTTAAAATTTGGTTTAGGAAATGTTGATGATAGCTTACTTAAAAAATAGGCTCTAAAATGTTTATTTTGCAGAGAATTTAATTTCTTATTATAAATTATTGTGTTCAATAACTATTTTCAGTTGTATAAAATGTGTGTATGTTTGAGATAAACTAATAATTACAAATAACACAATAATAAGTAAAAAAAAAGGAAACAGCTATACATGTTGCTGTTTATGAAAGAAAAGCAATAAAATATTAAAATTAAGCCCAAATAAGTGGAAATACATAATGGTTTCAGAATGAAGTCTTCTGAGACCTCATTAGAAATCAATTTGATCGATTTGGGCAAACGTTTGCATCAGAAGCTAAAAATATACAACTGTCTTTATTTCTTAATTTTGTGTGAATGACAGTATATGAACACCAATAGTGTTTAGACGTCAATGAAAAATGGCTTAGCAGAAAACAGAAACTTGCAGAAAATTACACGAAGAACCATTGTATAAAAAAAAAAAACACAACACAAAACTTTACAGCATTTGTGTTATTCCCAACCTTTATAAAAACACAAAAGCTGTATAAAGTTCAAAGACCTTTAATCAAGGACAGAAAATTCTCCTCTCAAGTTTTCAGAGAAAGATGATTAATTGAAAAAAGATTAATTACTTTTCCTTTACTCACTGTCAGTGTGATGTATGATCATTTTAGTGGGGTTGGATTGTAAAGGTCTTCAAAGTTACCATTAACTCACATTTCAAGGTATTTTATTATATAGAATCAATGAAGTATTATGTTGAAAGAAAGAGAAAAACAAAGACTAAAATGAGTAACATTAGAGAATTGCCACAGGCCAAAAATTTGGGTGGTTCAGTTTACATCAGACTAATGTTTATTTAAAGCAATGAACTGCATAACACACACTGATAAAATAAAAAAAGAGAATGTTTCTTTTATCGTTTTACTGGTGTTGTTGATAAATTTACCATTTTAGACAATAAGAAGAATGACTCACACAAAAATAAAAAACTGGAAAGGCAAAAACTTTGTAAATAATGTAATAGACTTGTTTTCAGTTGTCTTAAACTATTTGGCAAAATAAAATAAAAAAAAAAATGAATGGTTTGTTCAGGTCATGGTGCAAGTTAGGGGAAAATAGGCTTTAACAAAACTTTTAATAATACCAGAAGCTAGTTATTCTAATAATCTTAATTTCTTCATTCTGTATTTTTCTTTATGGTTTTTTTTGGATGGATGGATGATGGATGGATGGGGGAAAAAGGCACAAAGTAAACAAAAAAACAAATGATTAAGAATGAAAATGAGAGCATTTAACAAGAAAAGGAAGCATTTAATTTGTCACCCAAAATCAAACATGTCACAACACCTCACAGCTACAGTACAACCAGAATCAGGAAAGAGAAATATAACAAACCCCACAAACTGATTAATCAGAAAAAAACAACAAAAAAACAATTAAAACTTTGACAACATGTGGAAAATGAAGACATAAACTGACTTCACACACACAGAGGCACAACCACACATCCGCCAATCCATGTGTTTTTGTGTGTATGCATGTCAAAGAAGCACTACATAGTTTACCGTATAATAAATGTTTTCTAAGAGATGCATGTGGATGAGTAAACATGGTATTAAGTGGAACCTTGTTTATTTAATCCCCCAACATAAACAACTATGAGTCACAACAAAGATAAATAAACTAATAATAATAAAATAAACATATTAACTAATAGTGGGCTCAAGTCCCATTTTGTTGCACAGCATTCTACAGACTGTTGTCATTAACCAGTCTCTCCTCATTTTGTTCAGTGTTTTTGGTATTTTAAAGGAAAGCCACTGTGCTTTAAGTCTGCTGATTGTTATGATATCCCTAGATGTTTTGATATAAAATAAATTATTGATGTCTTCTGCAGAGGCATGTATTATTACATGCATATGACAACATTTATCTACTGTGTAGAGATGTATTAAATAACTGACTTACAATGGGCCACCATTGTATGTTAGATATATTCCTCAGCTTTTTCCTCAGTATGCTGCTTTTTGGTTTCACTTTGTTCAAAAGAATCCAGATAACTGTGAAAACGGAAAAAAGGTGACCACGTTTCAGAATCTAAGGACACATTTCATCTACAGGTAGAGTTGATAACTTTTGCTTTAATGATCTTGTCAGGGTTATTCAAATTAGAGACCTGCAGGAAGGTAAATGAGAATAAATTGAGATATAATCCCCTAATGCTGCAGACTTCATCAGCATGAGGCCAGAGATATATCTCTTTTAAAGGTTCTTTATGTTGGAAGGTGGAAGCTCCCCAATGACAAATCTATTATCTGTTTCTGTTCAAGGTTAAAGCCGGTAGAACCTTAGAAATCAGAATTGGAAAATAGGTTATTTCTACATGAGCTTGGGTGTTTTATCATATCTAAAACTGTTATAGATGATCAGTGTCATTATGAATGATGAGGTCTCACTCTCGTTATTTGAAATGCTAGTAAAAGGTGAGGATGACTTTCATTTCCTCTTTTAGATATCATCTTTTTTGTAGCTTGCACATGTAAATGAGCTGAAGAGAGATTCAGGTAAAAATTGACCTGCAGCCAAGTGCCCCCATGTTCAGAGCGAGATTGGCTCCTGACTGAAATGACTGGACAGTGTCTGATAAAAAATTAATGGTTTGTTAATAAAATCCTGCTATGAGATCTCTCTACTGTGACTTAGTTCATGACAGCATCAAACTTTAATGTAATGCACATGACTGACTTCATTCCTGGACACGTTTAAAAAATAATATATGAATGAAAAATATTTAAACGCTTACAATGAGTAACCGATGGTCATTATCATTGGAAGAAATTTCAACAGTGTAAATATAGCAGAGTTCAGAGATGTGAGAGCATCATTTTTAAGTTTCAGCATGTTTTGTTTCAGTGTGAGATGTAGAGTTCAAGCAATATAAACGACTTACTGTGATGTCAACGCTCTTTGGTTGAAACTGATACAGGTTATTTCAAAGTATTATCTTGCCTAAGTGGTTTCTGGGCTCAGTTGTGATTTTGTGTAAATTTATTTTCAACTGCAGCTGACTAAGCAACACAGTCAAAGTAGAGATTCAAATAAATTCTGTCAAATAAGATCAGTCGTATCTATTTAGTACACAATAACACCAACCTTTTTGTGTTTAGCATGCATTTTTTGCACACATGCTGTTTACGCCATTAATATTTAAATAGCTAAATTTCATTGCAGCCCATTTCTGAAATTTGAGGATAATAATGTGTGTTGCAAGCAAATATCCTGTTATAGACAACACGAACTGAGCAGCCACAATGAGAAAGCTCAGATCAATCAGAGGAGGGACATGGAGACTTTTAGGGATGGTCTGTTGTGTTTGGAGGTTTAAAAATGTACATTTACTTGTGCTGCTGTTTTTTCCTCTCTGTCAATGATTATAATCAGAAAGAAGAAATATGCCTGTGGCATAAAAGGAATGCCTTTCTCACACTGTAATTCTGGTAATTGCTTGTCTGCTCGTTATTATGAGGATTCTTTTTTCAAGTTTCCAAATCTACTAAAAGCAACTAACATAACAAAACTGTTTTTATTGATGTTCACTGCTTTGCATTATAGGATTGTCACACTTTAGACACAGGGAACTCTTATTTGAATCACAAAAAGTGAATGTATTTAATTAACATGCAAATTATCCAATTTCAACTATTTTTTTCATTATGAATAATTTACTCAGTTATTTTGCAGACAAGATTTGCTCAGTGGGGTAGTGAGTAGCATTTCTGTAGAATGAAGGTCTGTGCAGGCCCTTCTTTGTAGAGTTTGCATGTTTTCCCCAAGCATAAGAGAGAGAGAGATTAAATCCAACAGCCAAAAAAACAAACAAACATGTGAAGTTATCTGATGATTCATTGTTGACATTAGTTTTACTTGTGAATGTGATTGTTTGACTTGTGTGATCCTGTTATGAACTGGAGACATGTCCCAAGTGCAACTCACCTCATGCTTGTGGAATGCTGAATAGAGGCTCCTTTACAACCCTGAACAGGACACAGTAAATCTGGTGGAGAAAATAATCAACACAGTTTTGTGAAAGTTTGTCAAACCTTAATTTCTTTTTTCTTGTAATTTTCACTGCATTAATGTTAACATTTTTTGAAAGTAAAGTCTGTTTTGAAAGTACAAAAAAGTGCCAAAATCTCTAGGATAATACAGTTTTGATAGAGATATTTAACATTTATCCAAACTTTGTGGTGATAAACTATTTAATTAATTGATATTTTTATGTGTTATGAGTCTAACATTGTTCCAAATGATTTTTAAACTATACAAAAAGAATTCAGAGCATTTGTAAATATATATTACATTCTGAATACAAACCTTACAGTGTACTCTGATAATAGAACATTCCAGCAAAACAGTGCTTCACAGCTAAAGGTTAATGAACATGACTCAAAGTAATTAACTTTGTAAATAAAACTGGTTCTCATCTTATTTGTTACCCCGTACTTAAGATTCAGGACCACGGATAGCTCCATTCAGAATCATTCCTCTCCACAAAATCATTTGTTTAATGTCAATGACAGGATGCAATGACAACCTGAAAAGTGATGTCCATTTTATTTATAACACTACATTACAAATTAAACAGGATGATGTGTATTGTTTTAATAATTTCAGTGATTTTAAGTAAACAAATTCAGGACAAGGGAAGGAATAACCTCATCATCTTTTACAATCTTTAGCTGTGTGTTTAAAGATACACCTACAGCACATTCTGACATAAAATACCATCCTGACTGTGACTTTTCTCTGATACAGTGAGATGTCATCCTTCCAGTGTTGAGAAGGTCCTCTGTACCTCATCTGTTGGTACTTGGAACTTGCTAAACTTTACTTTTTTGTCTTTTTTTTTTTCTTTGAACAAGTTAGAAATGTAATGAAGAATTCAGTATTCTTGTACTGTTCAGAAGTGTCATGAGTTGGAGGAATCCGTTGCAAGCAGAAAGGCACGAATGGAAACTCACTTAAGAAATGTAAAAAGTTTTAATGAGAAAAACAAAAAAACTGATGTGGCAGCAAGATCAAGGTACCAATAAGCAGAAGACCAGAAACACAAAGGCAGAAACATGGGGTGGTTGAGGGTGAGGATCTGGAAAACTGAATGAGACTGATGTGAGCATTTATATAACCAATATGCGATTACTGATGAGGAACAACTGGTGGGAGAAGGCACAGAAGCTAATCAGGGCGATGGAAAACAGATGTGAATAAACTTGAAAGAGTACTCAGGAGATAGAGTAAATGATCAGAAGAAGCCAGAGACTAATATACATAAGGGAGAACAATATGAATCTAAATTTACAACCAAACTCACAAAAAATAACTCAAGCAAAAAAATCCCTGAACATAGAGAAATAAAGCATGAAACATTCACTAAAGAAAGCAGGAAACAAGAAAGACTTTCAAAATAAGACAACAGGAAATGCCAAAAGTAGAAGTCAATACAAGTAATCACAAAAACTATTAGCATGAGAAAAATCCAAGAAAATGGCAGTAAACAGGAAACCCAGGACCCCTAAAAAAATCAATGACACCTATTAAAGATAAAACCAAAACAAACTCAAAATCCCACAATCCAGATAACAAGCAGATAAATGAGTTAAATAAAAATCCATCAGATTTTAACCAGTAACGTTTATTCAGAATGAGTCCATAGAATAAATGACACAAATGGAAACTTAGCTTCTGGCTGAAAAAAAAAAAAAAATGACTCCAGTATAGTACCTCCTCTATACTGTCGGACATCTAAATACCTTTCAGCTTTGCAGTTGTTTTCCTCATCAGTTCTAACTTTTTTTCTCCATCTGCCAGCTTTCATATTAGCAACATTCTACTTGAGCTCAGTCAGTTAAAAGCAAGAAAAAAAAATCGGGCTTTGGTTGACATCTAATTGGTTGCTTTTTGTAAGTGTAAGTAAACAAAAGATAGATGAAGACTAATGAGTGCTGAGGAACAACAAAAAAGGAAGATAAATGAATTAACGGCAACAAGACCAGCGAGGTTCAGGGAGTCAAATAACATTCAGCCTTCTGTATTCTCTCTGTTTATTTCAGCTCTGAGAACAGAAGAACAGAGAAAATGTCTATGCTATTTTCTTATGTTTTTATTACATTGAGGTGGATCTTTTGTTTGAAACTTAACATGAAACATTTAAACTTTTTGGACAATTTGTTCTTTTTAAACAAAAGTATTTTTGTGCTGAAACAGCAACAGGTTTTACTTGCATGTATTGCGTTTTTTTATGTCATATACAATATAAATTTTACTTTTAAATTAGCATAAGTCAGTTTATGTTTGTCGATCCCGTTTTTGCAATTTTTTAAAGATTAACAAAGCTGAATAGTTATTTAGATTTTTGAAATGATCAGTACATTAAAATAAGCTCATTGCCTAATAGCTCTGCTCTAATGAACCCTTTCACACATAAAATAGGGTTTCCTTAGTAACAAATTTGTATTTATCTGTAGACATGAAAAAAATATTTTATTTGAAACTATTTTTCATTCAAGTCCTTTTTTAAAAGGTTTTCAGGTGGACAAAATGTGCTTTGTTCATGGAACATGCATTTGACAAAACATGAGATTATTTTATCATTATGACAGTATCTTTATAATATCACAAAAATACACATGCACTGTCAGTAGATGATGTCCTATGAAATGAAATGTGAGTTATAGTGGCCCAAACAAATGCAAGGAACCAGCTTTTGAATGACTGTCCACTGTAGTGATGAAAGGGTTAATGATGGACAGTTACATTCATTCTTCCTTGAAAGCTCAGGTTTAGCAACAAATATTGCACATAATTATTTCAAACAGGGAGAATAAGATACTTTCCTAAAGTCACCTCCATATTAACACTCAGTATTTCATCCATGCTTAAACAAAATATCACTAACCATGAATAGAAAACTGGCAAGCAAATATAATGTTCTGTGATTCATATGGGATCTATTCCTTTTTCCAAACATATTAGGTTCTCAGTTGATTTATAGAAAACCTAGATTTTACCAAATGGGCACATTAAAAAAAATACACAAATGATAATGTGATAGAAATTAAGATGCAATTGTTTCAAATAAATTCAGGCTCTTTTACAGATCTGTCACATTACTAATGATGATGAACACATTCTGGACTCGACATCCTTGGTAATCAAGGACAGTTCAGATGTTTATCACTGCTCTGTTCCACAATGTCTTCTCTTTACCAACAACAAATAAGTCTCATGTGGTAAACAGTGGACTGTGGTCCATGCTGGTGAATGGTGATTGCCAATTACG
Source organism: Pachypanchax playfairii (assembly GCA_006937955.1). NCBI lineage: Eukaryota > Metazoa > Chordata > Actinopteri > Cyprinodontiformes > Aplocheilidae > Pachypanchax > Pachypanchax playfairii. The sequence continues at coordinate 5,388,095 of SSNP01000003.1, read as the reverse complement.
CCAATCAAAATCCAATTGTCCAAGCACAAATCTTCCGTTATTGAATTTATATCTAATGTTCTCACCCCAGTCTCACAGACGCATTATGAGATTACATTATCATCTGTCGCTACACTTCCAACCCCATGTGTAAAGCAGAAAATGACAATTGCATAATTAAGACAGTTTCAATAATTAGATAAAAGAATAAAGCTGATTTAGAATTAGGAGTCTTAGTTATGGAACAGATGATCTTGTCTAAGAAGGGACCACTTTACAGAGGTCATGATAACTGGCTTGGAACAGTTTTTAGGATGCATGGCCACACTTTTCCCACTCTTCCTCCACAAAAACAGTTTTTTTTAAGATGCTGCAAGCTTGTCAAAATCAGTGACTTTGATGTGGGTGGGTTTGTCAAAAGTTTGGATGATATTATTTTCTGAAATAAATAAATATATTTTTATTTATGAACAAGACATTCAGCACTCAGAAGCTGACATGACTCCGGGGTTAGCAGGCTGTGGCCTAATCAGCCAAGCAGAAAAGTTATTCTTCTCTATAGCTCACAGATGAAGTTTCTACCCACAAGTCATGTTTAAAGATTTATGCTATCAGCATAAAAAGTGCCACCAGGTTAAAACTGATACTCCACATGTTACAGCCACAGTTACATATTAGATACAGACATAAAATGGTATCTAAAGGCTTATTTCACTTTTCAGCCATTTGTAAAGGAAACTTATAATTTCAAATGACAAACTCACTTCTAAAACTTACTGAAACATATTACTGGATTGATCCAACTTCATCTACAATCTTGTGATTAGATGATACAAAAACATCAACCATTTCAGCAAATAATAAACAAACAACAATAAAAAAAGCATGAATAAATTTACATTTTATACCAAATCCATCCGTAACCGTGTTTACACTCTGACAAGTAGAAATGTGCTCTTGCTGAACAGCATCAAGTTTAATTTCACAGCTGCACAAAACCCACTGCACTCAGCATGCCACAGCTACTTATGAAACATGATGGCAAGTTAAACAGATCCAAAGTGTAAAAGTATAACCTTTTGGAAAAAATAAACATAGAATCCATTGAGACAAAATATGCTAAATTTTTTGTTTAACATTCATCAATTTTGCTTTCACAAATTGGCACTTTAACAGCATACACACACTAAATGCTGCTACTTTTTTAATGACTTAAATATATTTTCACTGATACTGTTAGGTCTAATTACTGAAACATTGGTATAGAAGTGGGTTTTCCTTGACAGCTCGGTTTTACTCACTGAATCTAAAACATATATTTATGAGATTTACTTGTAATCATTAAATAAGTTGATTTTGTTTATTCTGTTATTGTTACGATGAACTGGTGACTATCCAAGAGATTCATTTTTTCTTTTTCCTGAAACAATGACATAAACAGTTAAAAAGTGAAACGTTTGTTTATAATTTCCCAGAATCTTTGTATACTATGTTGAATTAAAATTTGATTTTGTGCTTTTTTCATTGTATTATTTCAAGTTATTATTATTATAGATAATTTGTTACCATATCAAAATTGTATTTTTTGAAACTAGATTGTATTATGTTAATACTCATACAGTTCAAACTCTAGTAAACACGTTTGACAACAACAGTCGCTTCTCATATTTTACTTTTAACCCATCTTAGAAAAAAATCATGTTTCTCGTTATTTAAATTATGCATTTTTCATGTTAAAACCAGAGTGTAATTAACCTGATGTTTTCTATTTCAGGAATTTTGTATCCAGAAAGCCTTACAAATTGTAAATTATGGAGCTAGATTTGAAGAGGATTTGTAATTTTTCAGTAGAAGCTCCATCAAGTAGTGTATTAATTTTCTAATTCTGAATACAATTTATTTACAAGCTTATGCATAAAGTTATGAAGCGTAATCTACCTTATCTTTACATCTTTCAGTGAACACTGATTCAGCATGACATTCATTTGAATATTTAATAGCAACAAAGGGCTCTTTGAGTTTTCTGCAGTTTTCAGCATATTTTGAATGATGATGCATTTGAGTGTAAAAAAGCTCAAAATGAAGACTGACAGAACATAAAATCACCAAAATATAAACAAAAAAAAAAAAAACAAACAAAAAATAACCTGTTGTCTTCACTGGCTTGAAAAGATTGATAGAACAGGGAAAGAGTTTTTGCCTTAAAGAGATAGTGCACATCTTTTATGTCCTGGCTGTGTAGAATGACAGGGAACTAGGGAATAGTGTGATGGGTTGCCACTTTGTTACAGAAAGCAATTAGGTAGAGGGGAGCAAATAAGTCATTGTTATAGAGTGAAGGGTGGCTTAAAGAATGTCAACAACTAGAAAGACCTGTAAGAGGCACTAATTGAAATAAATGGTTCAACATGCTGAAGTTTTTTTTGTTTGTTTGTTTTAACAATGTTTTGTGTTTAAATGCAAATAACAATGAAGGAGCTTTTAGACTTTTGATGTGTTCATAATTTGTGTACTGGCTAGTGTGGCTGTTAATTTAAGCTACTTTAAGCAATTTTTAGAATTTGTTCAGATACGGTGATGGTCTGTTTATATCACTGCGTTTGACCTATTCAGAACTAATCTGTATTTATGTGTACTTGTATATTGTTATGTGGCAATTAGTTGCATGAGAACATGTATTTTATTTTATTTTTTACATTTTATTACATTCATGTCTATGGAGTTTATTTTTGTGGTAGGATCAACGCAGTATATGTGTAATATGGAGTACAAGGCGACACAAAGCTATACACCGGAAATTGCACAATTTCTTCAGGTATTCCACTGCAAGGTGAAGGTTTTAGAAATTAACAGAACTTGTTTTTCTCCTACATTGTTAAAGTCCTATTAAAGAAACCTTTCTTTATTTTACATACATTTCAGACTGAAGAGAGACAACACATCTCTTTGAGAAAATGTAGTTGCTAAGCTACATTCTTCCCAGAATCTTTTGAAAAGGCAGTTTTTCAATAACTTTTTTGTGTACTTTAAAAACAAAGATCTTAAGTCATATACCTGATAGTAATCCTGAGATGAACTTCTTCACTTAAAGGTTATGTACTTGAAACATTGTTTCACTCTGATTTTTCGATGTCACATCACCAACTCACAGATGAAGGTCATATGATTCTGTTTTCTTCTCCTTTGATGATGAAACTATTATTCAACAACAGTGAGCTTTTTATCCCTCAGAGTTTTGAAGATGATTAAGTTTACAGCTTACACTCAGTTACACACATGCATACTGACAGGGGTGGAATACTTCTCATTAGACACGTGATAGGCCAACTGTGAGAACCTGCACATTTATCCCTTGACATTATTTAGAAGTGGAGCACAACACGAGATAGACCTTGTTAGCTCTCCTTGCATGAAAGTATTACACTGATTTTACCTTTGGGGTAACCCCCCCTGCTAACAACTTTTGGAGAGAACAACCAGCTACACTAATGCTGAAAGAGCTCTTGTTGTAAGTGATGTAGAAATTGCATAATGGAGAGAGTTTAATAAAAGGCCCCAGGCGGGTTTTGAGGCTACTGCTGCTTAATCAAACAGATAGGGTTTGGACATCTGCAGAAACAATAGAAAATATGTGCAAATTTAAAAGAAAATGACATTGTAAAAGGTTTGTGAGATGATCAAATCTGCTGTTCATATGTGATTAAAAAAATGTGCTAATGATTGGACATAATAACAATTTTCCAACACAAAAGCCCTTTCTCTGTAATAACAGAAGAAGAAACGACACATTTCCATGCTCTAAGATTAGTATAGAAATAAATGACAGATTCAACAAAGATTTGGAAAGCCCCGATTTCTCCTTGTTCACACACTCTTAACATTTTTAATTTTTTATTTATTTATTTATTTTAGTTTAGTAGCTTCAAGACAGGAAATGTGTTGTATTTATACCAGTAATTGGTGTTTCATATTGACTTTTGTAAAGTTGTGGGAGGCAGAGATTACAGGCTTAGCAAGGTCTCAAACCTTTCCAGGAGCACAGGGGATTATGAAGCAAAGATTATGTCTCGTCTGAAAATAAATAAATAAATAAATAAATAGAATCATATCCTTTTTTCCCCTCTTCTATTTTTAAATCTGCATGGCAAACTTGGCCGACTTTTCAAACAGCTTTGCTGGGTGTAATGAATGCATGTACCACAGAATGAATGAAATGGGAAAATGCCTTGTGCAAACATTATTTGAAGTGTTAAAATTGTTTATAGGAGGTCAAAAACAAATTTCCCTCAAGAGCATGTATTAGCTGAAATAAGCAACCCTGGGAAAATGTTGTGACCAACTTTTTCTTCTGTTTTGTACAAAATCCTGAATGTCATCTTGAAATTTATAGAAACATTTGCAGTTTGGCCAGCTGTGATCATAAACCCAAGGATTGTCCAGAAGCAATCTAAATTCAAATATAGCATTTCTGTTACACACCTCTGCATCTTTACTAGCCCAGCAAGTAGCGCAACAGTCTGTACCTCATTGATTAAGTTAACTGGCTGCATTAGACTAAAAACTTACTAGGTGTGGCTTGAGGCAGAGCACCACTGGGACTGGTGGGTGTTTGGTAGTGCTGCTTTGCTCAGGCTTTTTATTACCAAGACCAGGACCGTAGTTACATCAGCTCATCAGATTATTATAGCCTCTAATTCACAAAAATGGTGGCAGACTGTCATACTGTTCTTTTTAAACCATAAATGGGTTTTCAAATATGTTCAAGTGGCCCAATAAAAATTTCTCAAAGTATAAGTGGTTTGATGATATATGATAAATAATAAACAAAAAATATTTTAAAATTGTTAGACAATTTATTTAAATCTTGCTTTAGAAAAATATTATTTTAATTGATGAATTTATAACAGATACGATTCAGTTAGATAAATAAACTGTTGGACAAATTTGTCATGCATCATGTTTCTTTGGTTTTACTTTGGGGTTTATCTCCACCCAACTAGTGATTTATTTGGAAATCGTCATCACCTGTCTTGTGTTTCTAATTTGCTTTCCCAGTGTGTCTCTCTTGGGTTACTTTGTTCTTTGTCAGATCCTTGTATTTGTTTATCTCAAGTTAAACCTTTGGTTTGGTTCCAGGTTTTTCTTGTTTTGGCAGCACATTTTGTTCTATTTCTTTTATAAAAGTTGATATTTGACATCACCAGCCTGTGTGCTGGAGCCATTCAACACTCTTTTCATATGTTGCTCCCTTTTAAAAAACTCCAAATCTAAAACTCTCAAACTGAGAGAACTAATGAATTTGTATTTTCACGCAAGAGGCTCAAATGTCAAGACTAAAATTATGTTTAAAAGAAAAGCTTTTTGGGTTCTATATTTCTGCTATGGTAAATTTCTACAGCTCACCACCCACAGCCCGAAGCCCATAGCCAGTGATTCAGACTTTGCTCTTTCATCAGTCCTTATGTCCAAAAGCAAAATTGTAAAAGCCCCACACTGTCACTGAAAATATTCTGGGAAAGAAGAAAAGAGGAAAAGGGCAGGGATACCACTGTGTCCTTAATGTATTTCTTTGATAAGACAAGGCAAGAAAAAAAAGGGGGGTGTGGTGGTGGTTGGGGGGGTGCGCTTTAAACAAACCTGAATGCCCATATCTCCATGCTTAATATCTAAAAGAAGTACAATAAAATCAATTGTAGAATGATTGACAATAAAAAAAGAAAAAAGTCAAGGTCAAGGACTGAGGACCACGCCATGTCCTCAGAGTCATTATTGGCCTTTGTGGATGACTGCAGCCTTCAAGTACACACATCCCTTTCCTCATCCACTTATTCCCTTTATTCTCGCCCCTGCTTCCCTGATTGCTGTTCGCCAAAGGTTTGGCTGGAATCTAAAACTATTACAGCTGCTTAGCTACTATGAGTAGCTAGACTAAAGAGAAGTGACAACAATGTCTCGGGGGAAGGTTGACATTGGAGGACAAAGGCATTTTGAAAAAGTAACTGACAAAAAGAAAGAGAAATAAGATTGCGAGAGAGCAAAATATATCTTAAGAATAAAAGAATCAACAAGGGATGTAAAGCGTTATTTTCTGTGCATATTTCAAGCCATCTTTTGATAATAATTTCAGAAATAAACATTTTGAATTCTACAAGGTAAGAATAGTATCTAACCCAAATTCCGCTATGATGCTGAAATCCTGAAAATCTATGATATCCAAAGAAGACCATGACCTTTTTTTTAACACTGCATTTTCTCTAAAGTTATGTAATGAAAGATTCCAAATGAAAGAGTTGGGAATTTTTTTTTTTTTTTCTTTCATAATGGACACATGAATTCTCCACTACAGCTCAGCTTTTGTAAAATATTACAACTAAAACAGAGGACAGGATGGATTTGAAAACTAAATAATAGTAATTTCCTCAGTGTAATAGTTCTTTTGTTGCCTTTTTGTTACCTTTTACGGTTTTGTTAATCAACATCACTGGCCACCACTGTAAACAACAGAAAATTTTAATATTTCTTACTAGATGCTTCATCAACATGTCTAACATTATTTTAATCAGCAAAAAACTTAGTGTCTGCCATTGGGGAGATAGTGGTGGAAAAGTTGTAGAAGTTTGATCTCAAGTGTCTGAGATTTAAGCAAATGCAGGCACACAGAAGGAAAGTGTGTCAAACAAAAGACTTTAATGAAAAACCTTCTGAAACAATTTAATTTACCACAGAGAGGCATGATAACAGAAAAAAGTCAGAATCGAGAAAATACAAGGGAAAAAGGAGTCGTAAAACAGAACAAGAGTTATTAAGTTAACAAGAATAATCTATTGACAAAAGGACAAAAGATAGAAAAGCTCATGAGGCACGAGTGGTGAAGTAGATGAGAAGGCAAACAAAAAGATCTTGAAAAATCAGAGACACACTGCAAATCAAATTACCATAACATTAATCAAAATGTATTAAAATCCCATTTCTGCTACTATATTTTAGAAAAAAACCAACATATGCAATTGTACTAAAAATATACACACCACCGGCAAATTCTGGTTTAAAGTTATTGTCATTCAACAAAGAAGCTTTTTTTTTTATACCCAGGCATCTTCCTAAAGGTAATACAACAATGTGCAAATGGTGTTGTTGTGAAAAAAAATAAAAATAAACAAACAAAAAAACAGTTCCCTTTTTTAAATTCACATTTGAACCAAAATGACATGTCCAAAAATCTTTATACCCTTTTCCTTTCTTTTTTTTTTGGCTTTAAATGCTAACAAGCTTTTTTCCTGTCGACACTGGTATTTTTTTTTTACTATTATCCTTTGTGTTGAGCTCCAATGCTTTGAGCTATGAAGACCTCTTGCCATAGTCTTTCCAGCAGGAATCCAGCAGTTAGCAGTGTGTGTCTCTGCCTTGAGATGTTAGCTGGCTTTGGTGGTGATCCTCAGATTCATTGCATCGTCAGCCTGCTAGTGCAGTTGCCATGTTAGATTTCCTGACACATGGCACACACTTCCTTTTCAGTCAAAAGAAACATTCCAGTCATAGTAAAACAAAACAACTTTATGTGAGGCCAGCTTGGTGGAGAGGAGCCACCTGAGGGGTTGCATGGTCCACCAATGAGTGTGAACCAACTTGGGGTCTCTCTATCTTTTGGTTATGGCAGTGGAGTGAAGGCTGACAGCAGCAGCAACCGGAGGTAGTGGTTGGTTAACCGATAACTAAGGATGGCTTGCCGACTGGGATGAAGTCTGGAACCGAGCCGATGATCTAGTGGAGACTTGGTTAAGCTGAGTTGGTTCAGTTTGACCACAACTGTAGCACGGAGGCTGAAAATAGCTCATGGCATAATGTAAAGTAATAACTATTGGAGAGATGGCTGAGTGCTGGTGGGTGCTGATGATGGGACAGTCAAAAGAGATATGGAGCTCATTTACCACAACTGTATGGTAAAATCTATGATTAGCTCCTGACAATTTAAATCTAAATCTGAAATCTGCCAGGGGAGTGAATAATTTTAAGTGTATTTTTTTTTTCTTACATATATACATACAGTATATATTGTGTGGCTGTAGCCTAGCGGGGAGGGAGATAGCCCTTCATTTGAAAGACAAGGGTTTGGTCCATGGTATGATCTATATATACATTTCTGTATACATATAGTTTGACATATATACAGATATAATATATAAGTGAAGAGAGAAAACATTGCATTATATATGATATAATTGGAAAATCCTCTTTATTTTTATGAAGGTGGTGGTTAGAAACATCCAGCTTTGGCTTCGACTGCCTCGTTCCATTTCAGGGTTTAGTTGTTTTTATTAATATTATTTGTTCCTTTTTACAAGTTGATGAAGTAAGCAAATATCATATATTTCCAACCAGCTTATTTATGCTGCCTTATTACACATGACCTTCTTCCTATGACTATAAATAGACAACTAATTCCATATTTTGTGTTCTTACAAATATCACTAATATAAAGATCAACATTGTGATGGAAAAACTGGTGAATATTTAGAGAAGAGAGAGAAATTATGTAAGTAATTTTCTTTAGGAAAAATTGTTTGTTTTGTTTTGTTTGTTTACTAATGTCAGGCTCAAGCTTGGAGAGATATTACTGAATTTGAACTCACTCAAGTATTATTTCATTCTTGTTCCAAACAACTCAATCAATCGAAATTAAGCTGAATTAGATGAATGCACCTGTGCACATTTCTAAAATATCCTCTAGCTCCCACAGATAGAATTCAATGCATGAGCTTTATTTCTTTGGTAAATGGCTGATTATTAATGTCAAGGGACTGCAGACTCAACACTTTGTCACTTTCAGATTATTGCAGCTCTGTTGGACATTAAAGATCAAGTTTATACTGAAGTTTTTTTTAGCTGCCACAATGATCTAAACTATAATGATCGATCTCTTTCAAAACAGAGTGTCTACCTGCAGTACATAATTGTTTCCCTACCTGAACATTGCAGAAAAGTGTGTGGTTGGGATAAATCAATGTACAGGCTGAAAAAAAAAGAAACAGAAAAGATATACAATACACATACAAAACAAAAAAAATAAAATATGTTATCACAGTGTTTGTAGGTTTTCATTTACCGGTTCTGTCTATAGTTCATAAGAACACCATAAGTGTCATAAGATGTAGTTTTGGCTTTATACACGTCTGGTTAAATATCAGTGACCTTGGCCTGGAAACAATAATTGCATCAAAGGTTAATGTAACCTACAAAAATAGATGTATTCTGGGGATGGATGACTTGAATCCTATCAATCACTCCTGAAAGCTGCATAAAAAGGAAGAGGTGTGAGATTGGCAGACAGTTAACCATGAAATTCACTTTCACTGACGTCTAGCAGGTTGCAATTTTCCAGAAGGATTGAGTTGAATCTGTTGCACTCACACGTCACATACTGTTTGTGTGTGTATGACAGAATGAGAGGGCCCAAGTTTGCACATGTAATCCCAGTTTACAACTTTTAATCAAGCAATGACTTCTGCTTGGTTTGGGGATAATTTTGACCTTTTTTCTCTAATACAAATCTGATGAAAAAAAATTGGTCATGAATATGAAACATTTTGTTTCTAATGTGCATTTACACAATGGGTCTGGTCTAAACCTTTTTTAGGACTAATTAGGTTTTATCACATTGTAATTGCATCCTATATTAAAAAAGTGGCATCCCCATTCATGATGGATGGTGATAGGTTCACAGCAGTTTTAAGCAACCATGCAACTTTGTTATGAGGGCATGGTGGTTTATCATTATTCTGGTTTGGGGGGTAAGTTGATGCAGTGGTGTTAGTGTATCCATGATGTGAGGCCCACACACATTGATGCGGCTTGGTTGTTAATAATTTGAATCAGAAATGCCTTCTGGACTACATACCTTGGTCCCAACCCTATAATGGGCAGTATAGTGCTAAGTAAATCTGTCCAGGGCTGGGCCATGGACAGGGCACAATTGTTAGTGTATGTTATGGGTTCTTTGTTGTGTAGAGAATGATGAGGGTAAAGGAGAGCATCTCAGGAATGCAGAAATTAGCATCATCACCTTCCCACTTTTACAGTTTTGATGTAATCTGCATAAATTAGAGGGTGAATTATGTGTCAACATCTTGTATGAAGGATGTCTAACAAAGATCAACACTTACAAATTTGTTCCCCCAATTAAAACATGTTTCTAATTTGAAATTTGTAAATTTTGACAACAACTGTTTGGGCATTTGTTTCTCCACCTAGAGATTTAACTATTTTATGCACATGTTTGCAGATGTCTATGTCAGGGCTTTGGGGTTCATGGGCCTGGCCAACAGTCAGACATGGGGGGATGACAGTAAACAAATAAACAGAAAATGTATCAGACCGGTGGAATTAAAATACACTGCCAAAACAAAAGTGTATTCAGTCACCACAATGAGATGGCGAGAGATACGCAGATAAAATAACGGGGAGAGAGTGGAGAGATGATTGTAATACAACTGCTCTCTCGCCCAATTCTGTATTCCCCGCAGCATGAATTAACATTTTATATTCAGAGCAGTATGTGAGTTGCTCTGGCTCTGCTGAAGGCTTAGTGATCTCTCATAAACTTGGCAAGCTCTGTAGGCTTCTACACTGGCATTTATAATTAGCCATCCACATCCACATATTGCCTGTGGGACACAGACCATATATTATTATATTATTATTAAAAAACAATAGAATCAATCATCTTCATGGCTCAGAAAGAAACATTTTGTCATTTTTATTTTCTTCTAGAAAAAATTGTTCCAATGCCGCTACATATATGAAAAAAATGTAAATTAGGTGTGATCCAACTGTTTCCTTACTACTACACAGCATTCCCTAGTAATTATAAATTTTACAACATAAAATGAATACTTTATTATTATTAATATTATTATTGTTATCTTCACAAATTTAAAAATGTAAACACATCTCTTTTCAAAAATTTACTGAATAGATAATATAGTTTCAGAAATAGATTTAGTTTAGTTTTATTGAGAGATATCCTGAGATGTTGCCTTGCCTTGCATGTTTATTCCTATTTATGCTGTGTACACAATAGCAAGCTCAACATGATGTGCACATGTGCAGCAGCTGCACATGCCTGACTTTTGCTCCCACATATTTTGTTGAAACGTGGAGGTTGCAGTGCCTTTGCTCAGCTCAGTGTTGTGCATGAGGTGGGAGGACACAGAGGCAATGAGATGGTGGTCACTTTGCAGAATTCTTGTCAGGAGGGACTTAATGGCATGCTCAGTATCGCAAACATTGTTAGGAACAAACAAGGCTTGCATCAAAGATCGTGGAGATAATTGCTGCCTAATTTGCATAAGAAATGCTGTTAAACCAAATGGGGTCCTGAGTGAATAAGCATGCACATAATGCCACTGATGCGTAATTAAAGGTGAGGAGTTACAGATAGTTAACCATTGACCTTAGCAAATGTCAATCAAATGTTATGTTTTGATCAGAGGGCAAAGAGAAAAGAAGTAAGTGGAATAGACTAATGAGGAGATAAAATATACCAGTCACTTTACCTTTTTTTTATTAAATCTGGGATTTATCCTGAAGTCCTTGAGTCATACTATTGTCACAAAGATAAAGAAAAAAAAACACTTCAGGGATTCCAGATATAATTCAGAAATGACTGTGATATTTGTGATTATTGACAAAGTAATTTTTGGAATACATATTTCTTGTTTTTGCTAAGTAATCCAGTTATAGTCCATTATCACCTATAATGCATTTGGGTTTTGAGAGGCAACACAGGTTTGATCAAATTACCACAACATGAAAAAAAAAGAAGACCCCGCTCTCCCCTCTCTCCAACAAGGATTTAACTGTTCAATTTCATGAACTCACCTTAATTGATTCAGGACTGCCTCTATCCAGCTGGCACCAATCCATCACTAGTACAGCCAGTGCAGAGTGTAATACGACCATGAGTTCAGCAGGCTGTATACCTGCTTTGGGTTGCTTTTCTTTCCAGCGTCAATCCCTGTTTGAATGACAGATTATATTGGCCTCCTCTCAACACAAACATCCCCACAAATCACAACTGTATCATAACAAGCTCTAAATGAACTCCAGTTCCAGCAGGTTTTGACAAAATAAAAAAAAGGAAATATCTATCTATCTATCTATCTATCTATCTATCTATCTATCTATCTATCTATCTATCTATCTATCTATCTATCTATCNCCTCTCAACACAAACATCCCCACAAATCACAACTGTATCATAACAAGCTCTAAATGAACTCCAGTTCCAGCAGGTTTTGACAAAATAAAAAAAAGGAAATATCTATCTATCTATCTATCTATCTATCTATCTATCTATCTATCTATCTATCTATCTATCTATCTATCTATCTATCTATCTATCTATCTATCTATCTATCCTGAGATAGACGTGGGCAAATTGGCAAATTCCTATTTTCTCTTGTAGCTATAATACTAACATTTAGCTAAAACATTTTCATATATATAAACACTGCCAGTTTGACCAGAGTTAAATGAAAGTCATGTTGAATCACCACAGATTTATCAGAGTATAAAAATGATCACATCAGGTTTATCTGAACGTTTCTGCCGCTTGGATAAACGGTTCCAATAAAAAGCAGAAGGCTCTTTTTGCTTATCGCGACACATAAAACTGTGGAGTCAGACATCAGTCTTGTCTGCTATACTTCCTTTTTCAGAAGGTACAGAAGTTTAACAAGTCATTAATCACAATAACTATCTACAGCAGGTGGTTTCAAACGGCTCCCTCTCAAAGTCAGGTCAGCTGAGTACGGCAGTCTTTGCACTCAGAATTTTACAAGACACAACAACAACAACATATTATTATTATTATTATTAGTTTTAAAATGTTACTTCTAAAGATTTTAATATATTATTAACAAACCAATTTTTAAAATCAGATCTCACTGCCCATCTTTTGTGCATAGCTTTATGTGGAGTTCCATAATTTAATGTGTTTTGTAATATGTACAAACTCATGAAAAAATGCTTCCAAAAAATCTTTCTTTTCTATCTTATCCCTGCATCCTTACCTCACTGTTTTTTTAAGAACATTACCCATATTTTTAAAACCAAAAGTAAGTGACGCAAAATGAATATTATTCCTTCAAATGTCTCAGTAAAACACTTACATTACCACAGTCCTAGTTTTACTGAACACCCTATTTTTCTGTCCTACAACAGTGATGTTCAGTGCTGTCGCTTGGAATGCGTACTGATTTCTGTCTCTTTTTTATTTTTTTATTTTTTTTTTTGGAGCAGCTTGGCAGAAGACTATGACTGCTGGGCTGCTGTTGTTGAGTGATTGGCTCAGGTACTACAAAGCACTTGTCTCATGTCAGCCTGCAGACACTCTGCCTGCAGGCAATTTTTTTAAAGATGTCTGCACTCGTGAATTTTTAATCCATGAGTATGATTCATGCATGCATTTTATTATTTATCGGTTTATTTATTTTGCTTAGATCTACTGAGCATCTTTTCTAATTACAGATAACTGTTATGCATTTTCTGTATTTTTCTAGAAACCAGACTGTAATTAATGTTTTTTAAAACATATTACATTTGTATGTATATATTTTTTTCCTTTTTTTTTCCAAAAATGATTTATCTATTAAAATTGTCTCTCCCTCCATATGTTCCCATGGTGTAAGTAGATGATGCCATGCAATCCCCACGTAGTCTCCCTTTTCTATTTATTTTATAATATCATTGAACATAAAATAGTTCTAAAAACTTCATGTCCAACCGAAGGACTGGTCAGCTGAAGGATCTCTGTTTACTTCCAAACACCACTTCTGCTTCATATCTCCTTGCTATGGCATTTCTTCTAGCTTTTGCTCCTAACTCTCTCTTTCATAATGCTAGACATGTCAATCAGAGCCCTGCGACAGAACACTCATCTCCCAAGGAGATTATCTGTCATCAGAGGATGGAGGAACTTGCAAATCCCTCTTTCCTTTTGCTGCTCCGGTTGAGGGCTTGAGGAGTAGCCTATCTCCTCCTCAGTGATTAAAGTGGGAGATTGAGTGTGTTTGCGCAGCACACGGAGAAGCTCATTACAATGCGCTAGCATGTTGTTGGAAATAGCTCCAGCCAGGAGCTGTAATCCAGAATGTGCTTAATGAGGGGCCACCCAGCCTCCTCATGGGTGTAAGGAGTCAGTCAGACCTGGAGAATGGCATGAGAAGGAGAGGGTGAAAGAGAAACAGCTTTCTCCAGTAACACATCAATCTTCACAGTGATTGAAAAATTATTATAATAGAGCTCATGCTGATATTTAAGCCCCTCTGTCCTGTGCTGCCTTTACTTTAATGAGATTCATGTCAGAGGGCTCTTCAAAGGAGAAAATGAGAAGGAGAGAGAGAGTTAGTATGGAGCATTACAGGAGCATGTCAGGATGTTATAAACAAGGATAATGCAGAAATGATGAGACATGGTGGTCAAAAAGTAAAAGGATAATCAAAATGAATGGAGTTAATAACACTGCATTGAAGTGTGTGATTTTTTAAGCTAAAAACAAAATGCAAATTTTTTTATTTTTACATGAAAAGTACTATACTCATGAAAAGTAATAGTACTTGCTGTATAATTTCCACTAAGCACTTGTGTCTATGAATTCACCAGCAATCTCACACTCACATTAATACAAAGGCTTCAAACAAATAACATCTAAACAACTGGCATATATTACTTGAAATCTTAGCTTTGAATACTGCAAAAGACTCTCAGAGTTCAGGAGAAAGTCACAGTCTTAAGAGAGGAGAACCCATCATGAATCACCAGACTAGCTTATAAGCTTCTTTTAAGAAAGAAACAATAAATGTTTTTATTTACCTTGAGACTGGAAATGTGTCTAATAAACTGTATTCCCACAGAAACCATCTAATTTGACATGTTCTTTGACACTGAGGCTGCTTTATCTCAATAATTTGTTTTGCTTTGGCTGGCTCAATGGAATCAACTCATTCTATAGCAACCATACCCCCCCCCCCCCATTTGCTGTTCAACTTGTTGTGAACTCTCTGTAGCTGCATGAAGCAAAGCAGATTTGCACCATATTTGCCATAAATGACTGTTTATTGAAATATTTATTATCATCAAACCAAGAGAGAAAAAAAAACAATGTCTAATACTATTTGTTCAAATATCAGATAGTTCAAACTTGTTGTGTCGTATTGTTGTTAGCAGTGATTTGAATTCTATGAAATATTGACCTAATGTGTTTTAATAAGTGTTAATATAAAATAGACTGATGGTCATATGTTTACTTTAATGCAAACAGGTATACATAAACAGCTGGAATATTTAAATCTAGTATTGGATTTTGATATAATTAAATATGTTAATGTTAATGCACATAACAAAATAACATTCCAAATGGGTGGAGCAAATTCTATCCCATCATAAAACAAAACACAATGAAAACTTTGACAATGTTATGTTTATATTTTGTAAAAACATTTGCATACATATGAACTAAAAAAACCAATAACTTTTTTATATGGTTTCATAATGCCCATATCTATGTTGGCTGTCCATTTCAGGTCCTGTCCTGTCCTGTCCTGTCCATGAGGTTGATGTTTAATCAAGAAATATTAATGTGTTTATGGTGCCTTTTACTTTTTTTTTCCACAACATTGTATTGGGCCACTAAGCTTGTTGGATGCTGCACTGCAACACTAAAGCACATCCCTTTACCCAGGATATTAAGTGTCTTAAAAAACTTTTTTTCTCTAATTGTTCTGTGATTGTAGTTATGATTTTTTTTCTTCTTCTTAAATCTTTCAAAGCACAATATCTTAGATAATGAACACGAAGATGTTTCGGCACAATCTGGCAAAAACAACCTAACATGGCAGGAATGAGAGAATAAAAAAAAGAGCGTCTTTTACATTTTGGTGATTTTTCACAGAAATGAAAACGGCTGCCAATTCCAGATCTTGTAAAGTCAATAAGAAAAAGCTGTAGAGTAATGAGTATCCACTTTAAAATCCTTTTTGTCAGTTGTGATCTCATGAAGATGATGGTTAGTAAAATCCATGGGATTTAGATGGCCTGTCAGCTGAAAGACAGAAAAGAGAGGAGACTCAGACTTTTTTGTTGTTGTTGTTTGCTTTTTTTTCAAGACAATTATCAGGTTAAAAAGCAGTGCATACAACATTTACATTTATACAGTATAGACCAAAAGTTTGTATCCAAACTTTTGGCCTGTACTGTAGATTTGTATGATTTGATGACCTTACACAATAAAATGTGAACTAGTGACAATACTTTTCCAATGAAAAACACTCAAAATATTTAAAACATATCAAAGAAGTCATGTCACAAATACCGGAATGTTGTGGTTAGAGCAGTTGTCCTCCAACTTGAAGGTTGGTGGATCGATCCTGGCTTCCACCTCCACATGTCGAAGTGTCCTTGGGCAAGACACTGAACCCTATGTTGCCCACCGATCTGCGTATCGGGTTGTGTGAGTGTTAGCCTCTACCCTCTCCCGTGTGAATGGGTGAATGACAAAAAAACTGGAGTGTGAAGCGCTTTAGGGGTCGTAGGACCTAATTAAAGCGCTATACTAGTGCACGCCATTTACCATTTACCAGGGAGTTTGCATGTTTTCCTCATGCATGTGTGTTTTTTCTCTGGGTTCACTCTGGTTTCCTCCCACAGTTCAAAAATATACCTTCACTGGAAACTCTAATTTGTCTCTAGGTGTGAGTAGTTGTTTGTCTGTCTGTGGCTCTGTGATGACCTGGCGACATGTTCAGGGTGTCCCCCACTTCTTGTCCAATGCCAGCTGGATATAAACACCAGCTCCCTGTGCCCCTGAACAAGAAAAAGCGGGTTTAGAAAATGAATGGATTTTTTTACCCCACCCCCATTTTATTCCTAAACCAATAATGCAGTTGACTCTGGATTACACCTACTTCCCTAAATCTAAATCCAATAAAC
Organism: Pachypanchax playfairii; assembly: GCA_006937955.1. Taxonomy (NCBI): domain Eukaryota; kingdom Metazoa; phylum Chordata; class Actinopteri; order Cyprinodontiformes; family Aplocheilidae; genus Pachypanchax; species Pachypanchax playfairii. The sequence continues at coordinate 5,371,130 of SSNP01000003.1, read as the reverse complement.
AAAACTAATGAAACAAAACTTAAAACAGTGTCAAAACACAAACTCACACAATTACCACTGACAAATGATTTATTCAGATAAAAACATTATTTTCTAATTGAAAGCTGCATCCTGATATGAAGAGTAGAGAGAAGAGCCAGGGTGGGGCCCAAAGCATGCAATCATGACCATGTGATAGAATTATGCTTCTAAGGAAAATGTGATGAAGTGTCTTTGGATGGGTAGCAAGGAAAGACCTGTTTGGGGAGTACTCATGGCAACATCTTTATTGCCTTCTTACCAAAGGTGGTTTTACAATTTGTCATGTTTCAGCTACATTCTAAAATCATGAACAGAGCTTAGTAGTCTTCATTTAGTGTAAAGAGGGTGTTACAGACAATCCGATACACAATCTGCCAAAAATACAAGTTTGCATAACAATAATGATAAAATTTGAGCCTAAATTTCCTGCTTCATGTCACAAATTCTGCTTTATTGAAAACTCTGTTTTTTTTAGTTTATGATCCGTACTATCTACTGATCATCTCTTTTGGTTCAGATTTCCTTTTACATTAAACTCACAGTGGGGGTCATGGCTTGGTGTGACAACAGCCTGCCAAAGATGATTTGCCTCACCTGATATCTATCCATCCATTATCTATACCTGCTTATTCCTATCCAGGGTCACAAGGAGCTGCTGCCTATCTCCAGCGGTCATTTGGTAAGAGGTGGGATTACTTAAGTAAGTTCTGATTTGGCATATGATTAACTTATAAAGCAAACACTTAAATAAGTAAATTATGTGGAAAAAAGCAATAAAATAGCAATTTAGCACCATTTAAAAAACCTTTTTAAAATTTTATCCAAACAGGACTTTTCCAATTAAATTAGAACAGATGCAACAACATTGTCAACACATAATAAAAGATCTCAGAAACAATTAGTTTCTCGCCCAAAAAACAGGGCTGGTTTGGTGAATCGTCTACTGTATAGTAAAAACCTTGATGTTAAAAATATGTTAAACATTTGAATAAAAAATAAAAAATAGATGTAATTATTTTCATACAGAAGAACATATCATCTGCTTTAAAAATCCATAATTATGACCTCTTGGGAGACCAATTTCACTATGTAATAGAGTGCCTTTCAGAAATTTACTGAAATTAGCTGTGTGCTATAGAACCATAAAATCTCAGAGGGAAGAAGGAAGGGAGGAAACGAAGGAGTATCTGGTGGCCCAGTGCCAAATGAAACTCCCCTGAGAGGACCACGGTCACTGTGGCACAAACATCTCAGGGAAAAATCTTTGTTGTGATTCATCAAATTCACAACCCTATTTTTACTCATCTATAAATCTCACTGGGAGAAAAAAAAAAAAAAGATCTAAACATCCAATGACCCATGGAGGTTTTTGCAGAGACAAGAAACATGGAAGATACTTCTCTGTACTGCATTAGTTAATGATGCTCTAATGACCATTATTTATTTTTGCTGTCATCCTGGTCCTAGATTCTAATCTACAGAAGATTAGTCGAACAAAATTAAAGGACCATTAGGGAAACAACTGACAGAAAGAAAAAATAACAGAAAGAGAAAGGGACACAAAGGCAAGACACAGTTACCGTGCTTTGTTAATTGCACTTATTTGCACTTATCATGGCAATTACTGGCTTGTGCAAGAACAAATATAGTAGCAGGGATACAGAACGGTGCAGTAAAGTGTCTAGGCTGCTATTGTGCTAAAAGACATAGTTGGCACGACTTCACATCACACTGGGGCTTGTAATGCAATAATTCAAAGAATTTAATCTTGGCTATACCTTACGTGGCACACAGCAATGAATTCCTGCTCTGCAGCAGATGATCCATCAGTGCACCATAAAAAATCCATTTGCATTATAAAGCAACAGCTTTTCCTACAGTTTGAGAACAGTAGTAAACTAATGATACATTGCCATGGTGTAAGTGGTCACTCGCTTTCACAGACCATAATTACAAGTATTTTTAGCAGTTTGTTGGGATCTTAGTGCTCAAGGTTGAAAATCATGGGTTTAGTTGCAGATTTTAAAACAGAGAAATTTATGTCGTGCAATGATGAACAACCACACAACATACTAATGCAGCATTTACTTTATATCAAATATGGAAACTAATACCTTCATATGGAGTGTAAGGGACTATAATTTGTGGCTGAAGTCAAACAGCTCTTCTATTTTGACAATGCAAATTACTGATTAATTCATGCTGAGCTTTCTTTCTGACTCAGTTTGTTTCCAAACATTATTATGTTATTGTTCAGAATCAATTAGATAATGTCTTTTAATTAGAATACATTGATTTTAGTTAATCGATTTTTTTTTGCTAGCACATACTTTTCTCTCTTTGGACATAAAAAAGGCTAATGGACTGTTTATGCATTTGATTGGTGCAATGAGAGAATTACTGCATTCACACTTGCCACTGGCTTTAATAAAAAGTAATGATGTACAAACACTGATAATTAATTGTGTAGCATTGTGCTCTCTTGCACTGGCAGCTTACTCGGCAGAGAACAAATATTATATGTGATAGTTGTGTGTATTCTGGATAATTAGATTTACACTGAATTAAAGACGAGAACCAGCAATGACCCGAACCACCAATATTCATGACAAGTTCAGAAATAGAAAACAATCACAAGATCAGCAATAACGTACATAACAGTCCCTGCAACCAAAAAACATAGACATTTTCGTTTTCTTTTTTACTAAAATAAGTAACAGTTATTGTTTTGTAAAAAAAAAAAAAAAAAAAAAAAAAAAGAAAAAAAAATTACCTGTAGTATTGACTGCTTTAAAACTTCTCTAAGAATGAGAAATTGGTTTGCCAGTCGACACTGAAGTGGAACAGACTACATGGAGATGTGAATATTTTTAGACCCATTTAAATAATCTTTAACTTGTCATGTCAATTCTGTGGAAATACGTGTTCTGTATTAGCAACATTTTATTTTTTTAACAACATTGCATGAAGAATACATGGGCCAGTTTCATGGCAGAGATTCTGATTTGAAAGATTATCAAATGCACAGGATTACACTGGATTACACTTTTGCAAAGGTTCAAGGTGGTTACTCTCTCAGATGTACAAAACAAGCAAAATTTATTCTAAATGGAATGCAGCCCCCATTAATACACCAGCACATTCCCCACCTGTTCAAGTCAAAGTGTCTGCTGTGAAATAAGTCAACTGTCAATGACAGATTTTTTGACTCTGTTCAAAAATTACCAAAATTTAACCATAATATCATTAACTGTAGCCAGAAAATCACTACAACTGGAAAGATAAACTAAACAATCAGAAAATCAGTTCCTTTAAATCGCTTAACATACAATTCAAATTTACAAAAGGCACAAAGGTTCATTGTTCACAATTTCTTTAAAACCCAGTTTCACTCTTGAATGTTTTTACAAGTTGATCTTTCTTTATTCTGTTTATTTGTATTAACTATCTCAACCAGTTTATTTTGGACACTCTGTTAACTCAATAGTCTATACTTTTAACAAATGTTAAGACTTTATTGCTCATTTGTATTGCCACCAAAAAAGTCTTAAAATTAAATTAGAGCCAGTTTAAAATTGAACACGGGCTGAGTATTGCATGTTAATAATGAGCCACTACTTCAGAGAAGATTAATTGTGGTAGCAGTTACCAGTTTAAACCAGATGTTCTTTACTGAGTTACATTATACCCTTGGGTCTACTTGTTGGTCAGCTACAAACAGCTGCATGACTAAATGTGGGAGCAGGTCTTTTCCTATTTTGTTAACATCAGCATCACACAAATGCGTTATGCAGATGTCTTGAACAGATAGAAGCAACACAACCATTTTCTTAAATTAGTTGTAAGCCAGTGTAGGTAACAATAGCATCAGGATACTGTACTTGTAATTTACAGGAGGCCTTATTTTTGTCATGGCGCACAGCAGTTTACCATTTTTAAAAGCCCTGAGTCAAAAGAAATATCAATACAAAGTCAAGACATGTGAACAGCAGTTGTTCTTCAAGGCCAAATGATGTTAGCGTTGGTTTTTGAAACACCTCACCTTATCTTATCAGCCACCTGATGGAGAAAATTAATTTCAACAACTTTTATCTAGGATCTTGTTCTTTAGGTCACAACCAGATCTAATGAGCATAGGTGAGGGTCAAAATTAGACCAATAAGTAGATTTAAGAGCTTTGCCTTTCAGCTCAGGTCATTTTCTCCCACATTAGACCAGATCAACACCCTCATTACAGCAGCAGAGCTCCAATTTATCAATCTATCTCTTGCTCCAGCATGCCCCTCATGAACAAGACTGGTGAACTTAAACTCATCTTCTTACAAAGTCTCCCTCCCAACCTGAAGGGAACAGTACACCTATATCCATTTCAGAACCTTGGCTTCTGATTTGGAGGGGCTAACTCTCATTTGAAGGAATTCAGCTTTTTTCATTATAAAACAGTGTATAAAACAATGCCCCTCCCCCTTCCTTATTAGCTTTACTCTTCTTCAGGTGACTCTGGAGGCATGTATTATGCTCTGCTGGTCCTGCCTTTGGGGAAAGTTTTCTGGTTCACCACCAAGCTCATAACTGAATATTGTTTTGCATCATCACAGTGTTTGTTATTCAAGCTGAGCTTCATTTGCTACTTGAGTGTTGTTATGCAACTGATGATTCTTTAGCCATATTTCCCCTTAAGTCATATATAAAAGATAATTTTAGAGTGTTCATTAAAGTTTTTGACTTGCCTGTGTTGAATCATTTCGGCTAGAAAATGTTGGTGAAACTCCTTCACATTTCTTCTGTGACAACAAAATTGGCTACTTATCTTTGTGAAGAAATACTGTGATGATCACTGGATGGTATCTATCTGAGCCTCCTGGATTAAAGAAAGTACCTCTGGACAGAAACAAGACACTCAACTCATGTGCTTCAAGGATTTCTCCTGTGAAAACAAGTTTATTGGAAACTCATCTCTTCCACCAGCCTTCCTCGCTCTCCACCATTCATCTATATGCCTTCTGGACTTGCGCTCCTCTTGCCGTTTCTCTCTCGCGCTTTGGTTTGGCTCCTCAGCCATGGAAACTACCTCCAGTCTTCACTGTGTCGGCAAAAAAATAAAAAAAAAGAGTAAGCAACAAAAACTATATTCTAGAATTATTAGAAAATCTCTTATCAACCAAGAAAAAATTTAACACACTACTCTAATTCCTTCAGATTCAACTTCAGCTGTTCTTGTATAATATTAATACCCAGCTGTTTCAAAATAAATTCTTTACTTACCATTAAAGTTTTCAGCATTTGCATGTGTTCAGCATTCATTATGACATTCAAAATGAATTCAAATCCTCCCACACTTCATGACAATGACGTTGGACTTGTCTGAAGTATTTTCAATGTGGCCCTCATTATTTTTATACAAAAAGAGCAGAGATCAAAAAGTAGAGAACAAAGAGGGATTGTAAGGACTCATGAGACTGAGTAATAACCTTGCCAGTGGCATTCATTGTATGTGTGTGTTGAGTAAATGAATGTGTGTGTGTGTGTGTTTATGCGTGCGTGTGTGCATGCATGCGTGTGTGCGCGTGTGTTGGGGCAGCATTTTGTTTGGAATGGGCATGAACTGGACCAACTGGGGAAGCTTGTACACCCAGTTTTTTTGTTTGGACCCACACAGACACACTTAAACACACATCTACTTACAATAACACATTCACTAAAGCATGCTTACATTCCATGAATATAAGTTAGTGTTATGGAGACAAGCTACAACCTTCTTACCACTAGTTTTGGCCCTTTCTAAAGAGCATTTAAACTATTTAGCAATAGTAAAATAAATAAATAAGCAGTAAGAATTTATTTTACAGCCCTTTCAAGATTAAAAAACACAAGGCCCTTTACATAAAAATAACAAAAGAAAAAGCACAATTCAATAAAATTAAATAATTAAAATCAATCAGAATCAGGTTCATTTGGCCAAGTATGTTGCACATACAAATAATTTATTTACAGCTCACTTTTCACTTGTGCTTGCTGACAGACATATATAGATATAAAGAGACAGCGTTGGACATATAGAAAACACACGAGATACAAGATAAAAGCAATGTTTGTCCACCATGAAAGTTTTATTGGTTGTTTGAAGTCAGAAAGCACTGTACAGGTAGATAATATTATTTTTATTGCAGAATTCTTCATTAGGTGTGTTAAACAGTTGTTCATCCTGATGATGGCCTGCGGAAAAAATGCATTTGCATTTCAGAGTGTCGTGATATGTAGAGCCATCCTGAGGGAAGAGAATAGTTGAGATCCTGGGTCAGAAGTTCCCTGCTGATGCTGCCTGACCTTTTCCTGACTATGGAGGAGTCCAGGTCCTGGATGGAGGGCAGATCAGCAGATCAGCACCAATGATCCTCCCAGCAAATCTTTTAGTTCTTTGCAGTCTGTTTCTGTCTAGTTTGTTTGAAGAACCAAACCAGACTGTGATGGACTGGCAAAGGACGGACTTGATAATGACTTTGTAGAAGTTCACCAGCAGCTCCTGTGGCAGGTTACATTTTTTGAGCTGCCGCAGGAAGTTCAACCTCTGCTGCAACTTCTTAGTTACCGATTCTATGTTGGCTGTCTGGTTCGGGTCCTGGGTGATGGTGGTCCCCAGAAACCTGAATATGTCCATCCTTGTTAGCTGTGTTGTGTATAATAATGGGGGGCAGGGGTGGAGGGCTCTTCCTAAAGTCCACTGCTATCTCCACAGTTTTTAGAGAGTTGAGCTCTATATTATGATACATTTTTTAAAATATATCTGGAAAACATATAAAGACATCTGTTTTTTCTTCATTTATCTGGACAAAATTATAGTTTAACCAGGATTTTATGCTTTCTAAAAACCTTTGTAAAAATGATATATTTGCATTGCAATGACGTTTAACAGTAACAGAAAGCTGAATATCATCAGGGAAGCAGTGATAAAAACTTAATTAAAGTAGTTAAAAGGAATATAAGTAAAGTAGAGGACAAATTAAATAATCCAAGAGCATAACCATGCGGAACACTGTGTTTAAGAGTGACTGGGGATGACTAAAATCTGATTTGGCAACACATTTTGTCCTACATCTTAGATAAGAGTCAAACTAATCCAGAGCTGTAGCAGATATACCAGCCCAGCCTCACAGTCTCTGCAAGACCAACGAGTGATTTACTGTATCAAAAGCTGAACTTAGAGCCAGGGTCACAGAGACAGCAGATTCACCTCAGAATCTCAAATGATTTGAGACTCAGAGGAGAGCTGACTCAGTACAGTGAGCTGTTTGAATGCCAGTCTGAAATTTGTCCACAATATTAAATTTATTGAGACCGTTGAAAGCTGTTGGGCTACCACCTTTTAAGAATTTAACAATGAAAGGTAGCTTTAAGATGGGCCAATAATTCCTGAGAGCAAATGGATCTAAGGCAGGTTCATTTTAGTGAAGGACAAATAGCAGCATTTTTAAATGATGCAGCGCCCTGACCTGAGGTTAGTGAGCAGTTAATTGTTGTTTGAACAGATGGGCCAATAACAGGGATTATGGCTTTACATAGTGAAGATGGACTAATATCTACACACATGATGTTGGAGTCATATAGTCAGCAAGTTTACAGAGATGATTGAGAAAGATTGAGGTAAACGTAGTAAGAACCTTCATCTGAACAGGGGGCATGGAAGGCAGAGAAGGAAAGGTGAAGTTGTGCTTCTCATATTATGAACGTTCAAAATAAAAATAAAAAAAACAAAGAAATTTATCATAATCATTGTCTGAAAAACAGGAGTTTAACCTGTATATACAATATCAGCAGTGGTTTCAAATAACAATGTTGGAGTTTGCTATGTGTTATAAACTAACTTTGATTAATGGGCAGCCCCTGCATCATTAACAATTTTGTTAAAAGAAGACAAAATATCTTGTAGGTGGATAAGATGAAGAAAATCACCAGTAATGTTCCAGAAATGCTCAGTTTTCCAAGAGAGCTGCTTCAAAGAGCAGTTTTGGTTATTCATCCAAGGTACAGGCCTAGATGAAGGCACTAACCTTGTTTTGATTAGAAAAACTTTATCTGCCTGACATTGTTCATTAAAAAAAGAAGCTAAAAGAACCAATCCTTGCCTACTGTTGAAGACAAATTTTATGCTGATGAAAAATTACCATGTAGATGAATTATTTAAAAAGCAAGAGGAGATTACATGGGGAGTATTTGACAACTCAAGATTAAAATTGAAAGACCCAAAACAATAATCAGAAATAAAAATATCCACAGCACAAGTATTTAAAATATTTAGTTAAAATCTAAAAATTTGTATGCTAAGGGTGTGACTTTTTGTGCGTAGGACCAGAGACATATTGGACAAAATTAAGACACCACTGAAGACATGTAATTATTTGTAAAGAGATCAGTGTCATGATGCATATGAAATATAAAATCTGCAACAACTGTCACTTTGGAATCACATGGACAGAACTCCAAATTGTTGGATGGATGATTTGAGGAGTCGCTTCTATGACTGAAAGTAGAGTCCAACAATCAGAAACAACCAGCAATGCAGTGTCCAAATTAACGTCAGGTATACTTTACTTGACGCAAAATAACATTTCCATCACATTATGTAAAATTATGTAAAAGTACACACAATGAAAAATCACATGACAAGAAGTGGGGAGGTGAAAATCACCCAAAATTTGTGTTCTAGCATGAAACATGCAAAAACACAAGAATATAAGTTGCAAAGCACAATTAGCTACATTTTACACTGTTTGGTACTAAAGAGAGTAACAAGAATAAATAAATTATTTTCACAACATAATTTCCCCAAACTGAAATATATAAATCTCACAGTACAGCTGTAAATATTGCATGAGCCAGATCATTCAGAGAGTAATTGGCTTTTAGAGGTGGATGATGCTGCTTTGCCATATCTACAGAGATTTATATTGTAAACTTACTGTACAAGACACAGAAGGTAATTAATGAGACAGTTTCGAAGCTCAATCTGCCTCTCACCCTCTGGCACAGCAAAAATAAAACAAGAAAAAAATAAGAAAGAAAGAAAAAAGAGCAATTGTTTAAAAACAAGTCTGGACTCAACTTGAATCAATAAATCAGCTGAGAAGGTTTTTTATGGGAAAAAAAAATGGCCCTGCAGAAAATAAAAAATAAATTTATTTATTCTGGTAAAATTAGATCAAGTGAAAATCTAAAGATTCATTCAAACTGCTTTTTTATGTCTTTCCATTTGATGTTCTAATTCATCTTCAAGTCTCCCCCAATCGCTCTTTCCAGGTTTAGCTGGAATTAAATTGATTTGCATAATGAAAGAAGATCAAATTTGGTGTACAGAAGTAAAATAGAAATAAAAAAGACTTTCCTCTGAGGGCGGATGAGGTATGAGCCACAAGAGAAAGGAAGAGTTGAAAGAAAGAAACAATAAAATGCAATTATACAGCTTCAATAAATCCATAATTCCAGCACATATAAAATACCCAGATAGGCAGTGTACATTATTTCATTTGACAAAGCTGTAAAGGCTGTTTCAAAGTGCACATGCCTCACAAAACCACAAATTGTCTAATCGCTTTTTTTTATTTTATTTTATTTTTTTCTAAAGGAATTAGTATGTTCACAACCCTTGTGGCAGCCTCCACTTTCTGGGTGTTATTACTAATTACATTTCTCTTATTATGGTTAGGCTTGGCAACCCTCAACAAAGAAGCTCATCTAATTATTCATCTAGTTTTGCATCTCTGTGCAGGGTACCATTCAGAGATGTTGGAATGCTTTTGATTCAGCTGCTTCTGGGTTTTGCTATTTACTAAATGTTGTTATAAACATAACAGAAAAGGGACAACTGTGCCATAAAGTCATCCTAGAGACAAAATAGTCAAAGTAGTTTTGTAGTAAACTAGGTTTTCAGACTGTGATCATTTGAACTGTGTACTTTGTTGTTTTCAAAGAGAAAGATAAGTACAAATGAAAGAAAGGCTTTATAGTGTGTTGGATCAAACTAAAATACAACTGACACAGTAAATCCATTTGTTTTATTGTTGTATTTTGTGTTATTAGAAAGTATTAATACATAAAACTGGATTTTCTCAATCAAAACTGTAGAATGTATGAAACTGGATGGGTGGCAGCAAGAATAAAAAAGCCTAATCACAGCAAAAATGTTCCTATTATACCCCTCAACTAATTATTATTGTTATTTTTTTCCCCTGAAATTTATTTAGGTAGTTTTCTCTAAGGTTTACAGCACATGCATTTCATGCTAAATTTGGATTCTAAACTGCACGGTGTTGATAAGTTTTTTGTTTATTTGCGTTTGTCATTTCCTAATTGACCATTCTATCAAGAAGAACAGGTTCTTCTCCTTGAAACTGGTTTCAACATTTCTATTAATAGAGTCATGCTTAGGTCTGAGTTTACACTTTAGTTAAGCAATTAGAAGTTTACACGACTCCTCTGAAGGCCACAATACAACAAGAAAAATAATCGCGTCAGTCAATGTATCAGGAAAATGTGTGGCCATTTCACATGTAGAAGAAATTTAGGAAACCATTTCCATCCACCTCTCTGCTGCTGCTGCAATTTGAGATTTCTACTTTTGTAGATTGCATGTAGATCCTGGTGCACAGGCCAGTTTAAGAATGAGCTTTCACTTTTTAAGGTTAGGCTGAGCACAATAGATAAATAAATATGTCAGCACCTCTCTGCATTAAATAACAAATGTATGTTCTAAAAGTTGTTCAATCAACAGCAACAGCAAAAAAAAAAAGTAGTTTGATGTTAGAATGAACTGCGCTAAATTCAAGTTTGTCAGTTAAGCTTTATTGAGTTCAAAGTTAATGGAAATATTTTTTAATTTAAGAATGTGATAATTCATGTGAGGCTTTTGCAACACATCAATTATTAAAAAAATAAAAATAAACAAGTAATAAATGTAATTAAATGTAACATCAGCTGAAAAATTGCATATAACATTTTCCACTGTCACATATTGACTTACAAAAAAATAAAAAGAATACAGAATAATTTTTACTTGGTTGCAGAAATGACCACAATACTTGTTGGTTCTTGCTGGATGGTGTATACAGAAATTTGCAAGTGAGAACATATCAGCATAAAACCTGATTCAGTAGGACTTGTGATTTGGTGGTATCTGTTTCTCCAACAGAAGCACAAACTGTGCTGTTAAACTGTTGTTTGTTCAGCTGAGATTTCACTTCAGGGGTGTTGTTCATTTTTTAGAAAAATACATAGATCGATGTCACAAAAATGTCTTACTTTGTCTGTAAAAGCAATCCTTATGTATTATATTTACTTATTTATTATATTTCTGCACAAATATAAATGTAATAATTTGATGTCTAACAGAAATGTGACATTGTTCTGATGCTTCTGTGTTAATTTTTATGTGTTTGAACAAACTGTATGGTTAATGACAGTATCTTACAGTGTAGGAAGTTGTGTCTTTAACCTTGATTTCCAGTCCATATGTGACCAGGTGAACATAAAAATCTGCTTTAAAAAACAATTAACATGTGACTGTAGAGATGAAATGAGAGAAGAAGTTGGTGACACAAAGTCACAAGTAAAGTTTCTACAGAAATTGTATCTCAAACTTTTTCAATCACAGTTTTTGGGTGTATTTCTGTAAACCACTCTACCCCCTCATTGTTCGTGATGTGTTATGTGAGTGTATCAAACAGAGAAAGCAAATGTAGTTGCCAATGTGTGTGAGTGAGTTTGAGTTGTATTGAAAAGTTTTCTAAGGGACAAGAAAAGTGTTTCCTAAATGCATCTTATCATGTTTTATTTTTCTTGTTTTCTAGAAATATATGATCCTTCTAATTAAGGGACGTGTCTTTTGCTTGACCACCTCAATGACAATACATGGATTAGGTGGGCTCTTATTAATGCAAGCTCAGATCGAGGCCCACTTATGATCCTTGCTGAAGTGGCCTCTTAAAAGACCGATGAGTTTTTATTTAGAATATCTTATAACTTTGCCAGCTTATGAATAGAAATGAACTACAACAGCACTGCGAAGTACCAGCAAAATAATGTGTCCTATGTGCTAACTTACAGATGTCTTTCTGTTTTGCTACTTTGTCACTGAGATGTTTCACATCAGCAAACAAATGTTATAATGTCAGGTGATAAGTTGAGCATGTACAGAATGCATGCAAGACATCTTTATTTAGTTTGGAAAACATTTTATCCAAACCAATCTTGCCTTTTGTGAAATAATAATTATTACATGTACCTGCCTCCCCATCCCAGCCCCAACTAAATAAAGAAATAATGCGTTTATCTATGACCTTAAACTGGGATATGCCGTAAGTCATTGATCTGAATCACACCAGCGGATCTACCTCTGATTCAATCACTCAAAAACCAAACAAAACTAAAAACAGGTTTTGAAGTGGCCTACTCAAAGTTAGTACATAAATCTGATTAAATGTGGAATGACATTAAACAGGCATTTCTTTCTTCTTTTTTTTTTTTTTTTTGCTTAAAACCCTCCAATATGGCTAAATTAAAACAGTTCTACAAACAAGAGTGGGCCAGAATTCCAGTGATGTTCGTGACTCAGTGCCCCTTATCACAAACATTTGATTGTGGTTGGTGCCAGAAATGATGGCACATCAAGTTTTTGGTTAAATTACTTGTTTACATAAAGCCAGGTCTATTTGGATCACTTATCTCTCTAAAAAGCAATGATTTAAACTTGTTTTTTTCTGTTGCTCAGGCTAGGTGGATTTTTAAGACAGAATTATTTCCTTTAACAAATTATTGTGTTTTCATTCATGAATGTTGTCTGTAATTAAAATTTGAGTACTAATTTAAATGATGAGGTCACTATATGTTGTGTTCGCATCTTTTTTTAGTTTTCTTTAAATCTTTGAAGAGTCAATCAATACTGACAAAGGAACACATTTAATGCAAAAAGTAAATCCTAATGCAAAGCTTAAAAAATGTATTTATTGAGCAGTTAATCCAAAACACATTAGTCGAATGCTTTTTGAAATTGGCACAACATTTACTCTTAATAAGTACTTTTAGTTTGTCAAGTTAATTTATAATATATAGCCTATTCTGAGAATAGATTGGTAATTCTTTTTTAGATAGTTAATAAAAGCATTAATTTCCTATAAAAACATAGAAAACAATAGTGAGGCATGAGGCACAAGACAACAAATACTCCTTCTCGAAGGAAGAAAAAGTTAATTGAGGAATCTCCATTTTGGGAGATCAGTTACCCGGACACGTTTTAAGTCATCAATAGATTTTCTTTTGTGAAACACAACCTGTTTAAAAGGCTATTCTTGACAGGTAAAAGCCTTTTTCACCTTTCTCTGCTTGCTTGAGCCTTTTGCAAAGTGATACTTGGATTAAACAATATTAGTATGCATCCTGTGTAACAGCTGGATTAAAATCTGTAGCATCATGCAGCATAGGACCTGAAGGGCAAACAAATGTGGCTTTTTGTTGTAAAATGAAATCAAACTCAATTTTGAATTTGCAGTTAATTCTACAAAAGCTATTAAATGCAATTGATTCCACGGAACTCCTCTAAAGTGATCAGATTATTATGACTTTCTAAAATATACTTTGTGTGAATGTCAGCTTAAGTGCAATGAGGATCTCAGAGGGGCAGAGAGTATCCTACAGTGAAGGCTGAACTTTATAAGAACACAGGCTCAAGGTCTCAAGGGCAAAAAACACTGATTCAGCTCACCTTTCAATTGTGTAAACCCGGTAGTTAAACTGTTTTGCTTGTTCACCAGAAATGAGATAGAGAAGGTGAAAATTCATTTTTATGAGGAAGATTAATTATTTTTTTGAGCAAACCATCTGTTTCAGCTCAATCTCCAGAGAGTTATGTTGCTAATTTACATTTGCATTAAAATAAAAATACATTTTTTTTTTTTTTTAGAAAAAACAGCCTGTTGTTTCTTCCATCATGTAACATGTTTGGATAATTTATGAAGAATTTATGAGTTCAGCAATATTAAATGATTTTTTTTTTTTGGCTTATGGCTTATAGAGTGTGGATAGGTCATTTGCAGGCAGACAACTTAACAAAACTAGAACTCTTTAAAACTTTGTTAAAGTAAAATAAAAAAGATAAGCTTAAACATTGCAGTTACATTGTTGTAAAAATATACTTCCTGTACACAACACTTCTTCTGCTGCTTAACAGTATTTATATTTTTGAGTTCTGCTGTTTAAGAGAAGAACTACATATTAAGCAGCACAACTAAAAAACCAATATACAGAAATTCGGTTGATTGACGTCCCAATTCTCACCTGTATAAGAAGCCCTTTACTTGGGATACTACCAGAGTGGTGTGGACATGATGAGGACATAGGCTTGACATGAGGTTAGTCTGGGTTCCAATTCTCCACAGCCAACCCCCAGCAGTGTGAACAGGTCCCACATCATGGATAAGCTGCCACCAAGCTGCTTCCAGAACACTAATATGCTGCCATAAACCACCACAATCTTACAGCAGAGATGCAATCGGTTTGGTGCAGCAGCTGTGGGCTGAAGCTGTTTTGGAATTAAATGTAGATGTATCACTTAATTATAGATTGTACCAATACAATCTGATCCATTTAACTATTATAAGCAAAGCCTGCAAGCAAGTTAAGCTTGGTTCCATTAGATGTTTATTAAATGTCAGCTTTGAATGAATTAAAAATATTAATATCTGGTATATTGTGAGCCTATGTTATGTTCAAACCAGACAAGCTAAAAAGGTTTTTTAAACAGAATTTCAAATGGTCTAATGGTAGCTTAACATTCATGTTTGAAAAGAAAAATAAATGACAATGTGATTAGAGGGCGTTTGAGACTTTACAGATTAAAAAAAAGGTTACATCTTGTTTGAAGCATGATCATCTCTAATCACAGGATTTATAAAATGAATTATTGGTCTAATGGAGAGCAGTGTGGTGAGATCAGATGCAAGCGAATTTCAGACCTTTGCAGAACTTGTGACTGGTCAAGAGCTCAGTTGCAAACTAGATATATCAAAAATAACAAAAAAGCACAAAAACTGGAAGGAATAAAATATGAGAATTAAGTAATTACCTAAGTTATCAGTAGGACTGATCTTAGAAATGTTTATTGGATTATTTATTTATTTATTGTAAAAAGCTGTAATGAATCCAGAACTAAACATGCTAGCAAAGAAAACCTATTTTACAACTGAGAACATTTATTTCTGAATGCAGATTTAGCACATGAGTAAAGCTACTGAAGTGATTTTTGCAACATTTACAAAAGGACTCCGAAAAAAAAGCACAAATGAAGACGATTTCCAAATCTTCAAAAAATGATTTTGCCATCAAATTTTAAAACCATTAAGACAGTATTCATCATAGACAATCACAGCAATAACTGGTCGTTTGCTGCATAACAAGCCTGTGGTGCTTTTCAAAACTAAAACCTGGGTAAGAACCTCGTAATTTCACACGAAAAATCAAACGTGAGCAGATCAAATTCCTTTATATCCACTAAGAACATTCCACCCTGTTTGCAGGTTGGAAACTCTTGTTTAAAATGCAACAACAAATTTACAACATTATTGCACATTGAAAATATTTATATATTTTTTATACATAGCCTACATGTTTTAGCTGTGTTTTAACTTTCATGAATGTCTTTGTATCTTGTGCTTTTATGTTTTAGTATCAGATTCATAATAAATGACGATCAAGGCTTTTTTATTCTGATATCATATTTTAGGAACAATTGATACATTTATTGCTATGTATTAAGTTTAAAAGCAGCTCCTTTTGGTACATCTTGGAACACTGTAAGGATGGACGTTCCTGACATAAAAAATAAGTCCCCAGCTGATTTAATAAAACTTGAATGAGACCTTGATCAGTCAACTGTGGTATACTCCATAAAAGGCCTGTTTCCTATGTTTTCCTTCTTTAAGAAGAGAAATAACTCTCAGCTTCTAAATCAAGCTTCACATTTGAAAAGAACCAAATAATGTTTTTAAAGAATCTCAATCTTTCCAAAATCTATTTACAGAAGAGCTTGTGTTTATGAGGTAAATGAATGCTTACACAAAATAGCTCTCAGATAAACTCCGATGTAAGTGTTGCATCATGAGCAAAACATCTCATAATAATTTATTCTAATAAAACTCAATGTGAATTTTAGTGCCCACAGATTTGGAAGAATTAGGATAAAACGTTAAAGAATCATCAAGAAGGTGGATTTAATGGTTTGTATTTCCTCAACCTGCTGAGCAGTTTAAGATCTTCCAGTTGTTTTGGACCAATCATTCAAAACTTCAGTCTATTCTAACTAAATAACTTGCTTTACATTTTAAGGAGTGTTTATTAATTCTGCCTGTTCTGTGCTCAACACATCACTAAATCATTGATCATTACAGCTCTGTAACCAACATCCCCAACTCCAATTGCATCCAGCTGCATTAGCTAATGTTTTTTGTTCATACTGTGCTTGTTGTAGACATAAAACAAACAAAGTAAAGATATAGTTCTGAAGGTCTAGATGATGATGATTAGGATTATCAGTAATCCGTGAAACTAATATTTTTAAAGAAGTCCTTCCATTAAAAATGTTTTTTCTGAGGTTTCTGTTAAATATTTTAGCTCCACAGGTGTTCTTACCTTCATAGTGGGTGTGAAAACAGGCCAACAACTTCTCTTTCAGTTTTTATCTCTCAAACTACGTAGGTGGCGATAACACCCGGGTCCTCCCGAGTTCAAACAGCCTGTATCTGTTTCGTCACAACTCCTTTGTTAGTATTCGGCAGCTCCCGCAGTTGAAACCACGCCTAGCATGCTGCTGGCTAAAAACTGTAGCATAATGTAGCAAACAGGAAGACACGACGTCTGACGTTGCCATGCGCAGCGGGGCAGGAAACAGTATACCTTGCTCTCATAGGCTAGTTTGTTAGCCAATCTGAGTCCAGCAAATCCGAATAATGAATATGAACGAACTGCTGCTCGAGGCGTGACGAAACGAATCGGAACCACCCGAATTTTAATGCAGACAGATTGAAAGGTCTGTTAATAAGTGTTTCCTAACGTTTTTTTTTAGATATAAAATTTTTCATATTACTGGTTAATACTTAAGAAATAACCACAAAGTCCTGAAATGGCCTCTTTAAGAATAATACCAACAAAGTGAAACATTCTTTTGAAAAGCTAGATGTTCAAACTTTTCCACCACGCTGTCTTTGGAGTATAATACATTTAAAAACTAGAAAATGGAAAGTTCAGAAGGTTTCTCTTTTTTCATTGTAAAATGTCTGACATTTTGTCACATGCACGGGGAAATTAAAAAACATTAAAAACAGTCAAAAAGCACATGAAAAATACTAACGTATAAAACTCCCATTGAGACTTTGTGACAGAAAGAAATTTTGAAACCATTTTATCTTGTCAAGCTTTTAAATTTAGGTAGCTGCCATGATAGCAAGATTTTATGTGGGGGAGTTGTGATGGCCAGAGGGACTGCAACAGAAAAAAGAAAAAAAATAGAACGCAAAATAATAAATAAATAAATAAAAAAAGAAGAGTCTGCACAAAACAGTTAATTCCTGGTAGGATCTGCTGTGCACACATAGCAGCATCAAAAGATGTTGCTTGTTGGAAGTCATTTTTATCCATGTTTAGATTTAATGTTGACTCCTAAAACTATCTCATTGCTGAATTATACATCAATCAATAAAATAAACCATTAAATTGCACAAAAAAAAAGAAAATCATCGCTTCAGTTCTAACATTACAAGGACAGAGCACAGCCTCTGTCCTCAAACAGGGCTGTTTCTGTCAGATTTAAACTTTAATAAGTATTTGTGTATGAGGACCTTTCTGATTCAAAACAATCTACCCAAGGAGCTAAAAGAATAGCAAAATCAATAACATATTAACGCCTTAAGAGGGGCTTTTATTTGATTGTTGCACTAACAATGTTGCCTCAAGGTAGAACAATGCAATGATTTGTTTCTCCATGGAGTTTGAATAATATCAGTGCTTCTAAGTTGATTTATTGTTGTTGTCTGTTTTCCTCCATCAGCTCAAATGCCAACAATAGTGGAGAGAGATTTACAACTTTTTTTTCTTTTGTAACATATTTTGGGGTGGGGAAGTCCTTTTTCAGTCAGAGTGTTCCTGGTCAGGTCCTTTGAAAACATCTTCAAAGTAGCTAAAATCTCTATGAAGGATGTAACAGCTTTCTTGCACACAGTCCAGTCTTTGTGGATCACAGAGCATGTGCACTTATTCTAACCGCCCTATAAATAAGTATACATTTTTTTTTAGTTCATATGGGTCAGTTTTTGCACAAAACCTGTCATAATCCAGATACTTGTCCAGGATGAAGTAACTTACCTTATGCTGTAGCAGATGCTTGTGGTCTCCTCCAGCTGAAACAGGACAAGTGGTTTCAAAATCAGATGCCATTTAATGCTTTTTACTCCCTTATATTTACTTTTTATATTTAAGGACCTTTGCTTTTATATGAGCTCTTACAGTACCCCACAAAGTTAATGTGCAATAAATTATGTTGCATTCTAGCTTTTTTAAGTTGAACACATTTTTGTGAAACCATGTATTATCATAATAGAACAGCAATGACAACAAAAAGTTTTTTTTTTTCCTTCTTCTCTAAAACAAACAGTCTCTGAGTGTTTATGTAACGTGAAAAGGGCCATTTGATTGAAAAAGTTGCCACATTTTTAATTTTTCAGCACATCAGGCAACGTATAGTTTAAAAAAAAACTTTTTAGAGTGACTGGAAATTAAATATATTAATTAGGCCACATATGATTGATATTTTGAGTAGTTCAGATTTATATGCCCCCTCCCAACTCTGGTAACCTCTGCACCTCCCCACCCCCAATGTTTAATCAATTGTAATTACCAGGCTGAGTACAAAGAAAAGGGAAGAGGATATTTAATGTGCTCACCACTATCCCCCAGAGAACTGTCAGTCACCAAAGGTCCATCTGCATAACTAATGGCTGGCTTCTTGTTGCCCTTGGAATTGGGGGGGGGTTGATCTGACTGATGGCAACACATTCATATGTTTGCATGTGCAGGTCATCACTAATGAGTGACATGCTCTCTGACAGTGATTGAAGATGAACAAGAGGTTCATCTGCTAGGGCACAACTGAAGAACAAGAGCAAGAATAGAATAGGGTGCTTTCTTTTTTTTACACGAGTTTTTAGCTTCAATACATGCTTTCATATATGCAACACTGTGTTGTACAGACATATTCTAGTCCACTCCTACCTTTATAACTACATCTCTATATCAAGCTCATGCTGACCTACATGTGTGTATTTCTGTTCACCCCACAAGTTTTGTTTGTTAGTAGGCAAATGCTCTTAGGCAAAGAGCTGTGATCAATAATAAATGGCGAAACCTCTCCTTCTTAAAAAAAATAAAAATAAATAAATAAATAAACACACTGATGCTGTGTAGCTCAATAAAAAAGGGTATGCTGCATAGTGATAAAGACAAGTAATGTAAAACAGATTCAAATTGTAATTTTAAGTTAGAGGTAATTTCTTTAAACTTGTCTAACAGATTTTCTATGCAATGTCAGTTAAATATACTAATTTCACATCATTGTTCAAATAAATGAAGATATTGATTATTGCAGCCATAAAGCAGTTCAGTTCGATTGTGATGCTAAGTCTGCCATCGCTTCTCTGGTGATAAAACATAACAAATTATATCAACATTACAACATCAAGTTATTGCCTATCTAACCAAAGCGTGTTTTGTACTGCAATGATAGACAATTTATGTTCAAAACAAATTTCACCAACAGGAGAGTCATTGAGGAAGAATTCTGCATCTTACTGTGCAGATGAAAGCAGCTTCACATGCCTCAGCATTCTCTGGTGACTATGACAATTACAGTGGTTTGGCAGAAGACAGCCAGGAGGGAGACAAACCGAGAAAAGCATCTTTGTTTGTCTGTGTTCTGTCATATGGTGTGTTTGTTTCCACCTACAACTGTTCTCCGAATTTATCCCTGGAGTAAACAAAAACTATCTCTGCAATTATTCATAATTCAGGAGATGTCTTCAGCAAACAATTGAAACACAACAATTACTAACATGGGGACCCTTTTCACTTCATTTCAGTGATCTCATTTACAGAGTAATTTAGACCACATTGAGATTTACCAAAAAGTTAAATATTTATTGGTTTTCTTCTTTTTTTTTTTGTTATTTTCAATACAATTGCAAGTTAAGGTCAACATGGAATAAACTGGTATATCAGGTGAATGTGAACACTTCATCATGTATCACCCCGTAAAACTCTTCCTCAGTTTGACACAACCATTATGCAAGATTAAACCTCCCGCCCCTCCCCCAGAGAAAAGAAAATGTCAAAAGTGAAATCAAACATCTTAAGATATAAAATAAATTGAACATATTGTACACATTCACACAAAAATAAACAACAACAAAAAAATGAAAATAACTAGAATACATATTGGCTCCCCGTGGCACAAAGCTGGCCATCAGCCAACTTAATAAAACAGTCTTTTTTGTTTGTTTGTTTGTTTTTTTAATCTTAAAATCACCGTTGCTGTTTGTGCCTTATTGCCTTATAAATGGCTGTGGAGAGGATAAGAAAATACATTGTTAACTCACAATTGTTCTCAGGTTCTTTCCTTCAGATTTCAAATTTTTATAAATCACTAAACTGCAGCAAAATCATCGCAGTTCTACAGTAGCTGTTTTGTTCTGTGACGCTGCAGTACTTTTCTTTCTTTCTATATGATTTGCTCATATTTGTCTTTTCATGGTGATTTTACAAAATGTACCATAGAAAATAAATACAAATATTTGTTTTAACAGTGTAATGTTTATATATCGCCTGCATCTTGTTCCTGCACCAGTGATTTGTGGAGTCCTCTGGCACAGCAGTTCTTCGTCTTCTCTGTCGTCTCCTCCATTAGCACTTGATGAGAGTTCATTGTTTCTGTCACCACTGTATTCATGGCATAAATAAATATAAAAACCAATAAATAAATAAATTAATTCAAGATCCCTTTTCCTCTTTATTTAAATGCATATTTTTTTGTACTTCTTGCTTGTGTACCTTAGAACTAGTGATCCTCTTAACTCTCATTAGTTTCAAAATGAAGGTTTTCATTTCAGGAGACAAATTTTACCTTCACCTGTCTACATTTTTTTGAGTCTCTCGCTATTCTCATCAATTTTATCTCTAAAACAAAAAAAAGGAACTGAAATCCTCAACAACAAGGGTGGGAAAAAAAGATGAATAACAAACTTTGCTCAAATCAGTTTAAAGTCTACATTTGGAAACTTTTCTATCAAGATAAGGACATGGTACTCGTTCTTCAATGAGTACACAAGGGTAGCTCTGATGGTGTCAGTAGAGTCCCAGAAGCTGACGAGATAGAAAAAAAAGAAGAGGAAAAAGGAGTGTTTAACTGTCTCTCTCCACTAATGAGAAGCTGTGCTAGGACCTTTCCTCCTCACGGTTTCCTGGAGCATAATACCCTGCAAGTTGTCTGAAACGTGGTCCCCAATCGTGGAGGTAGGAGAAATCCTGCTCCGAGGTGTTCGACAGAGTGTGGATAGAACTGAGTGAAAGCGCAGGTGAACTGGTGCCCTCAAAGGCATATGTCTGGAAGGAGTCATATGGTGGCACTGTCAGGTCAGCATCTGCCTGCTCCACCTTCTTTCGTATGTAGCCTTTAAAAAGAGAAAAGTCTGTTGCTGCTGCTGTTGCTCCATCTGCACCCATGCTCACTCTGTTTGCTTGTATCCATTGTGGCAGCGAGCGGATGTCCGGGCCAGAGTCACAAGTCTTGGCCTCAGGGAAGTCATAGAGGTTTCTTAGAGCACTCATGTCATATGCCTCGGTGTCCTGCTCGCCACCGCCTTCGTCATTGTATTTGATGACGTTATCCCTCATGTCCTCCTCGTCCTCTGCCATTCTCTGGCCCTTTCTGTGGCGCTTCAGAGTTAGGATCAACAAGACCAGAACTGACGAGGAGAGAGGGAAAAATAG
Organism: Pachypanchax playfairii; assembly: GCA_006937955.1. NCBI lineage: Eukaryota > Metazoa > Chordata > Actinopteri > Cyprinodontiformes > Aplocheilidae > Pachypanchax > Pachypanchax playfairii. The sequence continues at coordinate 5,349,035 of SSNP01000003.1, read as the reverse complement.
AAAGAGAAAAAAGAGCGAGCAGTATTAATGATGTGTGTGTGTGTGTGTGTGTGTGTGTGTGTGCATGTGTATGCATGTATGTATGTATTACACATGCACCTTGAAAGAACACTCTTATTATAACTTTGATTTAACAAATCAGAAGAGAACGTATGATTAAGTTTTACATTTCAAACACATGAGCATTGATTTTTTTTTTGCAAGGGTCTTACCAAGAAATAAGCTTCAAAAGCTCTAATGGTGCTAAGTCTTTACATCAATACTCATCCAACTCTATTAAAAGTGAGACTTTATGGTTAAACTTAAAAGTCTTAGCAATCTTCATGAAAAAGATATATGTATCAGAGAATGCAACGTGTCTGAACTCATAAAAGAGATGATAAATTAAATTGATTAATATAAATTAATGAGCCAAGAGGAAAAACATTTGAACATGTGAAAGTTCAGATATTCAAACACACATCAATATTCCTCTGCCCCTGACCATTCTACATATACCAAATAGATTTATTTAAAAACTGTTGCACCAATCAAATGTATCAAATATTACAAGTACAGTGTTACTTTTCTTAAAGGTAACAAAGAATAGGGGTTAACAAAATAGATAATGAACTTTCTATAATTGGATCCATGTTGAGGATTCGTTTAATCTTCTGATTTGCAGCAAAACTTTACAGAAAGCCATTTTGCTAAATTAAACATTCATAACCAATATTGCAATTTTATCAAGTAAAAATTCACAACTGCTCAAAGGCATCCACATGTTGTTGATTAACTAAATTAAACCACACAGTTTATGTGACTTTAAGTAATATTTTTATTTATTTACTGTTATAATTTAAAAACAGTTAATTAGAAAAGAGAATTGAGGTCTTGTTTTCCAAAATCTATATGGTTGTGCTGCCAACAAAGTGATGAGAAATTAGGACATTTTTGAATCTTACAATTTTTTTATAAAATGAAGTAAATCAACTGATATACATTAGCAAAACTATTACGAATGCATCGCAAGTGAAGCATCTGTTTTAGATAAAACTGAGTATTATTGTGCTACAAATCAATGATAGCAAGTTTACAATATCTTCATCACTAAAACTTTGTATTTACTGATTACTAAAGCAAAGTAAACTCTCACTTAGCTGCTAGTTTGTTTGTGCTTTTAAAACAGTTAACAGTGCCAATATAATAACACTCATAGATGAGGGGAAATAATGAATATGATTTATAAAAAGTAAAGAGTCATTTTCAGTGATAAAATATAACGTTTTCAGTCTGCAGTTACTTAAGTTGACTGGCAGCAGGATTTGTTTCCAGAAGTAGCACTTTACTGTGTCACGCCAAAACTGCAAATAGAATATAATATCCCTCCCTTAAACACGCACAGTGAGCAAGTATTTGAAAGTGATGCCAATAAAGAGACATTTGGATAAATCATTAAGAAGTGGGCACCATGGATCTTCTAGAACAGATAGCCACTTGTCAAGAACCAAACCCTAACAAACTCATAGAGATTTAGAAAAGATCATCAGTTATAGTGGAAGCTGCGTTGGCACAGGACAAAAATAAGACGTGATTTTTTTAATCTTTTTTTTTCACAATAGAACTAGACTGACATCATGAGATAGATTTTGTATGCATAGAAATGAGCCAATTGAAGGAGTTCAGAAAGTTTCTTTAATAGTTTTTTTTCCCCTTAAATAATTTAACAAAACCACAAAAACAGTTTTAAAAATTTCAAATAAATAAATAAAAATTCTCAACTGATCTGTGCAAACATTAATTGTTTTCATTTAAAATAGACATAAGTGCAAGCTGCCATATGCAACTACAGATCTGTGGCTTGACTAAAAAGGCTTTGCTGTTCTTCAATGGGGAATTAACGCAGAATCTCTGATTGATAATGTTGTTCTCTTTTTACATTGTTTGCTTGGCTCCAGTGGGGAAGTGGTGTCTGTAACCATTGTGTTTATTCTTCTCCTCGATGAATGGACCCAATTAATTGCCACGCGGCTGAAGAAAAAGTCATGGTTTGTGGTAATCTGTGGCACACATTGCGATGCATACTAAACAAGCACTAAGACAGTTACTCTAAATTCACACTAATGAGAACGGTAATAGAGAGTGGAAAACTTCTTGTTTTCTTGTCCCTTTTTCTATAAATCGTGTTAAAGAGTGTGTGACATTATGGGGCACTCGGATAAAAAGAAGAAGAAAAAAAAAAACATCTTGAATACGTGTTACTCACTTTTAGTAGATCATTTAATTGTAAGCCTCTAAAACCCCATTTACCTAGGAGACAAACATGTCTCTGCAAATGTCAATAAAACACCATGTACAGAATTTATTTTTGCTGGAAGCATATGTACCTGTGTATAGCTGACTCCTATATATACAATCCTGATACCCATGTGTACAGATGTTGGGATAAGTGTTCCTGACAAGACGGTTAATTTCCCCTTGGGCTGCGCTGGTTGCCCTCATGCGAGAGTTCATCACAAGCAGATGGGAGGTAATTGGAATGGATGCATGCAGATGCTGCAACGCAATGAAATGGATTCATCACATCAGGCCTATATAGGAACTGATGGAGGGACTGTTTGTTTGTAAGGTAATTAGGCAGAAATTTGTTTTCATTTTTCTCATCATCCAGCAATTGATGTAATAGAGCTGGACCAACCTCTGGAGAAAGGGAAAGCTGGCCAGCTGATTATACTTTCTGAGTGTGTATATGTTTGTTAGGGGATAAGACAACGTGCACACAATACTAGCATCTAAGGGAAATGGATTGTATAGTAGTGAAGAGGTATGGTATGATTTGTCAGAGTGTGTCGATGTGTCCAGCGTGCTCAAGCAGTTTGCTTGTGCATGTTGTACAGTAAGTAAAGGCGAAGAGGCAGCTGAGATAATAAGATTGCTGTCAGATGCCTAACGCTTATGTTGTTATTCATACCACATGATAGTTGTGAACATACTGCTTGTCCCCCTGATCCTGGCCTTTGTCACAGAAAGATTTTACTGGCTTCATGATGACAAGAAAAAAGCTGCGACTGTGACTTAGTCTGTCCTTCAGTGCTTTCATGATGCATATTGTCCATTTTTTACCATGGAACTGGGATAGATAAAACATACTGGTACCACTGGATAAACATGGCAGCATTTCAATATCAAAAGAAATATGAGAAAAAAGGAAAAAACTCCATAATGCATGCTTTCTGTTACCAAGGACACAGTGAAAAAATCTACTTCTTAAATTATTTTTTTTCCAGCACAAGGTCTTGCTTTATACTAGTTTTCAGGCCAAATAAAACTATTTTCAACTCCTGCTGCTGAAGTGATGCTATCGAGCACATCACGGAAAACCAAGTTCCACTGCCAACAAATTTTTAAGGCCAGCAGGTTGCCTCAGATTTGTACACAACATTTTCGTCTAGGCTTTTAAAACTATGATGAATAAATCATGTTCTGCTTTTTTTGAAGTTCACTCGAGTTGAGATCGTTCCATTAATGGAGACAGACTTTTAACAACATTCATTAGAAAAAGCTCTTAAAAGAAAAAGAGAACAATGTTAGTCACAGTTAAAGCAACATAGTGTCACATCATCCATCATTCACTGGCGGCACAATTCAATTCACAACTGTGAAGAGCCACAAGCGGGGGAGACAAAACGTCCTGACAGTAATGTCGCTGCTCGCTTCCACTAAAGAGTGGGATGCAAAGACTTACTGTGGGGGGGACAGAACGACGAGTCATACATTTTTCAAATATTTCAATACCAACCATCTTTGGTATCTGAGATGGGGAGCGTGTGCATGCACTGGTATGTTAATGTGTTCGTGTCTATATAAAAATCTCTGCTTGTCTGGAAAGCCTTGTCTATTTAAAGCCTCCTGAGCAGAGTGATACAAGTGCTGAGGCAGCTCTTTTCTCTGTTTGCACACTCCAAAAGCACCCCCCTCACCACACACACATACACACAGAGACACACTTCACTCCCATTCATTCTGTTACTGCCTGTGTTCTGTGGATCAAAGTGCCTTGATATCATTCATAAAACCAGGCAGCATCTGCGCTCCTCTTTAAACAAAAGGCTTCTCTTCATAAAAACAGAAACAAAATGTCCAACAGGAACATGAAAGAAAGATGAAGCGTGTATCTTGTTTTGATGTTATTTGCTTAGTTTTGTATTGCTGCAAGAGCACACACAATTTTATTAGAAAAATATGGATCACTTTTTAAAGTGGCCAACCCATTAAAGTACACATGGCTAATTTAATGACTTTCTGAGCAGAGGATGTGAATTAGCATCATTTGGGGCACCCTTTAGGATTACCGTTTTTCTAGAACATTGAGTCTTGGACAAATATTTAAAGTAGGAGTGGTAGGTGTGCCAGAAAATCTGTGAGATATTTTGTTTTTATATATCTATCGAACATCAAATTTTCACATTTGTATTTCTTCATGTTACATAGGAACATTTATCTGCTTACCTATAAGGATGAGCATACAGACCAGTAGTGCTATAAGAGCCCCGGGGCTGAGAGCCGCACTCATTACATAGGCTGTTGCATTGCAGGACTGGATAGCTCCATCTGTGTAGAGAAAGAAGAAAATAGATTTTTCTGTAAAAAAACTTCTCAAAATATAAAAAAACGTGTTATTATGAATATTTTAACAAATTGAAGTCTCTTTAAAGGGTCATTCATATACAAATTCTGTGGCTTTGGTTTTGTGTACTTCCTATAAATACGTGCTTCTAAGAATTGTTTACTAAGCAAAACAATGACACATTGACCTTTTACTACAACAGCTGCTGATGCAGGAGGTGACAGTGATGTTAATGTCACAGTTCCCACAGCAGCCCTCACCTGTGTCGCAACCACAGACGTGGATGGTCAGGGTGCCTGTTGAACTGAGGGAAGGAGATCCACTGTCGACCACAAGAATAGGCAGGAAGTACACGTTCTGCTCATGGCGGTTAAAGCTTGACCTCTGGGTACGGATGCCAGCTGTGTTGTCTTGGGGAGTGGTGGAATTTAGTTGTTGGGATAAGAAAGACAAAATTTAAAAAAAAATATATATATAAAACAAGGTTGACTACATGTTCAGTGAATAAAACCTTTATTTTTCTCACTGATGACAGATTTTACCAGGCTGCAACACATTTTATAAAGCTCTAGTTAATATTTCATTTCATTGCATTTGTTATTTTTCCACATGTAGATTGAAAATTTTTGATTATGCATGGAAATTTCCAATTAACAAATAATTGAAAATTGTATAGTTTTAGATCTGTACCATTGATTATAATTAAATAGAGAGAGGTAAAAACGACACTGAAGAAACTGGGGATTATTCAGATGTATGGAATAAAACAGTTCCTTCACGCAGCTTTAGGCAAAGGGTGTCTAAATTGACAACTTTACCTTGCATTATAAAGATTTTCATATACTGCCTTTCAATCATTAACATTTATCAGACAAACAAAAAGCAGAAGAGAAAATGAGAGCGAGTCTCTCGTTGAAATTAAATTTCACTGGCTTGTATATGAGCTCTCCACCTGAGACTTAGATAAATGCAAAGCAAAATAAAGGATGAGATTTTGAAAAATAGAGTCAGGGTTGTTGGTGGGAAGACTTGCACAGAGGATAGAAAGTAATCAATCTCCCAGAACATTTATCACTGTTATCCATGTCACCGTAGAACTCCTCTGGCACATGTTAAACAATTTTCATAATACAGTTTATGTTCAGGGATTTTACACCTCACGGTTTGTCCTTTTGACTTTTACACAACCCACAGACACACTCACATATCTATGTGTGTACATGTGTATGGATATAATAAATATAAATATCATAGGGTGGTTCTTCCTATGATCCACGGGGGATGATTTGCAGGAAAAAAAAAAGTTTTTCTTAGTAGTGGATGTTGGATGTTCTTTCGATAAATTTCTGGGTAGTTTGTTGCAGAGTAGCAAACTTTATTCAATGTGATGGGGGTCTTCTTTAAAGACTTTCAGCAAAGGCTTCAAAGAGTTTAGCAACATGGAATAAAACTGCCTTGTCATCATTGTATGTCAAGGCTTGGAGATGGAACACAATGTGAGGGCATAGCGAGGGAGAGAAAGTGACAGATTGAAAGTGACAGGTTGACAAATGTGTCCATGAAAAAAAGATACCAGAGAGAAAAAAAATGCGGTTGGTGAATTAAAGACACGGGGAATGCTTTGTTTACTATTCATGATAAAGCAGGGAAACTGGGCATGACTTCATATGTACTATGTAACATTTACATGTATATCTGTTTGTAGATTCACAACTCATGGGTTAGAAAATAATGGTGGAAGGTGTAAGAGTTTACACGCACTGTGCATTTTGATTATTATTGTATGTCTAACCAGGTACATAAACCCATATCTTCCTATCCTCTGTATGTAAGTATAACACAGCAGTAAAATAAATAGCTAGATAAATGTTTATTTTTTTTCCTTTTTTTTGCTCCAGTTTCTGTACAGATGAGAATTACAAAACCAAAAAGCAAAGGGACTATTAGGATTTTACCCTGGTCATCCACTGACATGTGTATTAATGTTACAATGTGTGTATGCATGTTACATGAGGCTTGTATTATCTGTCTTTTCATTCAAATGCACATGGCAAAGACAACAGCTGATTCTGCTACCTTGACACAGTGACATTTCCCTGGCTCTGGTTGCTCCCCTGACATTTCCCTGGTGTCAAATCAATCTTGATTTAGCCAGATGTCACATTTACTTAGATACACATCTCTGAACAAATGATATGTGAGTGCATATGCAAAAAAGAAAGGAAAATATAGACGAACATGAGCAAACATTTTTGTCGTGACAAAGCAAAGTCAACACTGGAGAACAAAAAGGCATACCTATTTTGCTTACAACGTTGCCTACAATAAAGCTGTTTTTATTTGTTTATAAAATATATTTACAGATGCTGTTGTTAACACAGCCTAACAAGATTATATACTTAAGCATAAAAAACAAAATAACATATTTTTTTGTATTTTTTATTTGTTNTGCTTGCTTGTTCCTTTTTAAGAACAATGAGTTTACTAATTATTGGACTGTAACAGTTTCTAGATGATGCTTATCAAAGACTTCAGTTAACAGACAAATAATAAATCACACAGAAAATATGCAATTATACCTTTCCTGTTAAAAATCTAAATAACTTTCTTCTAATGTAAAGGTCTGAAGACTGACATGGCTGTCACATAGTGGATCCAAATGCAAAAAGCAGCAGGCAGACAGCTGAAGTAAAATCTGAGAAATTTAATAAAGAGGTTCCAAATGAAACACAACTACAAACTTGACTATGACTTAGATAAATTAGCATGAGCATGTAAACTTACTCAATCAAAAGCCTGACAACCCAAAAACAGCAGAGCACAACTTATAAAGGGACAGAGACAGGTGAGTGGGATGAGGGAAATCAGGTGCACAGGTGTGTATGATTAACTAAATGACAGAGCAGGAAAACAGCATGGCAAGATGAGAAATGTCAACATGACATGGTGTGACCAAAATCATGACACCCTAAGGTCATAAGAACTCCTTCAAACATCTTATGACATCAATATTTCTCATCATTACACTTGCACATTCAAAATGCAAATGCACTTACTGCCAACAAGCTTTTTCATAAAGACTAATTTAAATCACAGGCCCATAATCTAATTGTGTTGGCATTTCCAGCACAACACAGCCACTCAGATGCATGTTGTCAGTCTAAATAAACGTAAAGCATACTTCGCCTTTTACCTTGGACGTTCCACAGAGTGAAGTGACGACTGCTGGTAGCTTCAGGTGACAGAGTGAAGAAGAAACGGTGCCCAGACTGTGGTTCATCCTTATCCACAACACTGATAGTGTGAATTAGCTAAAGACAGAGAAACAAAAAAGAAAAAAGAAGAAAAGAACAAGAAACAAAGGTTAGATTTCTGCTTAGATCTCCTCAACAGGAACAAGGAAATGAATTTAAAATCACTTTGCATTTCAAATGCCTTATTCACCGCATGGGGATTGAGGTGGAGCGAGATGCAATAGCCTGAAAAGGCTTGCTGTGAAAGAGTAGTTCAAAGGGACGACTGTCACGAATAGATTAAAACTTCTTTCTTCACCAAGGTTGATACAGCATTATGAAAATATTTCAGCATCCGAAATGCTAAGTTCTGATAAAATTCCTTTATCAAAACAGGAACAAACAGTCTGTGAGGTTGGCATGTTTGCTCTTAGAAAGAGAAAGATCGTATCAGAGATAAGCAAAAAAGAAAGAAAGCAAAACCAGATGTAGTCATATGTAATTCAAAAACAGTGATTCCCTTTCAAAGAAAAGGATCAACTGTGATCCAATCTTGAGAGCTCCATGTGGACACGGTGAGATGAGGTAAGATTCAATGTAAGCCGAACAGACATCAAACAGACCCTGGAGATGTTTTCACCTTAACACAAAGGCTCTCGGTGACAATTCATCTTCTTCTTATGCTATTACTCCACAGCCGGCATCAAACCACAAGCTGATAAATGATATTTTCACATCACATCCATCTGCTCTGTTTGCTCTCCCAGGACACAACGTATGAGTCCAGCTCCTTATTATTTGGATTTCCTTCACCTTTTGTTTACTGCATTCCAACAGAAATGAAATCATTCTCGGAGGGGGATGAGTGAGAGCAATCAAGTAAGCTACAGAGAACTGTGGGTGTATCATTATTACAGGATTTAAAAGTTGCTTTTAAATGTCATTGTTTGGAATTAAAAAATCTATATTTCGTTTTGCTTTTATGCATGGTGGTGTTGTGGTTAGTACTGATACCTCAAAAGGAAAATATTTCCAGTTTGACTCACAGCAAGGTTTTTTTATATATATAATTTGAAAGTGAATTACTTTTTCCCTAGAAACCTGCATGTTTGGTTATAGAGGCTTCTCCATGTAACACTTTCATGTGTGAAAAGACTAATTGGGGTTGATGTCGGTTCACTGTTGTCAAGTATTTGAGCCACTTACATGTATAGAGGTAGTCACAAAGCTTAGTTGATGAGTATGTGTAAAATGTGTATATGAGTTAAAGAATAACATTAGGGCATGTGTCTTATTTTCTGTCTTACTGCAAGAAGTATTTTTTTTTTTGTATTGGCTTTAAATTAGCTCCTATCTTAGAGTACCATAAAGCAACTAGTATAAAAAAACAAAACAAAACATGCATACATTTCAGCATAAAAATGTAGACAACAAAATGTCAGTGTAAAATATGTAAAGGTACTAGCGCAACAAGATTTCTCAAGTTCCTCTGACAAATTATTTAAGCAAGTGTTATTTTAATTTACTGGCAGCTGTCCTGTTTCAAGAAATAGTCCATAACCTATTGATTTTTACACAAAGACGGTTCAATAAATTAGATAAATCATTTACTTGATTAACTTTCTGAAGTGCTCCAACCTATTATTTTATACTTTTGGACAGAGATAGAAATGCAGTTTTCCAAGTGGTGGCCTAATTGCTTGTGGTTGTTTCAAATCAGAAAGACTAAAAGAAAAATACTTCCAGGAATAAAATCTTATTAAATACACAACTTTTTTTTTTTAATCAGCAGTTATTTATTTTGAAAAAGGCAATCAATATCCACCATAGTTTCATTTTACAGTAGTGCAGTCTCAATCAGGTTAACAGAAACTTAGGATTTGTTTGTAAATTCTTTACATATTGTGAATCACAAACACAGATGTGTTATTTTATTATCTTTCTTTCCAAATCAGTCTTTATTTTATTCCCTAAAACAAATTTAATCAGCTGTCTTCAGTGAAACTTATAGCATTCGTAAGGGCTTTCATTACTGCCAAAGCATGTTTACAATAAATATAAAGCAGTTCTTGGAGATTTTAGTGTGAAGGGCCACATTACATGGAAATGAATGAAAAATTTTAAAAAAGTAATCTGTTGGCAATTAATAATAAGATTATTGACAATAAAAGATAAATTGTTAAATGAAACTTGTAATGCATTGGCTTGGGGAACGGTGGTATGATTGCTAATCTCTTTTAAATTTACTACTGGCTTTTCTTATATTATGGACACCTGTAAATCCTAAATGCCACTTCTGATCACTATTAACAAAGATAAGTATTAGTTCCTTTTAAATCCCTATCAAACTACACACTTTCACTCAGGTCAAGTGCTAAAAGGCTTCATTCGAATTAGAAGGTAAACACATAACATAAAACCCCCAAGACTAATATAAAATTAGTTGTAAAGACTGACTCATGTGGGATGTTCAGTTACTGCAATTAATTTGTCAGTATCAGACTATTATCTGTTACATTAGAATAATTGTTTCAAATGCAAATACTGTAGTGTAAAACATGTAGTCATTTTACTCCTGTGAATAATTAACCTTTTATTGGAAAACAAGGGGGGGTAAATTTATCTCCTACCTGCAAACTGATTTTTGATTTAACTGTCTTATCACTAAAAGATCTGATTAAATACGTTATGTTAAAATTTGTGTTACCCTTTTTTTTCAACAGCCTCATTCGTTGTTCTGCAGCTATGTTTGAATTATGAGCTTGAGGACTGAGCTACTGACTGCCGAGCTTCCAGGCCACAGTCATACTTTCACAAAACATGGCTTCTCAGCGCTGACGCTGCATCACTAGCACACAACAGGCTTAGTCATACCCAAAGCTCAAGGAGGCTGTTTAGGATAATATGGCTTACTTTGTAATTACAAAATGCTGCAGCTTAATTTCAGGGTGGATGACACACTCCTTTAACGAACTGCAAAAAAACTCTTTTGCTAACTGTAGTAACACCAAGAATTATTGCCTGTGTTCTCACAAAAAATATTTGAAATTCTTGTAAAATTCTGAATTTATTGTGAATGAAAATGTGAAAACTTAATTTGGTTCAAAAGACTTATGCTGTCATGCAGTCTAATGTCATGTATTACATCCTAGTAGCAAAACATGTTTTTTGGTATCCAGAGTAATTTACCACCAGTTGGTTTTTCTGAAAATCAACCTTTTTTCCCCCAAAACTGTCAACATCCTGGCTGCAGTTGTTTAATAAGCACATACTGCAGAGCTGTTTTAGTATTGCAGTAGGTGTAAAATGACATGGCTACTACTTGTAACCCATCATGTTTACTACTACTGAATTGACAGCAGTAGTAAATATCATGAGGTCAATAATTCAGAGTGTAATACTCACACTGGTAACTGCAAATGAATTAAATTCGGGGAAATGTCAGAGGGTAATGCTGTACGTTAGTAGAATTGTTACATCTCTGGTTTGTGGCCGAAAGACTCTGAATGTTATTAAAGATACATGAGCAAGACAAAATGATGTGATACAATACCTTTCACCTCTCAGGGCATATGCAGATAATTTTGCCTCAAACGAGATAAAGGAATGATTCTGTGCAATTAAATAATATCATTTATAATACATAGGACACAAATAATGAAAGAATAGAGATCTGGTGCAAAAAAAAAATGCCCAGCAGCAGATGAGATTCAACTTTTTCAGTAACTCAACAGTGAGCTGTCATGTATCCAGTCAGCCACATTTTCACTTACCCATGTTTGATCTGTTTCTCCAATCATGATTGATTGTTAAAATCATTATTATTATTGCTCTCACCTGCATTCCCTTAATCAGTCTGTGCATCTACCTGTTTTTTTTTCTCCTTTTAAAGCAGAGTGAGAACATAGAGAAGTTGCCAGTTGGTTGTATGCTTGCGTTGCTAGCCAGCGCTCTCCTGTCTGTTTGCCAAGTCTGTTTGTTTCCACCCTTTCGACCGTACCTGACCTCGCCTCTGCCTCTGCTTTGTTTAAATCTGTCTGCTTGGCTTATCGGGTACCACGTTTTTAGATTTATAACACTGCTTCTCTCTGCTCCAACCCATCAATCTGTAAGTAAATATCATTCCTGTTGTTACTGACCTCTGGATTATATTTTGGAATTGGATAAAGAACTATGGATAGTTGATTGTTCTGATATGTAAGATTCCTTGTAGATGAATTTTGCCTATCTTCAGGATAACTATTTTGCTCAGTCCCTTACCAGTGACATCATTGTCTGCAACAGCCAATGCTGTTATCCTCTTGTGCTAACCACTTACTTCACAGCTCTGCTGGGGTAACACTTACCTTTCCCTGCAAATGCTGCACCGAACCTACCTTGTGACACTTACCTCCTCTGGATCCCAAGGTGAGGGTTAGGGTTAGGGTTAGGGTTAGGGTTAGGGTTAGGGTTAGGGTTAGGCCATTCCTCCTTCTCGTTACATTGTTCACGTGCAAGAAGAGGGTAAAGCAGTCAGTTCATCATCTCAACAATCCTATTGATCAGTCAGTTACTAACCAGACCTGTCCTTGCCCAAACGCCTTCATGCCAGGTGAGCTGTGCAGGTTCTCATTTACAGACTATCAAGCTTCACTTTGTTGTGGAACATTCAAGGTTCAACCAACATATATTACAGTGAGCAGCAAAATGCACTATTTTTATAACAATAAACAGCAAAAAACTTTACCTTTTCAGTAAGTCACATATGTTGTTGTAAACAAACCCCAGCCTCATTGTTCACAACGACACTCAATCATAAAAGTAAAATAACACCGTTGTGATGAAAAGTTGAAAGAAACTGATTAAAATACTATACAGAAAGTTGTCAGTACACAGCAAAATGCACACATCACTGCACATTAGTTAGTCACTTTTAATTTACTCTGTTCATTTGCATGATCACGGTGAAGCAAACTGTGCTGTGCTGAAATGGTGTCACCAACATGTCAAACACACTTTCAGATATTTGTTGCTGTTTATCCCGACACTTCAGACTTCATACAATCTCTGTAACTCTGCTCCTTAACACTAAGCACAGTTAATGCAAAAGCAATACTGCTACACAGCATGAGTGAATCCAGACTGATTGTCATACAAGAACTCTTATTCATACCCAATTTTAACCACATACTTTAAATATATCGCCTTTACAATGAAGTGGGACCTGTCAAGGGTGTAACCCTGCCTCTCACCCAAGGATTGCTGGAGATTGGTACCAGCTCCCCTGTGACCCTAAAGAGGAAAAGTGGTTATCGGTGACTGACTGACGATTAAGTAGTGGCTTGCAGAAACAAACCAGACGTGTCTACAGATATTTCATCTGCTTATTAAATGAATCTAATTTTATCAGTGCATATACATGAAAAGTAAAGCAACTCCATTTTTTCCAAAAACTGCATCTATTCATAGCTGCATTACCAGTGTCTTCACAGCATTCACATGACTGTGTTTTGGTACTAATTGGTTCATTTTCCCCATATACATTCACTTATGACAATCTTGTTTTCACACCTTTTTGGCCTTTTGTTCCAAGTTTTGCTAAATAATTGACTTTTCTCATTTCATGTAGTTCCACTGAAATAACTATCTAAATGATTGAGTATTTTAAATATCAGGAATTTGCTTTGTTTACTTTTTTAGTATTCATTAGTTTGTTTGATCACCTCATTACACCTCATACTCATTTAATGTCCTTGTATATAAAATTGTTTAATCGAGCTTTGTTTGAGTCTACCACAACCATAGCATGGTGCGATGATGCTTAATTAATCATCTAGAGGTATAATTTAATGAAATATTTGTCAGAGATAGCATATAAGTCTGAGCCATTTAACTACTAAGGATTGTCTTGTTTAAAAAGGAAAATTAAAGAAGAATGGTGACAAAAAATCCCCCCAAAAGGATAAAAAAGCTCATTCTCTTAAATAAATTAGTCCTTCATACCTGTCAGTTGCTGGGAGCTGCCTTCAGCACCTCTTTGTGTGTGTGCATTCATACAATACGAGACACAATAACATGAAGCAAAAGTCACCACATATCCAGTCACCTACAGTGATGTCTGAAAAATGCAGTTGAGTGGGCTGTGCAATATGCCAAAACAGGACTGATCTTCTCTTCCTTATCAGTCTTTGAAGCCCTGTCACAGGCAGGTTTATTTCAGTCTGGTTTAAAAAAATAATGAGCAAAGAGGAGAAACTATGAGTGAAAACTTTATTATCAGTTGAGGGGGAATCTTCTCCTTTCTCTGAAGAATTTGAACAGCAGTGAAGCTGTAGCAAGTGAGCCATGATCTCTTCTCTGTGACTGTGCCCTCAGCAGGGGGACGCTCAGGCAGTCTTAGGACGAGTGAAAACTGAGTGCTGAGACAGGAAAAGCATGAGCAAGAAGAAAAGTGAATGTGTGGGAGTTTATTGAGCACCTAGCGGAGCTCCTTCTAGCACAATCGCCTAATTAGATTTCTATCTAGCAGTACCCTTTCTTGACCCCCTTAAATCTCTTGCATCGTTTGAACGCTTGATGGGGAGACTTTCCCAAAAGTACAACCCATTTGCACTGGAGGTGTGTGAAAAGTGAAGGTTGTGAGAAGGAGGTGGATTTGTGATTCACAGCAAAAATCAACTGACCAGAGGGATAATAAACATCTAAATAAACATTTAAAAATATATGCTGTCAGTGGCTCATCTCAAAAACCAGCAACTTTCCCTTATAAAAAATAATTTGTTTTAAAATACATTCATAGGAGGGGAAACTTCTTTAAAATGTCCTTTCTAAAATCAAACTGTCTCAATGCATTACCCCAAATTTAGCTGATATGTGCATGGCTGTTTTTCATTGCTTCAGGTTACAAAGTGTCAAAAAATATGCTATGATGAGAATTAATTGGGTGGTTGTCAAAGAAACATCAATGTGACGTTTCCCATCAAAACTTTGTACTTAAAAAAAATCCATATTATACATTGCTTTCACCTGGGAGAAAAGTTCTGACTATGCTGGTGCAAATTATGAAAAAAAAAAATCTAACAGATGTTAACACAAAAGAACAACAAAATATATAAACAAACCAAAACATTGAGTGTCTGTTCTGAAAGAGTCATTTAGACTGTCAGATAATGCATATATTAACATGTAATAGAGGATATTTATTTTATTTTATTTTGTGTCTCTAAATCACAAATAAACCACTGTATACACTGATCTTATGGATATCATTTATTTAGGCTGAGTGGCATGATTTCTTTAGTCCAGAAAAATCTTAATTTATATTCTATAGTGGTCTCTCCTGCTTCATGTTACCCCCAAATTCCACATACAGATGATATTGTATTGTTTTAGGCATTACATGGTTTCATTATTTCTAATCATCATGATTTCTTCACAGTGACTAAGTGCCACAAAAGAGACATCTGGTCAATAGACAAAAAACAAAAATCAATTCACACTCCATCTATTTTCATTAACTTTAGTGAAATCGAGCTGTGGAAACTGCTTTTGGTCAAGGAGAGAAGCCCAAACATTCCTCACCAGCCAAACTCTCCAGCTCCTCATGAGGAATCATAAAACATCCCTGGGCCAAAGTGGATAAACAATCTAGCCTCTGGGTTCTAGGGTCTCCTTCTAGTAGAACTTACCTGAAACACCTCTAGGGGAGATGTCCAGGGGGTATCCCATTCAGGTACGGAAACCAATTTAGCTGGTCCCTTTTGATGTGGAAAAGCAGCGAGCATCAGACCCGGCATCTGAAGGTGAGGTCAACAGCTCTCCAAAGAAAACACATTTTTTATCTGTTTGCAACAGGAGTCTTGTTCTTTCTGTCACAATCTATATCTCATAGCCATGGGTGAGGGTTGTAAAAAAAAAAGATGGATCGAGGAATCAGGAGAGCTTCAACTTTAGGATCAAACCTTACTTTACCTCCACAGACTGCAGAACCCTTCTTACTGTAGACAAAGCCATGTGTTCATGATCTGTGCGCCTGCCACTTCATATAGTTATCACTTGTTAACAAATCATTGATTAATTAAACTCCTTTACTTTAGGGAGCAACTCATCTCTAACCATTCGGAGAAATCCACCGTTTTTTTTCTGGTCAAGAATCATGGCCTCAAATTTGGAGGATCGGACTCAGCTACTGGCAGTTTTTCACTCACCTACAAAAAGCTCCAGTGCAAGCCAAAGTTCACAGCTTGAAGACACAAACAAAAACCCACAACAACAACAAAAAGCAGAAATGCCACTCTGAGACTCCGAAAGCAGTCACCACTCAGCTACACCTTCAGACTCTGTTCATAAATACCACAAATGGGATCAGAGACAAACATCAGCCTTGCCAGAGTTTAGCTGGCACCAGCTTGAATTTATGCTGAGGATGTGAATGCCACTGTGACTTTGGAGGGACTGTTATGGTTTACCTTAATGCCCATTTTAGTTCTACAGTAACTCCTAAGTGCAGGTCCTCAATAAATATGTGGACCACACTATTTAACCACCCCCACCCCAGCCCACACTAGATCAGATCTTCAGAAGATCTTATGAGCTTAACTTGTGTCTGTTGAAGTTCTCAAAGGGATTTTAACATCACTCCACTTAATACAGACTCTGCATTCAATAAGGCATAACTTGCTCCCAGCAACAAATTTTACTGTGGCCAATGTGTCATGGCACAGAAACCAAATTATACCTTTTGCATATTTGAGAGATGCCAAAGGCGTTGACAAAATAACATTATTTAATGCCCTGGGAATGAGAACAGCTTGTGCTTTTACAGAGCTGTGTGGGTGTTCATGTTTTTAGTCATTTGTAAACTCCAGGAGGCCCAACAGTTACAAGGGGAGGAACACACAAGAACATAAAAAGAAAGCCTGAACAGCTACCGACTTTGAATGAAGAAGTAATTATCACAACACAAGTACTGTATGCTATGCTTCCTTTGGTATATATTTACTCATAACATTATGACCACTCACTTTAATGTAAACAAAGACCTATTTTTAGATACCAGAATAGCCATGGCCAGGTCCATGTCCAGTCTGTAAAAGGTAAAAACCTGTTTGCGCTGTTATTCGATGTTTAGTACAGCAGGTTTGCAATAGATAATGTGAGCACTTGAATTTTAGGGGGACAAATGCTTGTGGATTGAACTTCCTTACATTATGATATTCTATCAACTTTGTATTTTTAAAGCATGGAGATGAAAGCACTTCATTTTCCTTGTGATGTTGATGATTTGACTGATCTTAAACACCCACCATAGTCAGACTGCAGCAGGGACAGGTGTTGGAATATATAAAATGTAAGTCAGACATGTTTTTTTGAGTAATATAATGTGAAATGTTCTCAACAGAAGATTTTTTTTTTCTTTAAAAGAAGAATGGTACTCTAGTTAGCTGTCAGTTGACAGTATTGTGACTAATTGGTGTCTAGTTTAAATGAAAGAAATACTGGATGCCTGATGCTGTCCAAAAAATGAAAATTCTGATGTACTTTAAAATAAAAGACAAATGTCTTTTAGGTTTGAGGTAAATGTGTGTGTACGCGTGTGTGTGTATGTGTGTAAAGACAAATGTTGGGGTAAACAGTAAATATTATGTTTCACCTAGTCTGTGATCCACTTTAACTTTTAAAAGACAAAAGGAAGCATTTGGTGAGTAGGACAGATGACTCACACAGTCTCCTACACACAAAAACAGTCTGGCAAAATTGTGAATCTGTCTGGGTTATTTTGTCATCTGTCTTGGTTTCTCTTTTTACTCATCCCTCATGTGTGTCTAATATGTGCCATTGTTTGTTTTTCCATCTGCCCTCAATGTATATGAGGTGAGTAAGAATGACTTACATGTGAGTGATGAGAGTGTGTGTTTTTCAGACATGCTTAACATTTCACAATCTCTCCTAAGGGTTGGAGGTTGGTGGTGCTGAGGCTAAACTGAGGTGATCTCTCACGGTGACCCACTCAGCCAGCTGTGAGACAACACGGTGAAGCTGACAGACCTCTGTTACCCAAGGCCATGTTTAGTATTTGGCTTTCCAGCCAGCCATTTTTTCCTATATACATGGCACTATATGATAGCTGTCCCTTTTCATTCAGTCAGATAAATACCACAAGTTAGGTGAGGGATGGGCTGATGGGGAAAATGTGTGCACAGGTCAGAGAAATAGAACTGCAGAGATAGGGATCAGAGTTTGAGTTGTTTAAATGATAATTATGATATCAAGGCAAGAATACTGTTTCTGTGTTTTTTGACCATGGATAAATGCTCATAGTGTTATAGAATAACAATACAGTATGTGTGACCAATTACCAGTTTAATCAGTACTAATCTGTATAAATTTTACCAATTTAATTTTGGCTGTGTTTAAAATTCATTTCCAATGAGGCAATCAGTTTTTGTGTAGGGTCATTTTTATTGAGTTATAGCATATAATGTCTTTACAAATTACTTTTCTACAGAGATAACGTCAATATCTTCAACAAACAGGAATAAATACAATACAGTAGCTTTAGAAACAACATTTCACCTGCAATATTGACTTCCACCTCAGTAATGGATAGTTACTAAATATTGGGTTGCAATTTAAGATTTTAAATAACTCTAGCCAGCCAACAAGTCCAAACTCTGATCTCACCTAATGTGAAGTAACATGGTTAATCACAGCAGTATTGTGCTATATTATAGGCTATGTGATCATCTTGGATTAGAAGAAATTGGACTAAGGAAATAGTTATAAAAACATGAAGACATAACATATACTTTTCCATCTATCTTAATAAAAAATAGACCTAATAGAAATATTTTCAATAAAAAATACACATACCAGTTGATATATGTTTGCCTTGTGTCCAAAGCTTATTTTCAAGTTATGAGAACAACTTATGAGAACAAGACAGCCACATTTCATAACATGTTAAAAAAACATGCAAAAGAATGCATTAGAATAAAAACATGAACATTCATTCCTTTCTAGCATAAGTTTATTTCATTAAGTAAATCATTTTGGTCCGTCTTTACTTTTTAAACTGCATTTATATGGTTCAAGTTTTTTCTTAACTCTTTGAGGTTTCTGTGTAAAAGAACAAAACAAAAAAAAACAAAAAAACAACAACACTTGAACCTGTTAAAGAAAGCTAGCCAGTGGTACACTGGTGTGTAAACACTGTATTCGTACTCACCAGACAGCATGCCACCTGCTCTAGACAGCACCATGTGTGCATGAGACAACAACAGTATCTCTGTATCAACAGTAAGGACAGTATCTCATGTGCATGATACAACATCCAACACACATGATAAAGTATCTGGTGCACAAGAGAAGGTATTTTTTTCACTCGTCACCTTAGAAACTTTGTAAGTACTTGACATTTTGGAGGATTTGTTAAAATTAGAGCTCAATGAAGATTACTGTGAAGTAGAATACCAATCAGGTGATGCAGGTGCTGATAGTGATGTTAATAATGAACGGGACATGGACCATGAGCTGGTCATAGGAGGTGTTTCCCTACAGACTCAGGAGATGTCAGCAATGATGATCGAGAGGGCTAGAATAAACACTGCATACCAGTTATTAGTGAATATTCGCCAAGGAACTCAGGTGGAAGGATGACAATAGACTCATGGAATGAGGGCTCAAAGGGTTAAGAAAAATGTTCATGGATTTGCACGTGTATTATATAAAATATGTATAATGTCTTCTGTTATATCACAGTTTACACACCATTACACAGAAATTTACACAGCATTCAGTTTTGCTGATCTTGACCTGTCTAGCTAATGGTTTGCCTCATCTTGTGTCTCATGGCTCTGACTAGAACTCTGTGTCCAAACAAAATAAACCACTTATTATTTACTTCACACCTAACCCTTCAGTCTCTCTGAGCATTTTCCTTATAAATACAAACAAAAGTAATTGTGTTGCAAGCTCTCAAATATGATCAAACATGACTAAAGTTAAAAGGCTTAGATAAATCAGATTTCCCCCTTAGTTGTTTTAAAAGTAAAAAAAGCACATAATCTGCTACCTTACTAACAAAACTGGGAGATGAAACTACATCAGAGTAACACCCCTAGTTACCCAGGGTTTGATCTGATCTATTAAGAGAGTGACAGCAAAGGTGATGAGAGTACAAAGTGTATGCTAGGGTGCGTGCATAAAATGCTTTATTATACATGTCTATGCAGAGATAGTGTACAATCAGTCTACCTGAGGTGTTTATACATGCCTGGTGATTTACTGATAACTGGGTTGATGGGCTATGTATGGGATAATTACTTTCCTCTTAAACTGAGCAAAGTTCTGCTCAAAAGGTTCATATGAACTATGTCTTTCAAGTTGGTCTTAGCCAATCTCCAATGGCAACATGGAACTAGAAAAACAATGTTCATTTCTCCTGGAACAGGTTTTGAATGTTGAGCCAGGCAATTAAATATCAATTAATTAAAACAATAACTGGTGTTATGTGGGCTATAATCAATTCAAAGAGTCAAACAATGAACAGAGCAACAATAACCCATCCTAACGTCAGACTCTGTGGGCAATATGTAAAGTGCACATTCATTGAGTTCTGAAGGGAAATGCATTAGGCAAAGGAGAGAGCCTGCTCCTGCGTGTTCCAGGTAGAAGAAAAATTGACTTAATTACAGCTATTTCTGAGAGTTGTTGGTGTGTCCAAGCTTCCAAATTGATTAACAACATACAAGGGAACTGGAACAAAATGGAAGCTCATTTTACACAAACAAAATCTGTCGACTGATGCATATTGCCCTGGGCTCTTCTTTTGGCAGCTCATTTTACTGAATAAACAAGTGCATCTTTGGAAGGTCTAGACATAAAAGAGCTTCAACATATCAGACGACAGCTCTTCGCATCAACAGAGTCTTACAATTTTGCTACTTTGTGTATTGAAATAAATTCTAAGAGAGTGCCATCAAAATTTTTATAAGTGGGAAACTCTTACTTGTTCTTAATTGCCATTACCTTCATGCCCTGCAGCAAGACACTATATGGTTTATGAACATGTATAAAAGATTGTGGATTTTAACTTGATACACAGTGAAGCTTTGTCAAATTTGTGCTAAAAATAATATTTTATATCAAATCAGATAATTATCAAATGCATACATGAGTTTTCCAAGATTCTTTGAGTTTTTTTTTTTTCATATTCTAAAAACCTGCAACCTTTTGAATGTCTTTTGTCTTGTGTCTTTGTGTTGACACTGTGGCAGAAATTCAGAAGGAAGACGAGACTTAGAGCTAATGCATGGAAATTCAAACGGACAGAAAAATCATAGTATTTTGATCAAATACAAGACTATTATTATAAGGTTACTGCGTAGTTTTTCATAAAAAAAAAAACAAAGATTGGAAATAATTAGAAGAGGAACATTTTTACATTATCATTAAAAAATAACAACAAATGTGGAGGATAAATTAGTTTTCTTCATTTCACCTTTGAGGCAGAAAATGAACCACGAAAAGCCTCAGGCTCACAGCCAAACTACTTTATTGTAGCAGCCAAATCACAAAAACTCCCCAGAACAACTCATAAAAAGAGAAAATATAGCTAAATTGAGATTTTAAAAATGAAAGTGTTCTTAAAGATAAACATTCATGAATAAAGAACAATCCAGCAGGCAAATTCAGAAAAAAGTAATGATTTGTCTTAGTTTAATCTACAGATTTTTTGGTTCATATTATAGTGCAAAATATTGCACTGCCTTTGTCTCTAAAGAGAACATTAAATGAAAAACCTGACCACATAAAAAAGAAAAAAAACTGCTAAGGTCTCTTTTTGCTAGAAGACTAATCATCTTTGTCTGATTAGGAGCTGAAGGTTAATGTGGGCTCTCACAGATGGGAAAAGGAACTGGGTGTGAGAGAGATCAGACCAGACAGTGTTCTACAGAGGTACAGACTGGCAATATAGCGGAGACACAGGGGGGCTATAAGTGGTTAAGAGTCTAAGGATCAATGGGAGGAGAAGCCTGAGCCTCATTACACATGTAAATGCAGCTTCCAGCATGGAGGCCCCACTTTAAAGTCTTGATGTTTTAATTATCCCTTTGCTCTGCCCATGGTAATTGGGTCTAACTCAGCCCAAGGCCTGTTGGTTATGTAAGGTGAATAAAACACCTTAATTACTTTGTCCATTTTTAATTGTTATCAGTAAAAGGACCTGAACTTATATATGATTACAAATCAGTAGTGCCTTTTTTCTCAATTGTAAATATAGGTTTCCACATTTTGAGTAACAATACCAATATAATTTATTCCTTTGCTTAATTTTAAAATAAGTTTTGCTTGTGGATTTTTTTATTGTTTTCAATTGCAACATAAACACTTTGATAATGAACAACAGGTTATTTTAACACCATCGTGAAGACACCTCCAAAACCATAATCAAATATGTATTTAAAACGGTCTTGTATTAAATTGTGTGTGTATGTACACACGTATATATATATGCAACATTCACCAGTCAACTTTTCTTAAGAGGATATGTACATTTTTAGTGAAACAGGCCTAAAGTCTGTTCCAAGAAGAAACATATTGAATCAAACCAAATCAAACTTTATTTGCATAGCACTTTTCATGATACATGAACATACCTGGCCTGGTTTGACATCTTCACAAATGGAGGCTTCATATGGGGTTGCCAGTTCAGGAGGGTTGTCGTTCACATCTAGAATCCGAATGCTCACTGCTGAGTACGAAGCCATAGAGTGGTTATCTACAAGATACACAAGAGCAATACAAGTGGAAAAATAAATAAAGTAATAACAAATAAGCAAGCACTGTGATAGACATGTCTACTTCTTTTAATTGTATTTTTTCTTCATTGAAAGAACTGGATAGTAGAACAGCATGATTCAAGACATATTTCGTATTTAAAAAGTAAACGTAGGCGTGAAGATTCTGAAATAAATACAACAAAAAATTATTTGAAATTAGTTCAATTTTTCCTTGAATCTTAATCGTTATTCCTAATCCAATGGTTATGGCTGATGCAGTTTTTATTTTGCTCACAAAACAATATGAGTAGCAGAGAGAAAAGCCTGAGGCCCAGAACATGTGAATTTGTGTCTGCATGTTTATGTGTGTGAGAGTTTGTGGAAAAAGGCAGAGAACATTATGTGGGAGTTTATAAAGTGATCCAGTTATTTGAAGTGCTGGTTGGAAAATCTTGGTTAATAAGAGAACACAGCCTAGGAGTAAATTAGCATACACAGTGATCATTGCCCAATTAACACATTTGAGTGGCATCCAGCTAAAAATGTAGCAACATGAAGGTATTTAAAACTACCCATAAGTGGAAATAATTCACATAAATCTTTCCAGTTAGAGTAATTTAACTGAATCAATATATAAAAATAACATGGCCAATAATTGAGCACAATACTTGCTTACAAAGTTACTTTATACAAAAAAAAATTAAAATGGGATTTACTCATTATTATAATTGATGTTTCTGATAAATGTTCAACACTCTTATACTGTATACCTTCCATCCTTATTGATATTCCATGAAGACCTTCATAACACATTTCTAATTCACCCACCAAAATGTAATACTTGGATATCAATATCAGCAATACTGATATTTTTGTTGCAGTAATTATAGTGGATCAAATGCATTAAGAGCTCCTCAAAGGCCAGATTGCCCATCTTTTCTCTGTTGCCGACTGTATTAGAGTGAAAACCAACATTCATTAGGCCTGCACACTTTAAAATCCCAAACATGTAATCCAATTTTAAAAATATGAGAATGTAACACCCCTTCCCACTTAAAACTCTCAATCAGAAGACAAAAAAAGTTTTGAAACCAAGTGGCAATGTTCTGAATCTGTCTTCAGATAGAAAGATTATTATTGGCGTGCTTGCATCTGTGCAACAAAGACCTGCTGTTTATATTCCTACAGCAGGAGTGTCTCTTAGGCATTGCATTATGCTGACATTACTTCAAGGAAGACAGATAGTGGATGTGAACAAGGTTGCGTCTTTGAATTCATGTGCGTGCCTGTATGAGTGTGTGTAGGTGGGTGTCAGGGGTGTTATAAAGCTTGTGACCAAATGGTTTTTCTACTTTGCTCTAGGAAATTGTTTGGTTTAAAGTGCCACTTTTGTCAGTAGTGCAAAATGAAAATACAAATGTACTCAGCTATGTCTGTGTCTGGTCTCTTCACTGAGCCGGAGGCCCAGGAAGGAAGTCAAATTGGCCTGCAAGTATTAGTAATCACTCATTCATTTACTTTACAAAACTGCTTTAAGGCTTGAGGGAGGCTGGGGTCCACCCCGTCTGTCGTTGAGCAAAGAGCAGCCTGCAGTCCATCCTGGGGCTAAAAATCCCTTGTTTTGTTTTGTTATTTTATTTTCTATTTAAACTTTGGTAAATATAAAAATAAATGATGCATAAAAACAATATTCATGTCCTTTTCTATGTACAAACTGTTGCTTTCAAAGACAAAATGTGAAGTGCAGTAATTAAAAAAATCAAAAGTAACATAACTCAACATCTAACTAAATTATTTTATTTAGATTGTTCCATATAAATGTTGCTTGATAATGTTATTACTTTTCTTATTTTGTTAACTAACTGAGCTAATACTTCTTGACCTTGCACAGTGGCAGTGGAAATTCATATGAGACTCCTCTTATTCTGATTTGCTCCTACATTTCCTGAAGCTTTCAAAAGCCAGTAAACAAAACATTCAACAAACCACATTGCATACATTCTAGATCCCCAAAACAATAAAAAAATAGCCTCCATTGTCACAAACACTAATTCACTTCACAATTACATTTAATGAATGAAACTGTGCTGCTAAATAATATACATTATTGAATATAATGAGTCTTATTTGAAATATTAATGTTGATTCAGCATTTATTCATGCTCTTATGGCACAGATGGTGGAAGCCTAATCACTCTTTACAATAAGACCAGAAAGCAGATGTATCATTCTGAATATTCCAACATTAAGTGGAGTCGACAAAAATGTCAAATACAGAGCTGCATAAATATACTACGCACAACAGACACTGTGTCAGTCATTGCACTCTCACCCAACTTGATATTGTCAAAACTTTATCACCCTGAAATGACTTTAAAAAGCATCTTTACACTCAGATTTTCTTCAAGGTGAAACAGCATCTGTTATAAAAATAGCTGGAGCGTCACTTTGTTTGCAAAAGCACCTTTCCGCACAGTTTGTTTCGAGATGAGATTAAGTCCAGTTTACAAGTGCTTTCAAATTCTTATAAAAAACGTTAGTAGGCAGACCTTAGTATTTCAATTTGACTTATATTACATATATATAAGAAAAAAAACTGCTTCCTTTAACTTTGGCAATAACTAATAGACCTTCATACTGAAAGCCAAGTGTTTTTGTGGGGTAGTAAGAGACAATGACTTATTTTAATTATGATGAGTCAAGGCCAGTGACTGTATGTAATAAGTAGCAATTTTAAGTCTTTATTTTATTTTTTTAATCAGTGAAATGAAGCCAGAACTGGAGAGATGTGAGAAATGGTTAGAAAGTCCAGTCAGAATGGCATTATAGTTGTCAAGCCTGAAAGTAACACCAGCAAGATCCAGTTTTATTTCTGCAGACTTTAATGCCAAAAAAGTCCAATAGGTACCAAAGTCTGACTGGCAGTGACTGTATTAAGCAAATGTATATATATTTGACCGTTGCAGCTATATTGATGGAATGAACCCTGGACCTGTGAGTGAATATACCACTGAACAATATAAAGAAAAATAAGAACAAATTTAATTTCTGTTCTGCAATTGTTCATTATTGTGACTTTGCACAATTGTTGGATGTGCTTTTCTTAAAATGCAGCATATACTGCATCCATTCAAATGAAACAAATTAAACTCTGTTGTGCATAACCTGTTCAGCATGGCCTGTTTTGCACTTTATTACCAAAACTCATCTAATTTTGACTTCCTGTTTAATTTAACCCACTCACATGCACTGCTTTCAAAGTTTTTCTTTTTTGTTTTGTTTTTTGGATCAATTTTTCCCTTTATATTTTCCCACCCTGAACCTTTATCTCTCTTCACCATGTTCCAACAAGAGTGTGATTCATTTGGACTTACAGAGAATAGCGTTCAAATAGTATAAAAGTCAAACAGTCTGCAAAGTTTGCCAGACAGCAAATGTAGAAAATTATGCTGTAGAAAATTTCTTTTCCCTGCAACAGAGCAAGAGATAAAGACTTTCAGTTTTTTTTTTTTTTTTTCCGTATGTTTATGCCCTCAGGGTGATGCTCTTTTTTTTTACCTAACTGTCTGGGAGAAAAGGCTGTTTTGCAAGGTGGTATCATACTTGCTATCAGTTCTCGAAAATTATATGTCACTCTAACTTAACCTGATGCATTTATATGGGTAAGACTGCCAGGAAGTATGAGTACCTGGCTAGTGACAGTGTATTAAATGCTCCTCCTGTACTCAGGAGGCTCTGTGCTCTGTGGATGGAAGACAAGTATTACACAGACGGGAGGATGTTTTATCTCTCATAGTAACAGAGTCTGCAGAGGTAGGTACAGACTTTAATGGGGTGATTTTGAAGACATGCTGGGCGTTCATGTTAGTATATTTTTAGAATTGGTAGAATATTAGAATACTTCTTGCACTTGAACAAAAAAGAAATCCTCTCTAAGCTTGCATGCACAAATGAAATATGTGACATTTAGTGTTTCATTTGTTGTTGTAAGGGTTGATCTTGGAACCCAGACAATGAGAACTGTCAGGGAGCTGCTGTCACTTGTCCGGTACGCATACACATGCAACACAAAAGTTCAAAGGTTGGTAATGGACTGAGATAATTAGGGGTTATGCCACAAAATAAGAGTTTAACAATGTCCTCAGATGAGTTGACCTTGAAGGTCTTTAGCTTTAATGAGGAGAACAACCAAAAGGAAAAAAAAAAAGTAGTCTTTTAATAAAAAGCTCTAACTAGCAAGACACTTCACAAGCACAAACATCAAAACCCATAACCTATTTCCACCTCTCATGTGACCTTATTTTTTCCTTTCTGTCCATCCTTTTTTTCCGTTCTGACTGTGTCTGTAACTGTGAGCTAACAGGCAACAGAGAAACATTCTGGAAGGGAAATTCAATGGCACTGACCACTGACTTTGTCTAAGCAGATGTTTCCATGATGGCAATGTGAGACGCTTTATCTTTCAAGTGCAGGCATGTGTTTATGTCTGATTCTGAAAGGTGTGGGCCACTTTAAATGTTCAATTAACATTAAAATGTGTCTGTGACATAATGCTGAGCACAAAGAGATTGAGCACAAAAGAAACTAAATTACTCCGGGAGGACTTAGACAGCCTGATTCTGTTTTAACGTTTGTGTTGGGTGAGACTGCTTACTCCTTGGTTTGAGCTGTGTTGATTATTAGAGTAATCAAAGCCTGGGGAAATAAGAGGGAAGAAGAAAATATAAAGAAATTTAAATTTTTGTCTTGTTTATGGCATTGTTTCCTTTGTTTCTCTGTGTGTGATGGCAGATCCCACTTAGTCGCAGAATCCAATCTTCTCTGCTTTCACTGCAATCCCAAAATCATTTCATCTGTATAAGATTGAAAAAGTGAGATATACCAGGCCTCCTTTATTTCAAAGTTTACGTCTAATGGCATAGTAATAACTTCTCTGCCTCCCCAAGTTATTACGTTCTTTATTTTCTTTGCTATAACAAAAAAAAAAAGAACAGTCAGAGAGAGAACAAAATAAGTTCTTTATCCATTTTGTGTTTTGTTTCTAAGCTCAAAGACTAAAATAACGGCTAGTTTTACCACATCCTGTCAAGAAATCCATGGATTATTACCACTGAGATGTAGATGAGTAATAAAACATTTTGTTTTTAAAGACAATTAACAGTCAATTTGTTTTTTGTTATTTAAATACCTAAGACCGCTATTAAAACGCAAAAAACCTATAATAAAGGAAAATAAAAATAGAATAATTTTCACAAATGAGTCAAGTTAGCAAGAATTAACATCACAAGTTACAACCATTTTGCATAATAAAGCTCCTAAAACATAATTATTTGGGGTTGATATTTACCAATCATTCAATAGCACTTGCTGTGCAATTGCTTGCAATCTTGCATCTTGCAATTAAATTCTGTTCTTCTCATGTACATAATGTATTACTCTCTTAACTGTGTTCCTATACTAGCTTTGTTCAAGACTTACTTTATTGAAAACTAAGTGTCAAAGCAGGCTCTTACACCAACACAATTTTTCCTCAGATATGTTATTATGGAAGTATGAACACATTTTTTAAAATGTTTTTATGATCTTCATCTTTCACAAAGTTTAGGATAAATGATAAATAAACAATACACAACATGTTTTCAGTGGCATTTCAGGTTAGGGTTAAATTTTTTCCCATTTAATAGTAGAAAAGTAAGTACCTGCTTCTACAGCCTTCACAGTAATATTGTGCCAGCCAGCTGTCTCTCTGTCCAAAACTTTCCCCAGCGTCATGGCACCTGAGTCAGGATCAATATGGAAGATAAGGTCCTGGTCTGTCGTTCGATCAATGGAGAACCTGGAAGTATAAATAACAAATAAACAAATAAATACAATAAAAAATATAGAAAAGGTGGATTTTATATGATGATTTATTATTTGATTTTATTATTGTAAATTAACAATTTCATTTATTCACTTTATTTTATTTATTTTTTCCATAAAAAACTGAGAAATAAAATTGAACAAGTTCCTTGTGGAAAAGCAACTTTGTTCAGACTTTTTCATGCGGGCATTTTGAGCTTGGAATTTACAACAATCTGAATGATTCAATTGTTATGTGGCTATTGATCCAAATATTAATGATGGACACAACGATCAGCAACTCTAATGTAGAAGAAATCATTTAATCCCACTTGGAGCAGACACATGTTTCATCTAACAGATATAGACTCTGAAAAGCTGAAAAGCATTTTAAATAGCCTCTAATAATCAATGCAGTGTTCTAAATAAGGAACAAATATGCATTTTGATAAGTATGTCTTTGTTTATGGATAAAATACAATGCAGACATAATAATGCTATTTTTTTCTTTGCACATGGCAATGTGTTGACATTTCTAGAAAAAATAGCATTAAAGTTTTATTATGCTCTCTAGAAAAACCATAAATGGATTTTTTTTTTCTGTGGTGTTGGGGGTGTTCTCAAAAGATTGGTGAGTCAACAAAAAATTGCTGAAAGGTTTCTTTGTTCTTAGTTGTAACCCCCACACCATAAACACACATACTCCACACATGCAGCTGTTTTCTCAAGCCTGCATAAACCATAATAAAGAACTATGGGCTCCATCAGCTCTTATGGCTTCTGACAAAGATGCCAGCCAGCATTCTTTTGGTCTCTTGAGAAAGGCGGTTAGGTGTTGTAGAAATAAAACAAAGTCTCATGGTAAACCAATGTGGAATAAAACACTAAGCATAAAATTTATATATCAATGAGAGTGAAATTTACTTTCCTTCTGTTTTATTTGTTGCACCGCATATTCATAAAAGAAACAAACTGTGGGACAAGAGGAAGAAAATGTTTACTTGTGAGGTGAAGCCTTTAATTTGGGGATTAAAAAAACATCTAAACAACACCAACATTGCTCATCAGATTAAAGTGGCATGATAAAATACGACTACTACTACTACTACTACTACTATTACAACAACTACTAGCAGCTGTGACTGTAGTGATGGCTGTGGCTCAGGAGGAAGAACGATTGCCTTCCAGTCAGAAGGTTGGTGCTTTGAGGGGTCAGTAAGAAAAGAAAAGTGTTTCACAAATTCAGGCCATTGATAGCTAATGATACTGATAATAAGAACTTTTCCTCTGAAAAGGATCAGGTACTTGACTGAATGAGGGAAAAACCAGCCGAATTTCAAAGAGAAAAAAGTCACTTTACATTTAATTGAATAAGTGACAGAATGTCATTGTCAGTTCTTTCTGGAGAGGTTGTTTCTGTAATCTAAACATACAGATTCAATAGTGAGTAACATATGCAACTGTGAGCAAATAAAAAAAAAACAGTTTAAATGCCCTACACAGCTTCAGATTAGTGTCGATTTTTTTGCAGTAAAAATAAGGTATATATTGGAAAAATGTGTTTTGGTTGTGAAATCCACACTGCAGGACTTTACTGCAAAATACTAGTGATCTGAATAAATCTTTTTTTTTTTTTAAGTGTCTTCTTGCAAATCTCCCTTGTGTTTTCACACTTTCACCTGTTTTCATTCGCTCAAACACTTTCACTTACCAGACCTACCCATGCAAGCTTTTGCATGTATCACCTTCATGCCTTCATCTGCAGGTTGTCAAGGCAGTGGTGCCATTATATTGTGCTGTATTAGATAATGGAACATTGGGTTTCATGTATTTTTAATTAAGGTAAATTTCACACAACCTGAACGTGTTGGGTGTTTCCTTTGTCTGTAGAAGAGTCTTAGTTCTGCCCACATTCCCCTCCTCCTATTACAATGACTCCTCTGAAGACATATAAACTAAAGACCTTGATCAAGAATATCGTTTTATTACAAATATGGATATGAGATTAAATCAGAGGTCATTTTGCAAAAGGCACAATGTTACTCAAACTTTTACTAGCTTCAACATTAACTGGTAAAAAAAACAACATGTTTTTCTCTAAAGGCTTCTGACTGCATGTGTATCTGCAATAAATTCAGCTAGTAAGTCAGAGTTTTGTTCAAAAAGACATTTTCTATCATTTTAAAACCATTATAAACAATTTCCGGAGGTATTATTGAAACGCCTGTGACAGGTTTTTGATCAAAATATCATTTGTCTCAAGTATTGTAGCAGCCCCTGTTTTAAAAGAAAATCATTCTAAAACTGCACTCCGTATAGGGGACATGGTTTCAAGGAGGTCCTTCTAGTAGTTAATCACTCCAACCCTTCATCTACGCCCCTCTGTGCTCATATCAGAACAATTGGTATGACTTTTTTCTACCATAGTGAGTGCTGATCTTGAAACCTGAGAGTAAGAGGTTCTGCTGAACAGGACCGAGCTAAACAGAACATCAGTGTCCCCCATCAGTTTGAACCAATTTTTTGCTGAATGGATAAGCTCACCTTCTGTCAACAATTACCCCTAAATGTGAACCATGAAGTGAGTGGCAGATGCTCCTTCATATTGCAGTTGGGTGTGTAAAATTATATCATTTCAGTTACTTCTGCAGACCAAGTATTCTCAGTATAAACACTGCAAGCAGATGTGCTTCAGCCCTGTCAACACATTTTTTTACTCAGCTAAATTTATTGTCATGCTGTTGTTGCAATTTAAGAGTGCCTCAATGTTAAAGTTTGTGGCCACAAAAAAGTCTATTTTAAATGACAGGGCCACACAGAGAGCTGAACATGGTGTATAAGGTGGAAAATTAGACTGACCAGAGGGCTGGGTTATGCAATGACAGGTTCATCATTCACCTTATCTACACAGCTTTAAGCTGTCAGAATTACAGAATTCAAGTGACAAGTTTATACTCATCAGTTTAATTTATTTAGCTAGACACATGGACAATAAGTTGTTAATTATTTATATAACATCTAAAAATTAAGTCACTCCAGTGTGCCTCTGTGTCATGCTATTTGGTACAGCTAACAACAGAACATGTTCCATAAAAAAAATATAGGCAGAGCAAACCTCATAGTGTTGGTGTGAAGCAGTGGGTGGAGAGTAATATAAGGATGTGGAATAAATCTTCTTTGATCCTGGAAAGTGATGTACATTTCCAATGCAAATCTGAACAGTTCAATGAATGACATACTTTTAAATCTAGGCAGTTGCACAGTTCAAAGATTTTTTTGTAAGTCTTTTTCAATTTTTTTTTTTAGGGGGGGGGGGGGGGGGGGGGGGGGTAGTTGGCAATATTACCAAACCCTCAATCTTATATTCCAAAACTGTCAGTAACATACAGTATATGAAATGCAGTTTTAGAAAACAGTCCATGACAACTTTTTTGCACACTATCTTGAAGATCTCCAGTTTTCATCTTAAAACGTGAAAAAATATTTATTAAAAATAAAATAAAAACATATTAATTATGCTGCTGGAAGTCTCCATGTGTGTTCCATACCTCACAGGTTTGTTCATCACATCCGGATCCCTGGCTGAGACAATTCCAACCAGTGACCCAACTTTGGCATCTTCCTGGACTTCCATTATGGTGCCATCTGCAGGTTGAAAGATGGGTGGCTCGTCTATGTCTGACACACTCACGAGGACAATGGTCTGGTCACGAAAGGAACCCAGGTCCACAAAGCGGGGATCAACATGCTTATTTACTGCTTCTACAACAACATTGTGTGTCTGCTTGCTCTCGAAGTCTAGAGGCTGGAAAATAAACAAATAATTTCCTTAGAAAACTTCAAATAAAACACATTCATTTGGACCATAGTTTCTTTACTTTTTATTGAAGATTTTAATTTATTATTTATGGATGCCATTCCAAAGATGTCCCACTGACACTAGAATTATTAAAAAAAAAAAAACTCTCCTCAAAATTACACCTCTCCCAAATGTTTTTAACCATGATGTTAACCTTCCCAACAAATGTCACAAGAAACCTGGGTGTTATGATTGATGGCCAGTTAAACTTTCCCCACCCTCTTGCAGTTATGTCTTAGTAAAGTCACATTGCACTTCAGTTAAGAAAGGTATGATAACATCTAAATCAGTAAGCCACACAAGTCTTGGCCATCATCATATCCTACTTCAACAACTAGAATGCTCTTCAAACAGAGTCACCTGAAAATACACTGAAACCTCCCTGCAGACAATCCAGCACACAACAGCAATCCAGTATTTAACCCCCCCCTACATGTAGTGTAACCTAACTACCCATTTACACTACTGACTATTACTAATGCCTCTTGGAAATGTATTTATATCATTGTTATATTCCTTGAAAAATGACTACAGGGTGCACATTCATAGTGGGTCATGCTCCTTTTAAAGCAATGATTGTTTCTCAGTAACCTTGCTGTCAAGCTATTCACATGCACAATGAGGTCCCAAACCACTTATAGTTACAAGCTTATGGAACAATATATCAGAGGAGCAGTGTGCCTCTTTGTAGCTAAAAATCTGTGTGACATTACTGATCCCTCATTTCCTAACACCCTTACCATCTTAAAATACCTAATAAGTGCTTACTTTGGACAATTGCATCTTTTTGACCAATCCCGCTTTTTTATTTTTCATAAATTGGAACATACAGCGCTTATTGCATATGACAGGGTCCTGTACTACTCTGAAGCTCTAATGTTCCTCGCAAAGTTGCTTTGAATAAAAGTGTTTGTTAAATATAAAAACACATCTTAGATGATCCAAATTCAAGAGGGCAACTCTGAGTGCTTGTATATATGCACACAGGATGCACTAAGAATACTAAAGCTGATGGTTTAGACAGCATTAAGAAGTCCATGGCTTCTTTCCTTAAATGGAGAGTATAAATATGTTCATAACTATATTAAAAGACCATCATATCCATAAATATTTATTCAGATGATTCAAAAATATCTTTACAGGTACCCAGAGGTCTAGTTTAGATCTAATTAGTTTAGATCAGCCTAAATTCAGTAGTCTAGTTATATGCAGTCAGACTAAAATTAAAATTCAGTTACCCAAGTCCAAATTGATACAACTAAATTCTATTATTCCCAATTATTTGCTGTCTAAATCAGTCCAAGCACAATTAAACTCAATTCAATGTACACATTCATTGTATCTATAATTTTAGGTCGATAAAAAGAATAAACAAACAACATATATCAAGAAAAAATGGTCCCATCTATTGCCTCGTCCTGAGCATACACAGCTCACCATCAAACAGTGAAGTCTTATGGGGTACTTATTGTAGCTTTATTCAAGATAAAACTGATGGTCAGTTGCCCTTGTAAATTGGTGCAGTCCATAGACCTAATCTTTGTTTGGGTCACTGTTGTTGAAATGGGATCATTTTCTTCACAGTAACTCAAGATACATTTATGGATGTGTGTGAATACCAAGTGATGCACCTACACCTGCTTTTTTGTGTTGGCATCAGCAAACAACACCTAAATGCCAAATATGAACTGGGCCCATGTCTGTCTGTGAGGTTCTATTAGGGTACTACTGCACCAGCTGTACTGCTTAGCCATTTTTAAATTGGTTAAAGTGATTAATATTCCTACATAAATGATGGTGCCAAGCCCAATATGAAAGAGGATGTGTCACTAATGAGAACCACTTCCAATATCCTTTTACTTGCAGTGAAAAAGCAGGTATTGCTGTTATCATTATTTTCTTATTATTCGGTCATAGAAAAAAAACAGTTAATAAACATCAAATATTATTAAATTGTCTTTTGTTTTTTCATGTATGTTTCAGTGTTTACTCAAAGGACCTGGGGTATTTATGCCAATTACTGGTCAGTTGAAATACAATTACTTTTATTTTTTTGCTTATAGCTAACCTTAAAGTGCATGACTAAATATTCTGTCTGAAATTATTATTTGATACAATGTAAAATTTATTAAACAGAAAAGAATGACATCTGATCTTTAAAGAAGCGAAGCAATGCCAAACCAGATCGCTTCACAGTTAGTTTGGTGTTTTTTTCATGGAAAACTGTCTTTGATCAAAACTCTGCATGCCTACTGTTACCATGGCACATCTCTCTTTGATTTGTCTTTTTAAAAATATATTAATTCCAAAACACTTTGTCTTTTTTCATTTTTTCTTTTGGCAAACCGTTTGTCAAGATCAGTTTTAGCAGTCTATGTTAAAACCGAACATTAGTTAAGAGAAAAACAGGACCAGTGCTGTAACACGACTTTAATATGAAATGTACCTTATTGATGGAGACAATCGCCTCCTGTGTCTCAGAATCTGTCGTGACCTTGAAGAGCTCTCCTCCCTCTTTGATCAGATAGCTCATATCTGTGTTCTCTCCCATGTCTGCATCTGTAGCGATGACGCGTCCAACCGGTGTCCCCACAGCTGCACCCTCTGACACCGAAAACTGGTACATCTCTAGTAAATTGAGAAGGTAGCCAGAGGGAAAAGTATAGAAAGTTCAAACAGCTGTATAGAGGGAGTTACATAAAACATCAATAGAGAAAGGGAGAGGAGAATTAGGAAATATACACACAAGAAGGGTGAGAAGTAAGGATTTCGAGAACAAACAAAAGCGACAGAAAAGTAAAAAAAACAACATAAAATAGGCTTCAATGAGCAAATGGTTACATCTATATGGAAATTGTATTGTAAATATTTGACATATTTATGTCTTAAATGACTGTGATTACAATTTACATTTGACACACATTATATACAATTTAAGTAACTGCCAACATAGACCGTTACATAGTTGTCATTTGGTTTGCATCATGCAATTGTTATGCTGTTTATATGATATTAAACTTGATGTTATGCTCTAAATGACTGCACAGTCAAACAAAAACATATGAGATCTGCTCAATATCTTTAGAAGCAAGATTCATTGCAAGAAAATT
Organism: Pachypanchax playfairii; assembly: GCA_006937955.1. Lineage (NCBI taxonomy): Eukaryota > Metazoa > Chordata > Actinopteri > Cyprinodontiformes > Aplocheilidae > Pachypanchax > Pachypanchax playfairii. Next base: position 5,313,624 of record SSNP01000003.1, on the reverse strand, counting down.
ACACACTGTTGTTACAAGGAAGGAAAATATGTTAAAACATCAGATTTCATACATTTACCATATGTCATCCTCACATGCAGCTGATTTATGGAACTATATTTCAGATTCTGTTTCCCATATCCTGCAGTGGTGGTACTATAATTCTGCAGAGCTTATCACTCTGACTGGGCATATATGATTTACTGAGATGAAAAAAGGGATTCATACACAAATATGAAAAGGTGTGTGAAGACATATCACTCTCTGTCAGCTAAACTGCCTGAAACCCTAGCTTAAGCAAATGCACTGCTATTAAAGGATTATTGTGCCATTTTCTTCCAAAGTAAAAGAGAACAACATAAAAAGGAAAATCACAACGTTATTACCATCACACATTTCTTCTTTTGAATTTGTAAGAATAGCATGTTACAGAACTGTAACTTTACAAAAACACCAAACCCCTCAGTGCACAAATTATACTTGATCAGTGTATAAAATCAGCTACTGTTTACTTTTTAAACAGCAGATTTTATTAAAGGCACCTGTGTGGTTTGGCAATTAAGACTATGCTTTTAGATAATGATTTAAACAGCCATGTGAGAGTCATAAAGCCAGGAAATAAAAAAATAAATAAATACTGTGATAAATGTAATAAACAATCAACTGTATTGACTGAACCAGTTATGACCTTTCCTTAAAAAAAACAAAACAAAACATGATCAAATGCGCAGTGAAACAAATCAGTTCTCCTCATTTGATAGACCACTTTGTTATGGGCTGCTGGTATGAATGGTTCATAAATTTAATTTAGGTGATTTTCTCAGGCTGTATGCAGGCCAGTCATGCAGCTATAGTTCAGTGTCAGTGGCCTGCAGGTTTGCAAGACACATTATGTGCCTTTTATTATGCTCTTTTTTTTCTTTGTCCAGTGGACTAACTGTCTGTCATTTTCAACTGCTTTCTCCTTCTCCTCCTACACTGCCATCTCCTTTAAGTCTAAGGTAAGAGAATGTGCAGGATATACTCACTCTGTGGGAAGCGTGGTGGGTTGTCATTAACGTCTGTGATCACTATAGTCACCGTAGTGGAGCCAGAGAGACCACCCATTTGTCCTGCCATGTCTGTTGCCTTGACAACCAACTCATAACGATCCTGTGTCTCACGGTCCAAATCTGCCACCGCTGTCATGATTATTCCTAATGAGTGATAGAAGAGATTGAGAAAAGAGGCAGAAAAGAGGGAGAGTAGTTAGTAAATGAGGCCAATGGAAAGGTTATAGGAGTTGTTAGCACTTCTGGAATAACAGGTAATATTTTCATTTTCACTTCAGATATCAGCCTCTGCTAAGTGGTACGTTATGAATCCATAAGTGCAGTACATTTCAGTTTTTCCTCTTGATGGGAGAGACCATGTCATTTTTTGCACCTTTGCACATACACCATTTTATGGCTCAGTTGTATTAAAATGAATAATATATAGGGGAAGAATGAAAGCATGCCACAGCCTCACTGAACAGCATTACAATGCTTTCATGGTGGTAAGAGAGCACTCATGCCTATAAAGTTGACATCTAGAAAACATGTGAGGGACATGGAGTAAGTGATATAATATGCGGAGAGATAGGGAATCAAAACCAATCCAGTGGCTTATTTCCCACGAAGTGCACATTTTGCTTTATTTTAGTAGTAATATAAGACTATTGGACATGTATCTTGCTGATTTCACTGATCTTTGACTTTAGGTCATATTTCTATAACTATACAAAATGAAGAGAGAACTACTCTACTATTTCAAACCTTAAGGCTAATACAAAGCAAGGCCAAAAAAGGCAGTTAAAAGACTGTTTTAGTTTGTATTGCACATCTGTCACAATGGTGTTCTATCTACCCTGTGTGAGTCACAATCACTTAGACCTATATTGTATACTAGTCAGACATTTTGGACATAATGGGCATAATAGGCTGATTGGCGTTTCACAACTTACTGTATTTGATTACTAATTACACCTGATTGGCATGTTTTCAAAATGTTAACTTTGCATCTGGAATTGATGCTTCTGTAAAGTGTCTTGAAATGTCTTTTGTTAGGAACTGAAACTTAAATAACTAAAATAAACTGTAAATAAAATAACTATACATAAAATGAATTAAATTGAATAGAAATAGAATAGTTAGTTTTTATTTGGTTGTATCATCCTGCTATGAACTGTATGTCTGTGCATAATGCCCATCCTAGTAACACCACAAGGTGTACCATGAAAATATAACAATGCTTTATAAATGCTGTGTTAAACTAAAAAGTACTCTGAGCCCTCTAAACTCCCTTTGTGGTCATTATTTATTGCCTCTTGAAATAAACAACATTAGTATACTCCTTTGCCCATTGCCCCCATATAGCTTTGTGAACATGAGGCTAATGTTCCACATTTGGCTGTAATTGGATAAAAACCATACAGACAAAAATATTTTTTTTCAAAAACTTGGACAAATTATAGTTTGAGGAACAATGATTTGCAAAACTGCAAAATAGTAGATATGTATAATACCAAAATGTAAAACGGAATAAAGAACATATCTTTAATAGTATTAAAATAATTAGCAGGACACTTCTAAATATCTTTGATTTTGAGACATAACTTCTGAAGACTATTCCTGTAAGACCAGGTAGACATATTGTTACTGAGTTTGTTGTCAGAGTGAGTGAGCGGGATATTATTGAGTTTGCTTTCACAGCTTTGCTGTCTCTTCTATATGTTGACCCTTTCGACTTGCACCTATTATCTTGTCTATTAATATCCACCCACCTCCTCTTCCTCTCCTCAAGGCTTGTCTGCCTAAAAGGCAGAGAGAGAGGGTGGGTGGAATGAGGGATGTGAGTAGGAGCTGGAATGAACCATCCAGTCTCCCAGCTTATCCCACCAAGGTAGAGTCATTTATCATCCAAGTACTCTGACCAAATCAAAGTGGTGGACACCAAAAAAGAAATCATTAAAACTTTAGTGCTTTTCCCTGGGGACAGCATTCAAACACCAATGCAAGGGTACTCCTGAAAGATGAGAGTTCAGGTCTTACTGTTTCTATAAGCTCTGTGTCTGTAGGGAAATAGTAGATTGTCTAAGTGGGAGAAAAGTTTTGTTGGCTAAGAATGAATGTGGTTGAATCTAATACAAGTGTTGAAATACTTTTCATTGCGTACTTAGACACATGTGCTGCTATTAGAACTTCATCTAAAACATGCATTATGCCCCATATTCAAAAGTTGAGACAATTTATCAAAATTTCATTATAATTTAGTAGCATTCTTTGATCAAAATTTCAAAAGTTCACAGCATCAATATTATCTTATGAATACTTTAGGTTCAAGTATTATCTTTGCAGATGCTTTTAGATGACATAGTGAGACTTGTGAATGCACTCTTTCACTCTCTTTCAAAGTTGAGCTCACAGCAGACATGCTCAAAAACTGTCACACAGTTAAGTTTTATTGTCAAATGCTTACATTTATCTACCATCCAGCCCTGGCCACAAGTTTGTGAATCATGTATTTAGTATCTGATTAAAAATCTTCACTCCAGAGAAAAGCATGCATAGCATGCAGAAAAGTTGCAATTAATCTGCAAGTTTGACTAGTTATTTTATTACTCGAACCATTCGATTTATATCAACAGATTACACTTTGGGTGCACTTTTGAGAATGTTCTATAAAATTTTTGGGCTATACCTAAGCAGTGTTGCTTAGGAAGAATACTTTATAACCAAAATAAATGCTTCTTTTTTACTTCAGCTGATGGAGCATTTAGTGACAAATGTTTTCTTACCTGTGTGTCGATCAACAGTGAAAAACCTTTCTCCATCCAGTACACCATACACCACTCTTGCACTGCTGCCGTATGTAGGGTCATCAGCATCCGATGCAGTAACCTTCATAACCGACGTTCCTGTTAAAGAAAAAAAGACAGCACAATGTAAAAAAAAAAAAAAGTCTCCTGAGTCAGTAGTCCACTGGGGACTAGTCCCGGAATCCTAAAACACAAATTTGTGTTTAAGCAAAAACGGTGCTGTGTCTGTCTTTGTGAGGACAAACGGGAGCTTAGACCTTGAAGACTTAAAAAATAAAAAAGTAGGACATACTAACCTAACATCGTTGTTGTTTCATAAGTACTAATATCCAGTTGTGATCTGGGTCAGTAATGGGAACTATTTAAGGTTAGACAAACAGTTATGGTAAGAAAGTAGGGGCTATGTCACATTAGGGAGATTATTTCCAATGAATATGGTATAAGGCTGCAATCATACGTATGTTTGCATATATCCATACTCACCTTTCACAATGCTTAGAAGTAAGAAGTTCATAGATTTTGTTTCTGTGACAGCAGTACCATATTTAACTTCTTTGCACACAATTTTCCAAACAAATATTCTGAGGTCTCAAATTACTTCTTTACCCCCACACCCCCTTTGGCACATATAATCTCATAGATGACAGAAAACATAAAGTTACACAGCTGGTATTACATCTTCAAAGACTGTTACAAGCAACAGAAAACCACATCAAACAACATGTGATTACCACTTAGACAAAAAAATAAATAAATTGACATCTCATGAAATCATGAAAAAAGGGTTTATGCAGCAGCAGTGTTTAAATAAATCATTATTTCACACTAAGTGCGATATATTTGTCAACAGTGTGGGATACACAAGCCTCTGGCAGCAAATACGCAGGCACATCATCCTATTTAGTCACACGTTTTAGTTAAATCTCAGCCCAAAGCATTTAAAACTTTATGATTCTTAATTAGAAGGTTAAGAAATAACCACATGTTTTTCTCCCATTGGAGCATATCTCTATAAATATATTCACTTACAGGGGAAGAAAGGTAGAAAGAAAGAAAATGGAAAGATGTTCCCAGGTGCCACAGGTCCTGAAGGACAAGAAGTCAGTCTCTGTCTCTATTCTTCAGGCCAGTGCTAAGGGTAATTACTGACAGCTGGTGTTGTCCACTAAAGGTCACCACTGTAGCCCTTCTCAGAGTCCTGTCATGCTACTGTCCAGCTACATAATGACTGTATGCTAATGATGCTAATTAGCAGGAAGTGTCACAGTGCTGTTTGTTTCCTGTCATTGAATGGAGTTCCAAAAGGGGAAAGAGGGAGGGAGAGGCCAATTACCATTATTGTCAGCAAGCAAGCAAAATCAGATGTCTCAGATTACTATTATGTCGCTGTCACCTGTAGCAATCTATTGTTATTCCTGTGTAGCTTGGAACTGGCCTTTTTGTTAATGCTTTCTACCAAGGAATGTGTGATATGTGCTGTACCAAGGATATTCAATTCTAGTACTGTCAACCACTATAAATGTTTAACTTCAATTTAAATCTACAAAGCAGCTCATATTAAAGTTTGAATATTACAGAAAATGGGTTAAAAGAAGCTTTTAACTCAAATTAAATATGACAAATTTTAAAAATGCAAAAGTATCAGTTTAAACAAACAAAAAACTATGCTTCATTCCAATTAAGACATGAACAAGATATCATTATAAAATGAAAACACGGAACTGTAAATAGGGTGGGCATTTGCATTCCTGGTAAGAAGTACAGGGGGGGTGGATAATTCTGCTTACCTGGTTAGCTCAACTACCGTGGGTCCAACAAAGCCTATTTCATCCATGGGATTACTCTTTTATCTTAATTTTCCCCACTAAACAATCAGTTTGATGTTGGGCTGTTTCCGGATACTGCTGGCAGCAACATCAGACAGTTTGAAAGAACTATATAAATGCAAATGCTTGTGTTTATATTAAGTGGAGAAGGCAGAGCGTTTGGCACTTAGGTTTTTATTTAAGTTTTGGCATGCAACACCATTTTTAGTAGGGATATAGTCCTTAAAGTATATTTTAGTATAATTTAAGTATATTGAACTGTTGATGTATATAAAGTATGAGGATTTCTGCAAAAACGAACATGAGCTGGGAAAACTGACCCAAAAATGTTACTTTTTTAATTTTTCTACTTTTATTTCTTAGTTTTTGGCTAATTCTTGCTTTATTTGTTTCTGTAGGATGGTAAACATTAGAATGTACCCTGCAGATATTTTCATTACTTGTGAACAAGTGACCAGTCCTTTACCATGATAACAGAGAGACAGACAATCCTGCCTGGGGCAAATTTAGAAACACCAGTTAACCTAACATGCAACCTGATAGGCACCTTTGGGTTGTAGGAGGAAACCAGAACACAGAAAGGTCAGAGAAATGTCTTGCTGTGAGGAGACAGCAACAAATTCTCTGACTCAGTTCAATCCAGTACTGTGAGGACTATTTTCCAAACTTTTTTAAACCATGTTTTTGTCAATTTTTATAACATTTTTATAGGATTTAAAGAAAACATTTTGCAACAACAAATTAAAATTTGAAATATATATTTCAAAATGTCTTAATACAAATTGTTTTAGCATTAGGAGTTAAATAGTGTTTCATGATTTTCCCACTGTGCAGCTTTAATGATGGTGCAGCTCAGTTATTTACTAAACTATATGACAATCTGGATAAAATAACTAGGGTTGCAAGGCAGATGTTTCTTATTTTTCTAAATAATTTGTTAATATTATGGTAAAAATATAATTTGCTTTTAAAAAACTTTTACAATCTTCTAAAACAAGATGTGATTAATGTCACAATAATGAAACTAAACGAGTTGTAGTTTTGAAATCCTTGTTTAATATTTAATATCTTGTTTATTTTTGGAACTATGCATTTGTCAAAACTGTTGGTTTGACTAAAGGTATACAATTTTTCAAAATTCATTTAGAAAATATCTTTACTTTAGCAACAATATTGATAATATTGTAATAAAAACAAAGATTAAAAAAATATTGTAAAACAGATTAGAGAAAGGAGTTGTTTCTTCATTATAAGGGATTGATTGTTAGGTTGGTATCAATGACTGTATAGTAAATTTATGCATGAATTTGGTTTAATGGGACGGTATCAACAGAGACTGCTGTGATGGCTTCCCACACCATTTCAGCACTCAGAGAGAGATGGTTCAATTATTGTGAAGGGAGCTGGAGGAGTGCGCCACGTGTGAGACACTAGACTGACAGCTATTTAAGAGGCAGCCTCGTAAAAGAGATTTGTGCCTGCATCAGCTGGCGCGATACTGGTACGGGCTTCAATGGAGGGGTCTAACGGCTGCGGCACTGAGCCTCTCTCCTGCCTCGACCCACCTTAATCTGCAGGACTGAGTGCTCCCTGCCCGCATTATGGATCATTTAGTAAAGCTATAAAAGCTGAGGTGTTTTCACATGAAAAGTTATTCCTTCACTGCTTCATATGTGATTCATTTCTCTCTCTTTCTCTCTCATCCACATAAATGCCCCGGGAGAGAAGTTAGGGAGAGCGGGAGGTAGAGGAAGATGAGTGAGAGCAAAGGAAGTTTAAAGAGAAGAAAAATCTGACATGTCATAAAAGCCAACGGTCTGCTTACATTGATCCTCTTCCAGATCTCAACAAGGATTTAGGGATATATTTTTTCATCTCTCATGAAAGAGATTGTAAATCTAATCTCTTTTAGATTCTGAACTTGTGTTTTTTAATAGATCAGATCACTGTTTGTATTGTAGGATGCTATTGTGAGCCAGTGTGGCATGCCAGCTTTAAACCTTAGCATATCATTATTTATAGCATTTTTTAAGGATTAAAATAAAATAAAAAAAAAAATAAATAAAACAACTTCTAACAAGTATAAAATCTTACAATTATATTTGGATATTTCTATTTTATCCTAACAGTTTTAAAATGCTTAGGTTACTGCATTATGCTTTACTGGATATTTACTAAAAATGTGAAAAAAAAGACAAAGAAAACTTTGAATTTTACTATCTTTATTGTTGCTTTTCCTGTGAACACCTTTAATGCTTATTTATAGAGTGAATCTCACACTGTCACTCTCTCCCTTCCCCTCCTCCCTACAGAGTTATAAACATGACCCTACACACTTAGATCAGCCAAAATCAATTATGTCAGGCACTGTGGTTGAGTGCATAATGATGCATGTTAGTGGCCATATACATAAAGGTAGTTGGCAGGAAATATTGATTGTAAGTTGCTTGTCTTGTTGCATTCTTCTCTGCTGAGATCCTGCTGTTCCCAAATGTCTCATCCACTGTTAGCATGACAGGCGTTCCTAACGGTGACTTCAGTCATTTGCAACCACTGAAGGCCCGAGCAGCAGGAACAGTGATTATTACTTCAGCTCTCTTGTGAAATCCTTGCATAACATGTAGAACAAGTGGTGCATCTATCGTGCTAAATTATTTGAATGTGTGTAATAAAGGTCAGTGGTTCGAGATCAGAAAGCATAATGAAAATTAAAAAAAAAGGTTTTGTCCTAATTTTGTTGCATCATAACATTAAGTAATTTATTAGGGTAATTTATTTTAATGCAGGTTTTTTTCTGAATCCTACTGTCATAAAACTTTGTTTAAAAACAGCATATAACTAATATATCTTTATATAGTATGTTGCATGTATACATGTCTATGCCAGCAACCAATATTGTCATTCAGATATCAAATGTTGTCTTTATAAGCATGAGCGGTTACAATGTTGTTGAGAAGTGCTTTAGAGGCAGGACTTGGAGCAAATCAAATAAAATGATTTTAATAACAAAAGGCAGACTTCCAGGCAAGAAACAACGAAAGTAAGTATGACAAGGAAAAAAAGGCTACACAAAGAAACCAAATCAAGAGAAATAAACAGTAGTATCTTATAATACTCTGAAGAAACTGAGGAATCTGTATGTTTGTTGGAACAAGTAATGTGTGAACAGCAGAAGAAAAGACAACTAGGATATCTGAAGAAAAACATTGGCAAATGACACTGAGAGGAAAACTATGTGACCTGGAATATGATTAAAACATAGAAGACCAAAAGAATCACAAATAAAAAGAAAACTAACTAAAAACCTCAAAAGATAAACACAAAATCATGTAATAGGATAAGACATCATCAAAGCAAATGGTATGTTTTTTTAAGCCTGAATTCTTGATACATCACTTTAGATTGTGTCAAAAATTCAGATGGTAAAATCAGGGGATTGGTTAGTTTTGCCTGCCTGGTATTCTATGTACACTGGGATTTGTCAGTAGGTATCATCAGAGGTTGAAGGCTGCAAAACAAGTGTCATGTTGTGACATACAGTATCTCTACTTCTTACATATTCTGAGGCCTGATCTGATGGAACAGCATCAATCACAGAATTATCTCCATGCAAAACGCTCACCCTTTTGTGATATTTACCACTAAGATTTGACTATAATTGATTTATTGGCATCCTATTAATTCATTTTCAGTTATAAGTAGATAAAAGTCTGCCCCAGGGACTAAATAGTTTCATAGCCAACAAATTGCGCTGTGGTACATTATCAGTCAGCTCACATAAAGACAGAAAAAATGGAGTGATGGATGTCTTAGTATGCGTGTTGTAACACGGTGTAATAGTGATTTTAAATTGGAAAAGGCCTGTCTTTATTACTTCAATATTAGCTGGCCGTGAGGAGCATATAAGCCTTAGCTTAGGGTGCTGCTGCCAATAATGTATCTGCAGTATATGTGCCAGATTTAAAAGCTCAATCTATCCAGTGCTAAATGCTACTTTAGTAATGACACAGACTGGCAGCATACTTTACATTAGGCTTTGAATCTTTTTCACCCTCTTCCTCTTCTTTTTTTATTTTGAGACCTTGCTCAAAGATGCATGAATATTTAAAAAACTCACGATAGATGGGAATCCCAAAGAGAAATGAGAGGGATCCAATTTAATATTGATGATGAAGCTTTGCAAAACACAAACTTTAGTTTAACATCTCATTAACTGGGAAATATCTTGTATTAACATCTGAGCACCACATAAAAGTTCTTTTTGAAATAGAACTTTTAGTCTAAAAACTTCTCAGAGCTCGTCATTTAGAGCTGATTCACACTTACATGCACCCACCTACTAACAGAAAAACACATTAAACTAGGGGATAAAGGATTTCCTCTATTTGCTTGATTTTAATGTCCCTGATAATTAAAACAGGGGATGTTATTATTGTTTATTGTTTACACATACAATTCTATGAAAAACAATTTGTTATCCAGACTATACTTTTGGATTCATTTATCAAATTTTAGTTCACAACTGGAAAACGGTGGAATGCTGCCTTTAGGTTGGCAGTGAGTCTTTGCCTCAAGTAGAGGAGTGTGAGTATCTGAGCATCTTGTCCATGAGTAATGTCAGGATGGAAATGGAGATGGCCCAACACTTTGTCCTGATGAGGGTGCTGCTTTGGTCTAGCGTAGGGAAGAAGAAACTAGGAGAAAAGATTTGGCAAGTTTTTCATGGGCCTCACCCACATTCTCAACTCTGCTGTTCAACCCACAAATGCATTTTCCATAGAAATGTGGCACCAGTGCTTAATTTGTAAATCAAAAGTCACCGGAACACAAATAGCGCTATGAGACCAGAATTCACTGAGGCCAAACTGACACCGGAACGCACACACATACACAACCGTCGGACCAGACAAAGCACTGTGCGCCGGCGGTGTAAATTGTCAAGCAGGGCTAGAGAAAGTGATGATAAGCCCAGAAGAAGTAAGTTATACTGCCTTTTTGGCATTTTGATGCCAATGTTATTTATCCCAACTGGCGCTGTTAACAGATCCTAGCAAACAGTTACCAGAACACACCCTTTCAAAATAAGACAGTTCCCGGATCTTGTTCCGGCAGGATCCGGTTCAAATTAAGCCCTGTGTGGCACCATTTAAGTGGGAAATGAACAGGCTTTCCAACAATGATTGAGATTTAATGCCAACAAACACTATATAAACAACACAAATTTTCTGACTTATTAGATTATTTAATTGAAGCCAGTCAAATTCTGGGTCATGTTACTTTATGAAAGATCAAACGTAAACTTTTTTGCATTGACGTTTTACTTTACATGTTGTTTTCAGTGTTATCTTAGTTAAGTATTTGTTTTAAATGGTTAATAAATTAATCAACTGTACATCTAGGCATTACACAATGTTAAGTGGTTCAGCTACTTTGACTCTTTTAGCCTTTATGGAGACAAATTCACACCAGCTTTATACTGTCTGCTGTAAACACAAAATCTTCTGTCATTTAAGGTTATTGAATTCATCTTTTTGTATCTTATGCCACTATGTAGGTTTTTGTAAAGGTTGTTGAGACTTTCAGGATCACACTGCGTTTTATTTTAATTGGGTGAGAATTAAATGAAAAGGTGGGTGTTTTAAATGAACAGACCTGCACTTTTATCATTACAATCTCAAATGGACATAAGGCAACATTAACTTTTAAAATTGCAAATGATTTGCATTAATGATGAATCCATTTTTTTTAATTCAGTAAGGACAGAAGGGAACAGGCCATGAAGAGAAAGATGATTGGGTTGGTTTTATGTTAGTCTCCATTAATCAAATAGACTCGTAACAGGGAAAAATGATTTTAGAATATGTGATCTCTTTATTTCCTTTAGGCCTTGAAAAAATAATACAAATCTGCACCTAGAATATAACATGCAGGTAACAAACTGTGCACACAGCATTTACAAAACAATTAATCTTTAGTATAGTTTGTGACACAAGATACAATCTCTCAAAAATGATAGAGTTTGAATAGTTAAGATCCGTTCCTATAACCAATATGAAGACAAATGCAATTTCTATTTTACAAACAAATTGGGATTAAATTCAAAGGAAATTAATGGGTGGCTGATTGCCATCTTGCGCTAATTGTGGGAAGCAATAGCTTGAGCACACAAATAAAATAATATTTAAAAATATTTTTGTGTGTTTGACCTTTGGATATGCCAGAAAAAAGCAGATATATTGACTGTTTCTAGTTTTTGGCATCACCAAAGGGAGAACAACAATAACCAGATGGAGGATTCGTGACTGTTGTACACCTCTATGTGAATATAATTTATGTATCTTTTTACAGAGATAAATGTGTTTTTCAATCTGAACAAAAGCCATCCATTTTCCAAGCCTGCTTACTATGTGTCCACTGGGAGCTAGGCATGGAAACAACAGGACAGGTGGCCAGTCAAACAAACAGCAGCCACTGGAAGAACATGTGAACTCAGTCCCCAGTTAGCCAGGTTCAAGTTTGAACCATGTGCCTTCAAGTTGTGTGGCAAAAGTCCTGTTATTTTCTTTAGAGAAATCACTGCAAGATTTGGTAAGAAAGCAGAAAAAAAGGTAGGGACCGTGGAAGTTACATGCAAAGATCAATCCAATGGTTAACTTTTCACATTGCAACTACAACTAAAACTATTGAAATAAAAGTAAAAAATATTTTTAACTGTATGTATATATATATATATATATACACACACATGTATATACTGTATATATGTAAACATGGAGTTGGGAATTCTTAAAGGCAGGCCTTCATGGCAGTGCTTTTGTCCCCTTAAGTGCAGACTTTTGGTAGACATTTGTCCTAAAACATATCCAGTTCAACAAAATCCATCTGATTTAAGACTACATTGTTTTTATCTCTGAACTAAACAGATCTTTGACTTTATTCCATCTTCTAAATTACTAATCGTATTTCATCTAACTTTTTAACCCTTCTGAAACAACATAAGAATCCATAAATCTATTATTTTGGGTGGAAAATGTGAAAAATAGTAGACTAGTATTCTGCTGAGCAGGCAGACTTTGATAAAGACAGAAAGCCAGTGCAGAAAAGGAGATACATGAATGAAGGCTGTGACGCTTTGACAAGAAAGGCGCGGGTAGACATGACAGGAGTGATAAGTGAAGATGAATATCCTTCAGGCAGCTGACTGCTGATTACTTTCTTACTG